>VZRZ01004933.1:4851-40824 GCA_013398175.1 Climacteris rufus | reverse complement strand
GCTAGCCTTTTAGGCATCACAGGGANNNNGTCCATTTTGGGTGATGCCCCAAGGAGGGGCCTTTGTCTGCCCTAAATGTACCTTTGAAGGCCTTCAGATAAATACCCACCTTTTATTCCCTTACTCCTGCCTGGCCTCAGTTTTTGGGCTAGCCTTTTAGGCATCACAGGGAGGTGGTGGAGTCAGCGTCTCTGGAGGTGTCTAAGGAAAAATTGGACATGGCACTTAGTGATTCAGTGATTTTGTGACTGATTCAGTGATTTTGTGACATCTGTGTCAGCTGATGCCAGAGGCTGGCTTCGTGATTCTTGGACATGGAGCCTGCAGATTCTTGCATTTGAGGCTGGATAGGTAGTGCTTTATCTCTTACAAGCCATTTTTGTTGAAGCTCTGTGAGCTTTTTAAGAGAAACTTGAACTATTGATGAAGGTTGGCAGTGAGGAAGTCATTACAGCTTTGAGAGATGTCAGCACAGGGATAAAACTCGCATTTATAACCTCAGGCAGTTTCCTTGGTTCAGTTATCAACCATAAAATTGTGAACACCAGGTGAGGACAAGGCATGAGCTTGGCTCACTCTGACCGCAAGTTTTGGCCAATGTACTCTGAAGTGAGGTGAGATGTAATTTCCTATTTGGTGGTGACCAGTGAGCTTGGAGGCTTTCCAGATCTGCTTGTGAAAAATGCTACAGGTCCCTGCCTGTCCCTTGTCTCACTGAAGTGGCTTAACCCTGAAAAAGGTTTATTCTTCCCTAGGGAAACCCATGGAACCTGCAGTGGTGATGGCTGAAAGTACAGGAGAGAAGTGTGTACCTCTTCCCTTGAAATCTAGTTGCTAATGTGAGCCATGTGGAGAGATACTGGTCGTTTCTGATAGTTCCCTGGGAGCGGCTGCTGCACAGGAAATCCCAGGCAACTGAACAAGCTGAAACTGCTGGGGTTTAGAGAAACCTTATGACAATTTTATAGGATTTCCTCCAGAAAGCCACGTTAGGGCTGTGTGGCAGTGGGCAGTGAGAAGGGCTGTGGCTGGGCTTCTGCCCTCCTTTGGCTGGGCACTGAACAAGGTTGAAGTGTGTGTTTTAAGGTCTGTTTCAGAAAAGGATGGGTATTATCTTGTTTGTTGAACAGCTTTTTGAAAGCATTTTTCCTGGCTTCTTGTGTGATCAGCCCATCCCTAATCTGCCCCAACACTCTGTGTATGCTGCCAGGATACAGGTCCTGGTGAGGGGAGAGCCTGTGCTGGTGAGGTGGGGCTCAGAGCCAGCAAAGCACTGCTCAGTGAAGCATGCAGGTCTTTCCTCACTGGTGTCTCATGCCATGCCCCTGGGCTCCTTTCAGAACTGCCTCATTTGAGTGATGCCACAGGGCCGTGAGGCACTGGTGACTGACTTTGGGCTGGCTAGGGAGGTGGTGGAGCTTCCTGTGAAGGATGTGGAGAGGAAACTGTCTCTGGTGGGTTCTGCTTTCTGGATGGCTCCTGAGATGCTGCGGGGGGAGCCCTATGATCAGAAGGTATGGCACTGCTTCCCAGCTCCTCATTCATCCTCAGAGCTCCTGAGCAAGCGTGGTAGATGTTCCTGTGCTTGCTGGTGACATGTCTGAAGAGCAGAAAAGCCCTCCCCTCCTTCCCAGAAAATGCCTTGCTCACTGGACCTTTTCTCAGTATGCTCTGCTTAGCAACTTCAAAGTTGTTTATGTGGCCATGTTAAATTATGCTTCTAGGGAAATGGATTGCTGCTGTAGACAGGCACAGTGATACTTGTCTGAGGAAGGTGTCTGATGAGTTACAGATCAATGAATCTGTTGCAGGGTCTGGGAGGATGGTGCCAGAGCTGTGGTAGAAGCAACCAGATGCATTGAACAAGAGCACAGGGCTAGGCTTCCCAAAATGAGGCTGGACTCCAGGTGGGGCTATGGTGTTTCTGGGTGGAGTTAGAAGCCCAGAGAAAATTTGGGGGTTTGCTGCTTCTATCTCCAGTGAGTTTTCCAAGGGACTTTTGCTTAACTAATAAAAGACCTTGTAATTGGTAACTCCCCATTCTCATGCTTTGCGTCTGTGCGCACTCTATCCCACCTTCTGCTCTCCCACCCCTTCTGCAGGTGGACGTGTTTTCCTTTGGCCTTGTCCTTTGTGAAATCCTAGGCAGGATCCCAGCTGACCCCAAAGTGCCTCCCAGGACACAGGTAATGGTTCCTGCAGCTAAATCTAATGGTGTTTTCTCCATGGTACCAGACTGTGACTTCTCTCTCAACCAGACAGACCTTCACACACGTGTGTGTGTGTGTGTCTTCACACTCGGGTTTCTCTCTGAAGGTTTTTTCCATGAGAAAGTCTGATCTCAGAATTTTCAGTTCACAAGACTTCAGCACACCTATAGTTTCAAAACTAAAAAGCTATCATTTTAGATTAAGTACATCTGCTTAAAGACCATAATTCCAGATACTTCACTTTGCTTTGACATTTCCATTGAAGTGGCAGGTTGAACACAATTTTCATCACAAATGTTTATTTTCAAACATTGCAGTTAATACACAGTTGATGTGGAACCGTGGGCTTCCCTAAAAACATGCCCTTTTTGTTTCAACATTTGCAATGTTTCCTTCCCACAAAGTGGAAAAAGAAAGTTTATCTTGAATAGGGATGAAAAATCCAGCAGGAAAACAGCATGTTGCTGCATTCCAAGGAGCAATACAAAGAACCTTGCAGTGATCAGAGATTATTCCATTTCTGTTAGACTGCACAGAAACTAATACTTCATCTATGTTCACAAGATGAAGGACAAGCACAGATAAGAGACTTTGAAGTCTGGATGGACAAAGCCGTAGTTATGGAAACAGCTGGCTGGACCCCTTCAACTCTCAGTTGCTGTTGAAAAACCAGATTACCTGCAGTTCCTGACCCCAGCAGCCTCTGCTCAGCACCTGGTTTCCACTTTTGTGGCTCTCGTTGCCTCAGCCTGAGCTTTTCCAGCAATACACATACTGCCCTGCAGGGATAACACAAAGCAGACAGAAGAATACTGCAGTCTCCCAGCTCTGCTAGTGATTTACATCTGTGCAGTCCTGCCAGAGCTGATGCTGCCCCTTTTCATAGCCATCAGTAAATAGCTGTGATGGACACCCTAAAGCTTTAAACCATGAGCATTTTGTTTAACATCTTCAGAAGAATGGAGAGCATTTAAAGGACTTTCTAGCTGAAGTATTTTCTATGTGTTCCTCCCCTTCCTCACAGGATTATGGCTTGGATGTTGCTGCCTTACAAGAAATGATCAGTGAATGCCCCAAGCAGGTGATGGACCTTGCTGTTAGCTCTTGTCGGGTGAGATTCTTGCTAGCTTTGGGACTTTAAAAGAAGCTTTTGATTTTATTGGATTTGTATCATATTTGTATGACATAGACCAAAATTTTGTGAACCCTGGAGAGCTTGAAGCTGCTGCTCTCAGTGCACAGGGCTGTTCCACTTGAGCTGTAAAGGGATTAGCTCTTCCTGGGCCAGCAGTGTGGTTTCATCTAGCATGCAGTTTTGTCCCTAGAGTGGTTTGTGTATCACATCCCTGTTCCCTTGCATGTTGACCCAAAATGGGAAGCATGTTGATGATGATGTCCAGTCCCTCCTTGAGCTGGGCTGCAGGCTGAGGCACCTGGCCAACCCTGTCAGGAGGGCACTACCTCACTGTTACCTGGTGTTACAGATGTCATCAGGGCACAGTACTCCACCCTTTCTTGCATTAGGATAAAAGGTAATGGTGAAATCTGGGGGCCCTCCCCATGTTTGGGGGAGCTGCCCAAAGCCTCAGGAGGTAAAGCAGTGACAAACTGAGGATTCAACTTAACCTCTGAAAGGAAGAGAAAAAAAAGAAGTCATCAGGTGATCATAATGCACCTAATTGCAGAGAGTTCAAAGCAGCAAATTGAAGCAAACCCTTGCCTGGGTCCTGAGGACATGTGAATGAATAACATGCCCTATATCAGCGCAGTGATTTATGTCAGCTATTGGCTGTGATTTGTACGTTCAGGTCTTGTATTTCTGGCAGCTGCTTCCTGATGCACATTGGTACGATAATGGGCTTCTGTCAGACGTGATCCTTGGGGCTGTTGTTCTCTGGCTGTGTGCGATGTGCAGCTTTGGGGACTTCCTGGGGCAGCTCCCCAGCTGCTCCATGGGGTCAAGTACAAAGGGCAGCCCCAGGGTGACACTGTGTGAGGTACAGGATGGGGACATCCCTGTCTGTGTCTCTCACTGTTGGTATACCCCATCATCAGAGAGACAAGACAGATCCTGGTTGCCATGAAAAAGTTCAGGGAATTATACAGTACATCTGCCTATACTTACCTGCAGCCTTGCTCTGAATGACATCTGCCCCTGCACTGTTTGGATGGGCTTTGGCATGAGCAGTGCCCACACCTTGCTCTGAAGCTGCACTGCACCATGGTCCCTGTCCTGCAGCTGCTCGTTTGCAGCAGCCTGGGCCTGGATGCCCTGGGAGAGATGATAGGAAGGTTCCATTGGCAGATGCGTGATCCAGACTAGTGCTCATGGTGGATGGATGCCACTTCCCAGACTGGGGACAGCCGGAAGGGGTGCTGCAAAGCACCCTCCTGTTGTCCGGGTTGTCCTCATCAGCTTTCCCTTCTCATTCCAGGTAGAAGCATTTAAAAGGCCGTGTTTCTCTGAAATCCTGGATGGGTTGGAGGATGTCACAGAGAGCCTGTAGCCTAGGAAGGACAATCAACTTTTGGGCTGAGCTGCCTGCCTCCTTTAAGGCTTGGCAGAGAGTTGCCCAAACTGTAAATTAATTCTCTGGGGGGTCAAGAGTGAAGAAGGAAGGTGGGAAAGGGATGAGCTAAGTGATTTGGTTTTTATTTAATCATAGTCTTCGTCTCTAATTTCTTGGATGGAAAATTTGGTTAAAAATGAAGAAGGGACTTACCCAGGGTGTACGTTTTCTTAACTAAGGCTTTTAACAGTTGTAATTGGGACACCAAGCAGCCTTTGTCTGTTTGCTGGTTAAAAGCAAATGATCCTGGAGGAACCCAAATTTCCTTGATCCTTTTCAAATATTCAACAGAAACAGAAACCCTGTTCTCCTGCTTCCCTGTGCCCCTAGACTCAGAACCTTTCCCTTGTCCCTCTCCATGGCCTTGGGTGATCACCTCTCAAGGGGCTGAAGTCTGTGCAGTGGGAAAGAGTTACACTGTGGACTGTCTGGTGAGCTTTGAAATTGCCTTATATTTCAAAGCCTTAAAGCACTTGTCCCTCGCAGGAACAGGTCTGCTCTATGGCTGAGTCTCCTGATATTGCACTCAAGGTGCACCCAGGCATGGAGGCATCTGGCAAAGTTTTGGGAAGTCAGCCAGGCTGCCTTCAGGGCGCCGACCTGTGCCAGTCAAGGCAATGGGGAGGGTGTGCCTTATCAAAATATGAACTGACTAATATCTCCTCTCAGAAGAGCTTTGTCAGACACATCTCAGCATCATGACAGTCTGGATTTCTCCCTACCACCCTCAACAGTGGCTCAAAGATGGAGGGGTCTGCCTCTCCCCTTCCCATCCCACTGCAGACCTGTTGGTGAGCACAGTGCCAACAGGTTGTGAGGCCGAAATGGGAGAGAGCTGGGTCCAGCATCTCACCCATTTTCCTGCCTGGCCCAGCACCCATTGACTCCTCAGCAAATTGGGACACTCTCATGGGTCTTAGGGCTAAGGCAGACAGGGAAGTACTGTGCTCTGAGATAGGGTTTTAATTCTGAGTGTAGAGGGATGTGGATGCTTTTGCTCGGGCGCTCGAGGCCGCACAGTGTCCCAAATGCGAGCTTAGTCCCTGGCTGGTCTGAGCTGCAGAGGTCTGCAGCTCTTCCAATGCACAGAGTCCTGGCTACCACAGCTAATTTGTTTCTGCTGGCTCCTTAGCTAGGAGTTACTCCAAGCTTGATGTTCTTAGCGTCAATGAGAACAAATGGGAAAGAGGGCTCTTCTCTGGGATTTCAGCCATTTATTGTAAATCCAGGGTCCAGGGGAAGAGAGAAAAGGAACCACCTTGATGGCTGGAAAATCCCCGGAGAAAGAGGAAGTGGGAGCTCTGCAGTGGTCTTTTAAATGGAGTGGAACACAGGGAGCACTGAATAGTCGCATAGTTCAAAATGACCAGTGGGGAACAGGAGAAGAGATATTTCTCCAGAGCATGGCCACATACAGAACTTGGGGTGGGGAATACAGGTAACACAAGGGAAATATGGGAATTCACCATAGCCCAGGGAGAGAGTTCAGATCGTGGAGGGAGAGGGCTCAGATGACAGTGCCCTGAGGTTTCTCCCACCAATCCTGAAGCTCAAAGGTAGAGGTTTCTGCCATGTACACTGCTACAGAGTGGGGTGCAAGGGTTGCAGATCTGAACCAGAGGTGGGAAGAATAACAGCTAGGAATGGTCTGGCACTGCAAATTAGGAGGTGAACAGTCCAGTCCCTGCCCCCTGATCAGCTGATTGATTTTCCCAGCAAAATCTACCAAGTTGGAGTCTGTTCCTCCTCTGCCTGCCCTGTACAGGACGAAGCTAAAGGAACATCCCTCAACATACTGATGCCTCAAATGTCCTCTTTTGGGGGTGAAGTTGTCTTGTTCCAGGATCACTTCCTACAGG
Source organism: Climacteris rufus (assembly GCA_013398175.1). NCBI lineage: Eukaryota > Metazoa > Chordata > Aves > Passeriformes > Climacteridae > Climacteris > Climacteris rufus. The sequence goes on along the minus strand of VZRZ01004933.1, from coordinate 34,185 downwards.
GCTGCTCTTCTGCTGGCCACCACCTTGCCAGGACCAGCAAGGTTTGGTGATGGTGGTGCCTCCGACTGGGCTGATCCTTCCTCTGGCTGTATATCTGACTGGTCCTGCAGAACAGCAATCATGGGTCTGGGACACAGCATAAAAGTCATGTGTGTAGCAGCGCACTTGGCAGAAGCTGCTGTGGGAATGTCGGAGGTTGAGGGGTGCCTTGGAATTTTTTCTCCATCACTGTTACTAAGCAACAAATGGCTGGGCGATTTAGGGCCATCAACTCTTTTGTGAGAGACAAAAGGTGTGCTTGGGTGGGGCAGGGAAGAGCCGAGCCGGCCATCGGAACAGGCACTCACTCTCTCGGCTTGGACGGGAGGAGAGGCTGCTGTTCGTTTTTGGCTGCGACCAGAGGAAATCCAACTGTGCCCTGCTTTTCTTCTCCTGGCTGGGTGAGCTTTGATTCAGCCCTTTTTTCCCACTGGGAAGTGTACGTTTCCCCAGGCTGCGTTTCTTCTCGCAGCAGTTGCCGGGCGAGTCCAGCTGTTTCTGCCGCCTGCCCCCCTCTGCCGCACGGGACCGCAGTGTCTGTTGTGACTGCAGAAATCCTTGCTGCCTTGCAGCTAGCCGGCGAGAGAGAGGGCCGGCTCCTGCCCCTGCCGCCCTGTTTTTTTGCCGCTCTGAGCTGCCTGGCTGCTCTCCAGCCTGTCCGCCATTACCAGCTGCCTGAGGCTGACCTGACCCTGTGCCACAGCGCCACCTGCAGCCGCTCGGGAGTCATCGCACCTGCCCTGCCTGGCTGGGCGTTCAACAGCGCCCCCTGCTGTTTTTTTCCGACCGTGATTACACCGCACGGGAAAGTCATCTGCTATTGGTTTCTGGTTCTATTTATGGTTGTTATTCTTGTTATTGTTTGTTTATAAATACTAGTAAAGAACTGTAATTCCTTTTCCCATATCTTTGCCTGAAAGCCCTTGATTTCAAAATTAAATAATTAATTATTGGGAAGGAGGGAGGGGAAATCACATTCTCTGTCCTAAGGGAGGGTTCAACCTCGCTCAGCAGACACCTGTCTTTCAAAACCGAGACAGGAAGAAAGCCCAGGCAAAGCTCTCAGCCTTCTTCCTCCAATATCTGAACCCTCTGCCTGAGCTGTAGTAAAATCCCATATTTACCTTGTGTTACCTGTACCCATATCTCATATGCCATATATGGCTATGTCCTGGAAAGCTCTTCTCCACTGGTCACTTTGAACTATGCTGTTCCCCATTGGGTGTTTCCTGGTTCCATCTCCCTTTAAAAGAGTCCTGCAGGGCTTCTTCCTGGCTCTTTCTTCTGGGTTACTCAGCCACCTGGATAACTCTGGACCCTCAGAACGCAACACTGGACTCACAATAAATGGCTGTTATCCCGGGGAAGAGCCTTCTGTCTCGCCTTCTATTCTCGTCGGCGCTAGTACACCACACCTGGGGAAACTCTCATCCTAGAGGAGCCAGCAGAAATAGGTTATCTGTGGTAGCTAGAACTCTGTCCTTTGGGAGAGTTATACAACTCACCCCAGCAGGGATCACACACCCATAAAGGCGCTGTCGTGACCTCGAGAGCATCCGGCTTAAGTGCTTTATATGTGGACTTGTGTATGCTCTGGAGATAATGTGGTATGAAGGAAGATATTTTGGTTTTATTTATCTGCTTGGGGGTAAGAAGCCTGCTCAAGGAATAAATGGATCCAGGGATGATGTGTGTGTTTGTGATAGTTTCTGCACAGAACACAGAGGACAGTGTTAGCCAGCATGGTCTGAGCTGTGATGGATCAGAACTGTGTTTTCTTGGGCTTTCCCTGTGCCCCATCCACTGTCATGGTGAGGTCACGTGCTGGATCTCAGGTGAGCCAATTTTATCAGGTCCTTATTTGGTCCCAGATGCAGGGGCAGGTGGGACCAAGACTGTCTGCAGGCACTATCTGTACCAGAAAAGCTAGTGTTGGGAGTCCACAGAGAACAGAGGTCTGAGAATTTGTCACGTCCTTTTTTGTGGACCAAGAGTTGCTCTTCAGTGATGAGAGCTGGAAGGAGAGGCAAATATCAGAAATCTGCCAAGCTGCCCTCCAGGTACAAGTCACTGTGCTGGGAGTGCAGGGCCTGGCTTCCCCACACCAGTCTGATGCAAAGTCCAGGTTAAGGGTTGAATTTCTGAGTCCTGGCACTGAACTGAAGCAACCATGGGGTTGGGGAGAAGGAGGCCTGGGAGTGCAGCAGGCTTACCTTTGCTGAATCTGACTAGGAGCTGCCTACTCTGCCTCTCTCTCCTTGATTGGCCCCTTGCTCTGCCAGTGCTGATGGCACAGACCTGGCCATGCTGTGCCCCATGGGCCACACATTCCCACATCCTCCATTGTGACTTCGTTTGTTTGTTTTTGTAAATGCCATTTAGGAATTGTCAGAGACTGGAAAGGCTGGTCTGTTTTGATACATCTTTGGGTAGCTTGGAGTGTGCGTGGTAGGGGGTGAATCAGGCCCTGCTTTGGTAGGGCAGTGCCCTGCCTCCATACCCCCACCCCCCCCCAGCCCCACAGTGCCTGTCAGTCAGGGACACTGGAGACAGCCCTCGGTGTCACCTTACCCACACTGTTTGGCTGAGACATCCGAAACCCCGCCCGGGGAGAAGGCTCGGGGCGGGGCCAAGACTTTAAGAAGCCCCACCACGGGGCTATCTCTCATTCTTTTCACCATGGCTTCATCCTGTACATTCATATAACTGAGACGCAGGAGTTGGTAGCTATGTCTGTTTTTCTATATCTTTCCTATTTTTCTGTTTTCCTCCCCTTCTTCTTCTTTTTCTAACTTTCTTCTCACAGAACATAACATCAAATGGGTTATAAGGTTTTCTGTGTTTAATGGGCTAAGTCCATGCTGGCATAAGTGATGTTATGTACTATTTATTCTTTTGCCAATGTACCTTGATTTTCTGTAGTCTGCAGTAGACTTTTGTGTGCTTTTTGCCTCTTGAGGAGATTTGGTTGAATCTTCTCCTTTGCGCCAGCCCAGAGCAAAAGAATCTTGGTTTAGCCCCAGGTTTTGAGTGCCCAGGGCATAACAGGAATAAATAGTGGTTCTTTTCCACTTTCCTGGCAGCCCTGGCTGCCAGGTTCAGTCACCCTGGGGTTGCTGAGTGGTGCTGCTGAAATGCTGTGTTTCCAGCCATAGGCACCAAACACAACTAGATAAACAGCTTCAAGCTTTCTCAGCACAGCTAGCACAACAAACGTTTAGTTAGAAGTAACTTACAGAAGAGTATTACCTATGAGAGTGGTATTTTGAATCCTCTGTTTCCCTGTGCCCTTGGTTTGTGGCTGGGTCAGCCGATGTCTTTAATCACCCCTTCTCTTGGGTTGAGTGGTCACAAGGTAACAGCAGCACAACAAGCATAACGCAAAGAGTGTTTGATTTGTCTTTTCCACCCCAAGGACCAAACCACAGTGAAATTGTAGCTGTGGCTACAAAAATATGCGTTAGTTCAAGGAAGCTAGTGTCCATAGTGTGGTCAAGGAGTTGCGTAATTGCTTTTCCAAGTCTTGTCTTTGGACAAGCCACAATTTGAACACGAGCTTTTGGCCGGTATTACTGGCAACTCATGCACCGTCCTGATTGAGCAACAAAAACAAAGAGGAGAGAGGGGTTCCTTCCACTTTATTTACCCAGCTTACCACCGGGTCAAGAGAAAGGAAAAAAGAACGGCCGGGGACCAGATGCAGAGGGTTTTAAGCAGGGAAAGTACAAAGCCATGGGCCGATCACTGAGTAGATAGGGCGTGACATGGGCAGAGTGGCAGAAGCATCAGCCAATCACGTGGGCGTCCGTCCCGTGGGGAAACGCCAATCAGGAGTGGCCGCCGAGTCACGTGGCATTGCACCATGCCAGCCTGAGCCTCTGGCGCCGGCCAGGGAGAGAAGCTGGAGGGGGGGGAAGACGCGACTGCTGTGTGCCCGCAGTCCCGGAATCAGGATGGGGAAAAGGAGAGGCGGCTTGTGGCCATGCGCTGGCTCCGGGCTTGTGCGCGGGCCCTCCCCGGGGCCGCCCTGGCAGAGGGAGGGGCAGGACTGGGCCATCGGCCCTGCCCAGATCCACCACAACATGAAATGATTTCCCTTTCCCAGCTGGAGCTTGTTTTATGCTGACTCGTACATAGCATTAGTTTCTCTTCAGATGCAGCCCTCTCAAAAGGCTATCTCTGAAAAGTGGAAGGTGTTCACCATGCCAGGACCACTGGGTCTGCTGTATCCAAACACAAATCATGACATGATAGTCATCACTGTTAGGTAGAAAGCCCTTTCATTCCAAAATCCAATCAGCTTTCATATTTGTGAAATCCCTGGGTGTGGCAACTCACAGCTGGACCTGGACATAATGAGCGTGTACCTGTGAGAATCTTAGCGTAACAACAAAGCAAGAATCCAAAATAGCAGAAGCAATGAATGTCCTGTGAGCAGGAGGTTGTTTTCTTCTAGAAAAGAAGCATGTATCAGTGTATCAGTTGCAGCTAGCCAATAATGTATAATGTAGTAACTTAGGAGCCAATGAGATACTAACACGAATAGTAATAGTGTGTTATAAAATGGCTGTAATTAATTAATAAAATGGGTTTTGGGCTTATGCTCATGGCTGAAAATGTTGTCTGTCTGTCTCAACTAACGACACATGATGCCAGCGTGTGAGGACTCTAGCCTGAGAGGCTGTGTGAGATATTAGCCTGCGAGGCTGCAAAGGAATTTAGCCTGAGAGGCTTTAAGGGGCCGCGGGACAAGGCACGGTGGAGACGGAGCCCAGTGCAGCTTGAGAGCAGAGGGATTTCTGCTGTGGTCCAGACCTGAACCTGAAAATAGACACCTTGGATAAGGTGAGCCACTGGGAACTAACATTATGGGAAATCAGTTGTCTGCTGATGAACAAACTCTTTTATCGATATGGAAGTCCCTTTTAAAACGCAAGGGCATAGAAATAGCGGACTTTGCACTCTGTAGCCTGCTTTAATGGGCAAAGGTCCAAGGCTTTTCAGCACATGCCAGCGTCGGGTTTAGTGTTTCCACCTGGAAAGCAGTGGGAGATAAGCTCTGGGATGTAGTATCAAAAGGGGACAAAAATACAATGGAATTAGCCACAACTTGGCAACTTTTGTTTGAAACCTTGAAGAAATGGAAAAGTGACCAGGACTGAAAGGAACAAGAGTTGGCAGGGGGCGATTGGGAATCGGAGGGGGGTTTAGGGGAGCCGGTAGCAAATTCAGAAGGAGATCTGTTAATGAAAGAGGCAGAGAGTGAGGGAACAGTACCTCCTGTTAATTCTCATGTGCTGGCTGAAATCAAGAAAAGAGATAAGAGGAAGAATTTTTTTGTAAGCCTCCCTCATATCTGTATCCCAAGGACTTTGCTAAGTGTGTGTATCCAACACTTGTTACACAGCTGGCTGAGCTTTCTCTGCAAGAAAACGATTGTGTTGTGCCCTCTGCTCCCCCTCTGGCCTCCGAGTTGAGCACCCAGAAAAAACCCCCGCGGAGGGGGCGGGGGGCTGTACCCTCCATTGCCTAGCAGAGAGGAGAATGATAGTGAAGAGGAACCAGCGACTGTGTCTGTCAGGAGGTTGCATGTGCAGGGACAGTCTCGCCGCCGTGCAAAACATGGGACCAAATCCAGAGAGCTTGCTGCTTCTTGGACATTACCTCCTTGTCAGGTAACCATGCAACCTAGACAATCTCAAGAGTTGGGCTCAAGTGAGACAAAAGGCTGCAGAAATGGGAGAGTGGGACTTGACTGAAAAAATAGGAGTGCCTAAGCCTTGTAATGAATCTGAAGGCAAGGGCGCAAGGGTTGCCTGCCAGGAGCGGCCCGAAGCGCCACCCCAGGACTGTGGCCGCAGCAGCGGAGCCGCATCGGGCAGGGTCCTGCCAAGTGGTCCCAGCCGCGGCAGCGCGACTCGGAATGGCGGTGCCGCAGCTCTGCTGTGAGCTGCCGGAAGAGCAGTTGACCTCCTAACAGACTGCCTGGTTCCCCCCGTGATTGGGCACGGGAGGGTACGGATTCATTGCTTCCTGCCCTGAGACGACATGCAGTGCCAGACTGAACTTGGCAGCCGCCTCGGAGTACAAGTGCAATTAATGCAGTTTCTTCCAGCTGCGTCATATGCAAAGAATTACATGAGAGATACTTTTGGCCTAACTGCCACGAAAATACACTGTGCTGCCCTGGAAAAAATCCTACTTTGCAGTTTCCCTTTCAAGGGAATAGGTTAGTTAAGGTGAATCAGCCAACACAATGGCAATTACAAACAGGGACACATGGTTTTCTCTATTCCCTGGAATATGCCTGTTGTTTGTGATTTATTGCATAGCTTATAGACTATTAAGCAGTCATAAAGCTCATGGGTGCCCTGTAGTCAGGTGCCCTTATTTCTCTTCTATTACCCAGAGGTCTTAACTCTAATCTGGCTTTGACAAGCAGTTTTTTAGTGTTCCTATACGTCCTGATAATTTGGGATATTTTGCTTTTGTTTCTTCAATTTGTAGCACTTCCTCAAGGGATGATAATGGGTTCTGCTAATTGTCAAAATTTTACAGCCAATTCTTTTGCACCTGCATGGCCTTAACATTCTCAGAGCATAATTTCTCATTATGTGGGTGATATTTGCTTTGTGCACAGGTTGGTTCTATTTGCAGGATGTTATTCAGTGTCTTATCTTTACCCTTACTCAGCCTGGCCTAGAAGCTGCACCTGGTAAAGTTTGAAGTATTTAGGATCAGTGCTAATTGGATGATTTCTAAACCCGCAGTAAGTAGCTTTGAAGCCTGCTATCAAAACACTGCATTATTTACAAAAGTTGCTGAAAATGCTTAACTGAGTGAGGCCCATGCTAATTTTGCCCAGTCATCAGTTATAACATTCTCTGAACTATTTAAAAAAGTACCCAGATTTATTTTCTCTGAGAATGTTATCCAAAAAAGCTATTTGAGAATTCCATGTTATTGGCTCAAGTGTGAATAAGGTTACACTTTGTTAAGAGTTGTTAAATTTAGATTCTATTATTTTGGGTTTTGTTAAATCTCAGTCCCCTGAGGATGAGTTCTTTTAAAACTAAGTTGAGCTTGGTTTAATTTTCTTTAGGGTTTGGTTCTGTTAAGTTTAAAGTTCTATTAAGTCCATGTTTTGTTAAGGTTGTATTCTGTCAAGGTTAAGTGCTGTTAATTTCCAGTTTTGTTAATATCAAATGTTTTTCAGTTTATGCTTTGTTCAGTTAATATTCTGTTAAGGTTAAGGTTGTGTTAAGTGTTGTTAAGTTTAATTTCTGGTAAGCTTAAGTTTAAGTGCTGTTACCTTTAAGTTCTATTATCTGCTGCAGCGTGTTTTTCACTTGTTCTTAATCTATTGACCGTTCTGTATTTTAGTCTTATTTTTGGAGAACGTGATATTTCTATTCACAGATCTGGAAACACAGAAGAAGCACTTGTGCCTGGAGGCAACGCAGTGGATAGAAACCTGCAATAATTTTGACAGAGGGTTTCGCTCCACAGGTTAAATTTCTTACAGCACTGTTAGGTTTGAAAATTTTTAAACAAAAAACATTAATGTAGCTAGTAATTTGGAATATGTTGTTAATGTCTTAATGGAAATAGATAGAGTTTTTACAAAAGAAATTAGCCGTAAGATATTGTTTGCTGTTACTCATGTACATTTTTTTGGTCGTTTGTAATTTGTTTCTGCTACCCTTAATTATTTAGTTAAAAGAATATGATGAAGCCAGATTGGTTGCTTTAGAAACTTTTCTATGACCTTGCATGGTTATCTGTAAGACATGTATCATTTTAATTAACTTTCCCAACTGATTTCAGTAAACAGTAGAACAGTGTAGGGTAAGATAGTACAGGGTAAACCCTTCCAGTTGAGGCCTCAGCTCTGGCCAAGCCCTGGCCCTGGATGGTTGGGAAGTCTGCCAGCAAACCCAGGTGTTTCTGCACAAAGCATATACTCGAGTCACTTTGACTTGATGATTTGGGCTTACAAAAGCTGGACCTTCTTTCAGGATGAACTTGGAGGCCTTGCCCAGGAATGGCTCTCTTGACCTTCACTGTGAAATGGGGCTTGAAGACTCTGGATGATGGTAAAGTGTTTAGGCAGTTGATGATATATGTTTTTAAATCACATTTTTTTATCTTGTGTACTGTTATTACATATACTGCCTTGCTTATTTCTGCTTGGTGCTAAAGCTAAGTACATACTAAACTTATTATTTCCTTGCATATATTGCCTTACTTTTGTGTTGCCTTCATGCTCACAGTTAGAGAAGCACATGTTCTCAGAAACAAAAAGGGGGAGCAAGCCTGGAAGCTCACATGACAGATTAGCAAAGGCCTTGTGGCAATTTCATGTAGGTAAAATCTAGAAGAAACCCTTTTCACTGGTTAGAAGAAACCCTTTTCACTGGTTAGAAGAAACCCTTTTCACTGGTTAGAAGAAACCCTTTTCACTGGTTAGAAGAAACCCTTTTCTCTGGTGTTGTTTCTTTTTCGTGCACCCTGGTGCCCATACAGACTGTGCAAAAAACAGAATTGCTTGAGCTTTTCTTTGTTTTCTAAGGATTCTATGAGCTTGTTGGCTTTTTTGAACTTGGGTGAGGAATGGGGACTTTTCAGTCACCTTATTCTGAGTGGTAGATAAACTCTCTAGCCCTTATTGTTATCCATCCTGATTGTGGGATGCTGTATTTCTTCTTACTAACATGGAGCAGTGTCTGTACTTGCGTCTTCACAGGTCATCATGTGAAATAGGTTCCCTCGTGGCCATACTCCCAAAACTGCTTGTAGCAGTACCCTGAAAAAGTGCCTTCATCAAATTGATGTATGGGATGACAAACTCCCCACCACCCTTGAGCCACAAGAAATAGATATTCTGGGATCAATAAGGACACCACCATGTTTTTTTTTTTTAACTACACATGAACTTGGTGGCAGGAAGACTCATATTGTCCCAGTAGCCAAGACGTGTCACCCACAAATCCCACATTTCAAAATGCTCCAGCCTGATGCAATTGGACAGTTCCAGATTGTAGTGGTGTTACATACTACCAGGCTGCTTCAGATAGCTCTCCACGAAAATTACCACAGGGAATATTTTTGATTTGTGGAGATTGTGCTTGGCCCACACTGCTGTCACGAGCGGTTGGTGGCCCATGTACAATTGGGAGATTAACTATGCTTGCCCTGAACCTAACCATGGCTGTGAATTACACACACTTAAGGCATCGGCAACATGTGCAGTAGTATAGTAAAGCCTGTAATGGTAAGTTGAACTTTTGGAGAGTAGATAAACAAGTGTTAGCCTCTCTTTTTGTCCCTGGCGTGGCAGCCACCAAAGCTTTAGCAGATTTAGACAAATTGGGCTGTTGGATTGCTAAGCAAACTAATCGAACATCGCTTGCTTTATTGGGTTTATTGACAGATGTTGACTCNTCATATTGTCCCAGTAGCCAAGACGTGTCACCCACAAATCCCACATTTCAAAATGCTCCAGCCTGGTGCAATTGGACAGTTCCAGATTGTAGTGGTGTTACATACTACCAGGCTGCTTCAGATAGCTCTCCACGAAAATTACCACAGGGAATATTTTTGATTTGTGGAGATTGTGCTTGGCCCACACTGCTGTCACGAGCGGTTGGTGGCCCATGTACAATTGGGAGATTAACTATGCTTGCCCTGAACCTAACCATGGCTGTGAATTACACACACTTAAGGCATCGGCAACATGTGCAGTAGTATAGTAAAGCCTGTAATGGTAAGTTGAACTTTTGGAGAGTAGATAAACAAGTGTTAGCCTCTCTTTTTGTCCCTGGCGTGGCAGCCACCAAAGCTTTAGCAGATTTAGACAAATTGGGCTGTTGGATTGCTAAGCAAACTAATCGAACATCGCTTGCTTTATTGGGTTTATTGACAGATGTTGACTCAGTAAGACATGCCACTTTGCAGAATCGTGCAGCCATTGATTTTTTGCTTTTAGCACATGAGCATGGATGTGAGGATTTTGATGTTATGTGTTTGAATTTGTCTGATCACTCGAAGTCAGTGTTTACCAGCATAAAGGAGTTACAGATGGGAGTGACTAAGCTGAAGGAAGACAACGATTGGAATTGGTTTAATGCTATCTTTGATGATTGGCAATTTTCTGAGTGGGTTAAAGGCACATTGAAGATGGGATGTTTGCTTTGATTTGTTGTTGTCATCATTTTACTGGTTGTGCCATGTTNTTGCTAAGCAAACTAATCGAACATCGCTTGCTTTATTGGGTTTATTGACAGATGTTGACTCAGTAAGACATGCCACTTTGCAGAATCGTGCAGCCATTGATTTTTTGCTTTTAGCACATGAGCATGGATGTGAGGATTTTGATGTTATGTGTTTGAATTTGTCTGATCACTCGAAGTCAGTGTTTACCAGCATAAAGGAGTTACAGATGGGAGTGACTAAGCTGAAGGAAGACAACGATTGGAATTGGTTTAATGCTATCTTTGATGATTGGCAATTTTCTGAGTGGGTTAAAGGCACATTGAAGATGGGATGTTTGCTTTGATTTGTTGTTGTCATCATTTTACTGGTTGTGCCATGTTTGTTTTCCGCACTGCAAAGGGCCCTGCAGAGGACAATAAACTGTTGCCCTGAGTTTTGCAGTTCTGATGTTTTCATTCTTCTGTAACTGTTTCTCATACATTCTCTGTAAACATATCCATGTTTTTGTAACGGTAGTTTATTATTTACATTCCTTTCTCCTGGGCGGAGAGATTTGATGGATATTTCCTTTGACCAGTGTGATTGAGGGGCGGCGAGGTTGTCCCTCCAATCCCCTGTGGTTTCTAAGATACATATAAAAGAAACCCGGCCCATTTCAGGCCCAGTTGTTTCTTAGCTCTCTTAGCAGGTGTCAGTGTCCTTCTTTTCGTGTCCTTATTGCGACAATAAACACCACAATTCTGGTTGAAAAACAGAAGGGGGACATGTGGGAACTGACAGCTGGACCTGGACATAATCAGCGTGTACCCGTGAGAATCTTAGCATAACAACAAAGCAAGAATCCAAAATAGCAGAAGCAACAAATGTCCACCTGCGAGCAGGAGGTTGTTTTCTTCTAGACTGTGTATCAGTTGCAGCTAGCAATAATGTGTAATGTGGTAACTTAGGAGCCAATGCGAGAATAACACGAATAGCAATAGTATGTTATAAAAGGGCTGTAATTAATTTAAAAAGTGATTTTGGGCTTATGCTCATGGCTGAAAATGTCATCTGTCCGTCTCAACTAACAACATCTGGGCACTTATATGTGGCCAAAGTGCCTGGAAAGAGCCTCCATGCAGCCCTTGGTGGCTGGCAGTCATCCCATGGGTGGCTTGGACTGCTCAGTCTTCCAGGTCCCTGATGATGCAGGAGGATATTGCTGGAGGCAGCCATTATCTAGTCTGGAGGCTGGACTGGAGGGGACCTGAGAGGACTGGTTTGGCCATGTTTTTGCTTTCAGATAGCTGTGCATCAACAAGTCATCAGAAATGCTTCCATCTTCTCAGCGTGTGTCCGGCTCCATGATGTGGTGGAAATGAGGTGCTTTTCCACCACATCGCAGCCTGTCCCAGCCTGCTCCTGGTGACTCCCTCAAGCCTCACTGTTCTTTAGTTGCAAGGGAAATGCCTGGAGAAGCTCCAGGGACACTGTCATTTCTGGGTTTCAAAATTGGCCCTTTCCAGATCTATTAGTGAGCAGAAGAGGGCTTCCAAACACAAAACACACAAAATACAAACCTGATCCATGAGCTTTCCAGGACAGAGAGAAAAAAGCCCTGAGGTAAACAGTGGCCAGGATCAGTCACAGACTGCGGCTATCTGCTTTTCTTCTGGGGACCATTGGCAAGAGGATGGGAAGCAAGAGGGACTGGATGGTATCCTGACAGCTTGTGAAACATATTCCTTTAGAACATCTTTAGTGAACCAGGAAAAAATAAGTAATGTTTCTCCATTGACTCTTTGAAGATTAAGCTTTGAAAGTTAAAGTTTTGAACGTCCTTTAAAAGAAACGTTAGAAACTGCTTTATTTAGAAAATGAGCCACCGTGTTTAAAGGTCATTACAAGAGCTTGTAGCTGATACATCAGGAGGGTAAGCAATAAACTTTTTGATACATCAGGCAAACTTCGCCTGGATACCAAGAAGGACTCAATGAACCTTAAGGGAGCAAAGATGAAGTTCTCCACCACTGAGGTGGTGTTGCTATGAGATGGATTGCCACTCAAAACGCTCTATAAGCAAGTGCCCAACCTGCCACAGGGGCTGCAAAAGTCTACAAGGTGTTGGAGTCATTGCTGTCCTTTGCTTTCCTGGCTGCTCCCACGAGGCTGCTTATGCCCCACTCTACTGGTCTGGCTGCCTGGGATCACACAGGACACAGATATTCCCCATCACCCTCCACAAACTGGTGCTGGACCCATGGTGGTGGTAACCTCTTTCATGTGTTTCTCAGAATTATTCTGAGCATTTTTCCTACTTTTCTATTTTCTCTCTTTCCTTCCTTCCTTCTTTCATAAAAAATAAAGTTGTATTATCACTTTGGATCTCAACATTTAACCTTGTTTCTGTTTAATCTCTCTTTTGGGTATATTTAGAACCTAATTTCTTTCTGCAGTTGTGGATCGAGGCAAAACTTGCCCCTCCTCACCTTAAGTGGATCAGAACATTTCAAGTCTGTTCCCTGTCTCTCCCCACACTGGTCAGGTGTGAAAGCTAATGGAGAAGTGAGAACCTTTCTGTTGAGGAGAGGTAGGAGCTCTGTATGTACATGCATTTGGGGAACTGGATCCTGAACTTAGAGGTTCAGTTCTTCCTAGCTGGAGTCAGTGCAAGCCCTCTCTGACTGCTGCAGGCATGGTGCCTGGGATGACCCATTAAGCCCCATCCCTTGGAAGTGTTCAAGGCCAGATTGGATGGAGCCCTGAGCAACCTGATCTAGTGGGTGCCATTCATGGCCACAGCAGGGTAGGTGGAACTAGATGCTCTTTAAGGTCCCTTCCAATCCAAACCATTCTGTGATTCTATGACCTTCTGCCCCACATGCCTACATCAGCACATTCCCCTGCCTTGAAGTGGTTGGGGCTCATGCTGGAGGGGCTGCACTGCCAGCCCGTGGCTTACTGTATGACGCTTTTCCCGGAGCTCTCGAGGCTGCTACAGCGTCCAATATGTGAACAAAATCCCTGCTGGGATGAGTTGCAAAAGTTTTGCTACTCTCCCAAATCACAGAGTTCTTGCTACAGCAGATGACCTGTTTCTGCTGGCTCCTCTGGAACCCAGGCATGGTGTTTAAGCGTCGGCGAGAATAAAAGGCTATAGACGGTTCTTCTCTGGAATAATTGCCTTTTTTATTGTAAATCCAGTGTTGCATTGTGAGGGTCCAGGGAGTGAGTCTGGAGACACCCAGGTGGCTGGATTACCCCAGGAGAAAGAGAGGAAGTGAAAGCTCTGCAGGGCTCTTTTAAAGGGAGGTGGGACCAGGGGATACCCAATGGGAAGACGCATGGTTCAAAGTGACCAGTGGAGAGCAGGAGAAGAGAGACCTTTCCAGGACATGACCATATAGAGTCTTCCAGGGCATAACCACACTTGGAACCTGAGGTTGGGGATACAGATGACACAAGGGAAATACGGGGTTTCACCACAGCTCAGGCAGAGAGTGCAGATATTGGAGGGAGAAGGTTCAGAGGGCATTGCCCTGGGCCTCTTCTCACCAATTCTGAAGTTCCACAGCAGGAGCTTCTGCCAAGTACTCTGCTACATTACTGTCCCAGTTTAGGGGACTGTTGTGATTTAATCCCAGTCAGCAACTAAGCCCCACGCAGCCTCTCACTCATTCCCCCACCAGTGGGATTGGGGGAGAATCAGAAAGGTAAATGTTAGAAAACATGGGATGAGACAAAAGGCAGTTTAATAGGGAAAGTAAAAGCCACACAGACAAGCAAAGCAAAACAAGGAATTCACTGCTTCCCATGGGCAGGCAGGTGTTCAGCACCTCCAGGAGAGCGGGGCCCCATCCTGCAGAAGGGTGACTTGGGAAGACAAACGCTGTCACTCCATATCTCCCCCCCTTCCTCCTTCCCCCACCTTTATATACTGAGCACAATGTCATAAGGTCTGGAGTGTACCTTTGGTCAATTTGGGTCGTCTGTCCTTCTGTGTCTGCTCCCATCCTCCCACACGTGCCCACCTTCCTTGTCAGTGTGGCAGTACAAGAAGCAGAAAAAGTGGCCTTGGTTCTATGTAAGCCCTGCTCAGCAATAACAAAAACATCTCTGTATTATCATCACTGTGTTTAGCACAAATCCAAAACACAGCCCCATACTAGCCCCTGTGAAGAATTTTAGTTTTACTTCAGCCAAAACCAGCAGAGAGACTCAGGATAATTTCACTCTGCAGCTAGGTCCAAATCACCTCACCTAGCACTGGTGATGGCTTGTCATACCTGAATATTTCCTCTATGGAGTCATATGGCAGTCTGGATCAGAGACTGGATCAGAATTTGGATCAGATGGGCTTGGATAAACTGCTTTTGATGTTCTCTTAATCCCTCTGAGATCAGTGTCCTTCACAAATAAAATTTAAGTATTGAAGGTTTCTGTGTAGTAAGAGGAGAAGCTAGAGGAGAGCAGAGAAAGGGGATTTAGCACTTCTAGCTATGTTAAAGCTGAGGATGTCAGCACCTGCTTATACGTCTCTGCAGAGGAGTCTTTGGTAGCACCTTGGACCTCTGAGAAGCTACTCCTGGAAGACAGCATCAGCAGCTGATGGGTGAAATACAGCTGGATGCTGTGGGATCTTGCTCCTGCTCCTGCTGAGGGCATGCAAATCTCATTGGGAGTAGGAAAGAAACAAGATGGAGCTCCTGCAGAGAGAGAAGTGACTGTGCGGCTTTCAGTGTGCACTTCTCTGCTCAGACACACACTTTCTTGAAAAGTGAAGTGAAGAAAGCTGAAAAGAAGTAAACAGGGACAAGACCTAGTAAGTGGGAAGATGCAAACCTTCAGGTTTAATTCTTAGCACACTGCTGACCTGTTATGGGCTGAGTGACTTCCTCACTTTTCTCAACCACGAGGTTTGGATTCAGTGTTGCAGGGCTGGGGTTGCCCTTCCTACATATATGTTCAATATGTAGTGAAATAAACCTGGGACTATTAGGAACATAACACAAAGAAATACTCTGTTTCCACTGTCTCTGTCTGTCCCTGCAGTGAAGAGTTAGCACTCGGATCTCCTGTGCCAGCTCTGGGGAGGAGTCCAGCAGCACAAGCACAGGGACACCCAGTTCTGCTAACAGTCAAATACAACAACATGTGAACTGGATGAACTGCCTCCATCCACCAGTAGATAACCCACTCTCAAACACTATTGGAAATGGAGTGAAATGGAAGATACTGGCACTATGGGCAATGTACATGATGTCCACATGTACAAGGCTCAACTTGGAACAGTGGTAGCATCTTGGTACCACACATGCTGCTAAATAGACTCTTTTACATACAGCTCTTAGACCACAGCAGCTAATACGATATAGAAACATGCCCTGGAGGAGTGGCTGAAGCCAGCTCTGGTCGCAGCTGCAGCTGTGTCCTGGTGGGAAGTGCTGAGCAACTTTGCTGTGGTTCTAGGAGCTGAGGTCCCATCTGAGGTCCTGGAGCACTTGGGGAGGAAAGAGGGAAAGTGGTAGTGCTGACAACCCTGTGCTAGAAGCTCAGTCTTTTCCATGCCGTTCTATTTTGTGGCTCCATCACAGCCTGCAGGGAGAGGGGGGTAGGTCAGGAATTCAGTGCCTTTCACATAGCTCTTGGGTCCAAAAAAAGAGGCTGCAAGAATATCGCAGGCTTTGTATACGCGGATTAGACTGAAAATTACCAGTAATTACCATTTAGGTTAATAATACCAGAGAACTTTACTGAGGTATGCTGGCCCCACCCATCCCTTGGTCTTTAAATCAAGGTAATGCACTTTTCAGAAAAAGATGCTTGGGCTCAGTCAGCATCAGTGGGGCTGCTGGAGGTAGTCATGGTGAGAGTGAGAGTCAGGGTGAGAGTAAGCACCAGGGTCTGGTGGTTACAGGAGCTCGAACCAACACTGATATCTTGTGGCCTCAAAAATTCTGCTCTAGGCAGAAGGCACAACCTGCAATATCTTTCCTGGTCCATTTTTGTCCCCAAATAACATTAGTTTTTGTGTCTTCTCTTGGTTGATGGGTGTCACCTCTTGGAGCTAGTCAGGCACCCTCTCACCAGGTTAAACTAGCCTGAATTTCATTTCTGTTCGCTTGTAGGAGTAGTGGTATTCTTTTCCCGTCTTCCAGTTGATGCCATCAGCATAGCTCCCATGCACGCCCATCCAGTACATCCCATTCAAGTTGGAGTAATGGCAATCGTTGTACCACCATGCTCCCTTGTATTCTGTGGCACAGTTAAAGGAGCTCATGTCATTGTCCTGATCTGTTGTTGAAAATGGCATGTCCCTGTGGTATGACAAAGAGTCTCCTGCAGAGAGCACATGTTCACAGTTACTGCAGTAGGGATCACAAATGGGACCCTGATGTGTCTGTGGACCCCTGCTAGGCACCAGTGGCCCTTGCCAGGTGCAAGGCAGATTGTATAAATCTTGCTGTTCTCTTGCCCAGGTTGCCTAGATTTCCTCCTTGTCTTGGACAAAAGAAGTATCCTGAGCTCTGCTAAAACACCTGGAGAATTTATCTATGTCTGTGAATCAAATGGGTCAGATTCTCCTCACAGGTACACAGGTACACATCCCAGTACACAGGTGTTACTTCTCTTGCAATGCTCAGGTTCTCTGCAGACATGCTGAGAATTACCAGACAGAGTTGCAGTGTACAAAGACACATAAACCCAGAGCACTGTTCTCTCAGGTGTTGGTTTCACTCATTCCTGAATGATGGATATTGAATTTTGAAGAGGATTTGTTTACTTTTTAAAGAAAAACAAACATCAGGTGTTAAGAGGATGGAGTGCTGATGCTGCAAGTGTTGAACAGCACCCTAGCCCTGGAAAGGCCAAACCTCATGTGCAAATGTCTCCTGCCAATGTAACCAAAAGGAAAACTTGGCCTGGCTGCTGCAGAGCTGTTGGGAAGGTCAATTGGATTGGATGCTGCTCAGGGTCAGGCCCCACATTTGCTGTTAAACCACGTGGTTGGGCTTGTAGGTAATGCCCTGAGTCACACTTTTTTTGGGTTATGGGTGCCCTTCTCTGTCCCTGCACCCAGAGGTCACTCACCATCTCGGGTATCATGGCCAGTTTTAAAAAAATGACCCAAAATGTAGCTGATACAAAGAGTTTGCATGATACATCTCTGCATTATAGAAGCTGAACACTTCTGAAATGTTCTAGAAAACAGACTGCTGCCTCAAACTTACCAGCATTTCCACCAAGGAAGCCTCCTAGAACCAGTCTGTATTTCTCTGACTCTCCTAAAACTCTGAATGAAGCATACTTGGCAAAACAGTAGTTGTTCTCAAAGTCTCTCAGATCAATGCGGAGTTCACAGGGTCCTAGAAGTGAAGGTGGACAGCAGTGGAGCAGGGCTGATGGTAGATACGCCACTGGATTTCAGGGTGGAGGGCTTAAGGAGCTGTGAGCTAACTTGAGAGGAGCTTCCACTACTTGAGAGATTTTGATTTATTTAAAATTCCTACAGAACCTCCTATACCTTTGATTGTTTTCTTGGGAAGCACCTTTTCTGATATGATATTAGGTGGTCATGGGCACTGAAAGCTACATGCCCGGGAGTCCTGCACACACCTGTGACTCCAAGGCTGTGTGTGAGCAAGATGATGCCATCACAGACCAAGTAGGCAGATGTCTCCAGGGTAGATCACGCAGCCAGCTCATTCTCTTCCCTGACTTCTAATTTTCCTTTTTTTAGAGTGTAATTTCCTGCATGCAATTGGCTGCACGAGCCTGCATCCTGTTCAGGTTTAACAGTGGGGGCCTCAGATGGATATGAGAAGCTCAGAGGTCTACGATGACCCAATGTGATACAGGGGTTGGACTCTCATGGCCCCAGCCTGGGATGGAGTGAGACCTTACCCAGAGAGGTGAGGAAGTGGATGTTGTCATTCCCCATCCAGAACTCTGTCAGCTGGTTGCCAAAGCCTCGTTTGTATGAATCCCAGTCTCGCAAGAAGTTCACTGATCCGTCCCAGCGCCTCTGAAAAACCTGAAGAAAAGGACACCCTCAGCCCCACCAGCCCATCCTTCACTCAAAAGCATCCACAGAGCCTGGGGGACACACCCAGCATGGTAAATGTTCCCCCTACATCAGGACACTCCTGTGGGTCTCTGGGGAGCAAACTCCATGAGAATCCCTCACTCCAGGATCTCCTCCATCTGCTCTTGGAAATGAAGAGGAAATGATTTGCTGATTTCAGCAGGGAGTGGATCTGTGGCAAGCAGCCTGCTTCCAGAGACAACTCCTGGGTGAATCCCCTGAATCCACAGGGATTCGCTCCGGCGTGCTGACATGAACCTCAGCTGTCCTGAGCTTTTTTTTTTTTCCCTTTTGTTTCTATTTTTGAGCCATCCTTTGCAGTCTTAACATAAATCACTGTAGGAACATATAAACCTCCCTCTCCTCATCCTACTCACAATCCATCCCCCACCATCTGTGTCCATGTCGCAGAAGACAGTGGTGGCATTGCAGCCTTGGGGGTAGATGGTGTACCAGCCACTCAAAATCTTCCCTTTGGCCAACAGTTCTTGGCAGTTCCTGGGTTCTGTGCAAATCAGAGAAAGAGATCAAGTGGAAAGAGTTATAATGTGCTCACTGGTCCAGGGAGCACATCAGCCTTGAGGCTATAAGCCCTTCAGCATCTAGCTGGTTCTTTGTACTGCAGGATCCTGGTGTGGAGCTGCTGGGAACCAAACCCTGCTGTGGCTTCTGAATCCATATGTTGCAGGGTAGATGGGCACCTTCTAAGAAAGAGATGGTCTAAGGTACTGAGACTTGTCTCATCTGCAAAGACTTTTGGGGGTTTGGGTGATGGAGCTGCTCTGAGAAGGATGATGAACTCATGATCCAGGAATTTGTCCCAGCTCCTGAATGTGTAGAGGACGCAGAGCGGAGGTGGGTAGTTGACAGCAAAGGAGTGGTGACACAGAGAAACAGCTCCCTGTGATCCAGTGAACAGTGTTCAGATCACCCTCTGTGGATTGAATCATAGAATCATCCACTGGTTTGGGTTGGATAGAACTTTAAAGCTCATCTCATTCCACCCCCTGTCATGGGCAGAGACGCCTTCCACTAGACCAGGTTGCTCCAAGCCCTATCCAACCTGGCCTTGGCCCTTCCAGGGATGGGGCAGCCACAGCTGCTCTGGGCACCCTGTGCCAGGGTCTTACCACCTTTTGAGTAAAGAATTTCCTCCTAATAGCCGATCTAAATCTCTCCTCTTTTAGTTGTAAATCATTCCCAATTGTTCTGTCACTGCCCATGTAAAAAGTCACTCTCCAGCTTTTTTACAAGCACCCTTTGAGTACAGGAAGGCCACACTGAGGTCTCCCCAAGATACATAACGCTTTTGAATATGTACATTTATATATGTATGCATATATATTACTTACTATGTATACTTTTTTCCCACCCCAAAACCATACCTGCTGACAGAAGTTCAGGTTCACATGTGACTGGAATCGTCCCTATTAGACGGCCTAGCCTACAGGTGCATCAGTAGCTGTTGTAGGGAAAGCCTGGGGAGATGATCTGAGATGGTGGCACTGGTGGTGCAGGTACACAGCTGTACCAGGCTGTCTTGTGACCTCCCTAGCAGAAGGATGGTCCCGGACATGGCCTTTTCCTTATTAGTCAAATGTTTTACATGCCCAGAGAAGTGTCTGGGGAAGCAAGGGACCAGTTCAGTGGCATCCCAGTCCATCAAGTGATCAACTGTTACAGCAGCACTGATCTGCCTGAGCCTTTGCATTACTGTGGCCCTACAGCACCCAATTGTAGCCAGAGCACATTATAGCTCTCCTTTGACTTCAGCTCATGGAGACAGATGGGCCAACTGAAATTTGTTTCTTTTCTTTTTCTTTCTTTTTTTTTTTTCAATGATTAAGTTAATCTGAGCTCTGTCATACATGTGAACTCCATAATTACTGAAGATGCCACTGCAAGTGTGGGGATGTAACTGCCTTTGAAGTAGCCACATGTCCATACAGCTCTTTCTAGTTTCATCTCAGAAATCAGAACATCCAGGCTCTGAAAAACTCAGATAGACCTTCTCCAGGACACACAGAGGACAGGAGATCTAAGTAGTGCTCAGAGGACATGACTTTCCTGACATGGCTAGAGTACAGAGTAGACCCACAGAAGCTGTATATGTCTGTGAGAAGCAAAGACAACAGTCATATTTCCTTACTCCATCCTTCAATGTCACTTTGAATTTGTTTTTATTCCTGTCCTGTCCTGACTTCTGGTGCAGGTAGTCCACCACCATCCATTCTGCAAAGCTGACCACTGGCATGAAGACCTAGAATGAAACTTACCCCATATTTCTGGAAGTCCAGGTTCTCCTTTTGTTCCTGTTGGACAAACAACACCACCAATTGCTCTTCACCTTCCACATCCAGCACTCCCCTCCCCCAGTACTTGACATTTGCCAAGACAAATTCTGCTGCACCGGAGAGCTGTGATGTTAGAGGAAGTGTTTGGCTCATTTGCACCAAGAAAACAGGCAGGAAGAGTAACTCAATATAATCTCTGCCTTGGCTGCTCCCAGGCCCACCAGAGGAGATCCACCAGCCCATCTGCACAGATCCAGGAGACCACAGAGAGGCAGGTGGGAACCCAAGTCACAAACCCCTGTAACTACAGCAATGACACCCAGCAGCTTCAGACACTGGAAATAGCTCTCTAGGTTGCCCAGGAGGCACATGGGGTAGCTACTCGGGGTGCACAAGATATATATATGTATGCACAAGGAGCAGCAGCCCTGCCTCTCTTGGCCTGTTGGACCTGACATGACCTATTTCCTGCTGGCATCTGATTTAGGGCTTAGAGGGCCAAATGGTGAGACTGGCACAAGATGTGTCTCTGTTAGACATTGCATGATCTATTTCCTGCTGACATCTGATTTAGGGCTTAGAGGGCCAAATGGTGAGACTGGCACAAGATGTGTCTCTGTTAGACATTGCATGATCTATTTCCTGCTGACATCTGATTTAGGGCTTAGAGGGCCAAATGGTGAGACTGGCACAAGATGTGTCTCTGTTGGACCTGGCTGCTCTGCATTCTGCTGCCCAGCCCACAGAGCCGAGTACCAATATTTTGTGCCAGTGAGTCCCATTGGGCTGGGACATGTGGGATAGGAGCCGGTGAGTGTAGGAAGGAGGAGGAAATGCACCTTGGGATGTCAGAGTCACAAGCCCTGGGAAGGGAATGATTGCTGCTGGCACAGGGCTTTAGCCAATGGTTTGGGAGCAGCAGTAACAACTGGAGCACTAGAACCATCTGCCAGGCCAGCGGCATTGGACCCAGTGATTGCCAGCCAAACTCCAGAGAGGAAAGCCACAGTGCAGATAGTGCTCAGTGGTGGGTGCTTGTGGCCCTCGTATGCAGGATGATGGCACAAATGAAAAAATCCGTGTTTTCCTACTACGCTATTGGTAGTGCTGGTAGAGACATGTTCCTCCGGCACTAGCAGCAAATGAATTTCATTTGAGCCTCTGCATTTTGCCATAGCATGGGAATATTAGAGCTCTGCCCAAATCTGGCTTGTCCCTCAGCCCAGTGGTTTCTGCAGCTGATGGTGCCAGGCAGCAGCACCAGGTGCCCAAGCTGAGGGCAGTACCTGCTGCTGAACAGCTGGTTTGGGAGTGGGACTGCCCACAGCACCTGGGTCAGAGCTGAGCCTATGATGAGGCACAACTGTCACCAAACAGCCCCATCCAGTCTCTATAACTGCTCCCATCTGGTGTGTTGTACCAGAACAGCACAGGGTGGAAGTTTACAAAGCAGCTCACATGATAGATTCAGAATAGCATGATTTACCTTTCAGTCCTGGGAAGCCAGGCTCTCCAACTGCTCCTACAAAACACAAGAGGAAAATGCTCATCACAGACTATTCAAAGAAAATTAATTATTGTGGTTCCCCAAGTGGCTGCTCCAGCCCCTCCATATGTCCCCAATGTACAGGAGAGGCTGTTAAGAAGTGCAAAGCTACAGTTCTCAGCTGTCTCAGGTGGTGCTGCCGCCCCAGCCTGGCTGCTCTCTTGATCAGCACTGTGTCTCAGGAACAGCAGGAAGAACAGGATACAGAGGAGAGAGAACTGCTGCTCTATCTCCTGGAATGTATGGGGGATTCACAGTTCCATTTCAGTGATTTTTGTG
Source organism: Climacteris rufus (assembly GCA_013398175.1). Taxonomy (NCBI): domain Eukaryota; kingdom Metazoa; phylum Chordata; class Aves; order Passeriformes; family Climacteridae; genus Climacteris; species Climacteris rufus. The sequence goes on along the minus strand of VZRZ01004933.1, from coordinate 11,747 downwards.
GAGGCTTTCTGTTTACAGTCAGGCACTTGTGAGATTTCGGTCAATAGCTACTTTTTCAGTGGGTTTGTCCATGTCATGATGGAGTTTCAGTTCAAGTCTTAGGTGCTTTTGCCCAGGAAATATCTTCATATTCAGCATGTAAAGGGGTGTCTTCCCTGCTAGTCAGTGCACTGCTGCTCAGTTCCTAGGTGCCACCTTGTGCTAAAAGCTGGATTCTTTAGAAGAGGCACTTTCCCAATATTTGCAGCACACATGTCCTGCTGAAAGTCCTAAGCAAGCCTGGGTAGTGAAAGCCAGTTTCTCAACAGACATCTTCCTCTTTTCAGGGGCTCATCCCATTACAAAGAAAACTTAATCCTGTGCCATTCTTTGATCCCATTCTTGTGGTCAAATGGGCATTGCACACTGAGTCAAAGCCTGGAGGCTGCTGAAAGCACTCAGCGTAGTGCCTCTGCATCAGGCTTCTGGGCTGAAGTTCCACAGAGAGCTCCAAAGCTCCTCAGAGCTGGGGGGTGTTTGGGCAGGCTTGTTGTGGTGGAGACAGGTTAGGGTAGGAGTGGGGAATGGGGAGAAATCTGATTTTAGGTGGCTTGTAAGGATCAGTGGGGAACTTTGAGAAGAGTGGTATCTTCCTCTGCGTTGTAGTCCCGCTCAAGGACACTGTAGTGCTCACTCCATGCAAGAGTCATACCCCCAAATCAGGCTTTGCCTATGCTACTTCAGCACTGTTTCTTAGACTATGGCCAGCCCTGCAGGTCATCTCTGTAGACCCAGTCTCCTAATGCACGTCCTGATCTTGGGCAGATTTACGGATTAGAGCTGCATATGTTACACACTACCTTTTGCACCAGGTGGTCCTGCTTTCCCGGGGAATCCCTGGTCTCCTGTTTCTCCTGCAAAGAAAGATTCGTTTTTTATGTGCAAACTCATTTTGTACGTTGCAAACTGACCAGAGGGGTGAGGTCACGGAAGCCTGGGCAGGTGTGCCTTGGCTTTCACAGAAAAAAGGGAACCAAGTTTTGTTAATTAGATTGAGTCTTGCGATCTGGTGTACTCTTTTACTTTACTCCTTTTTTTCTTCTGAAGCCTCACTACACTGGTACTGCCTTGTAAGTCTTAATATGCAGTTCACATACGAATTCCTATGAACATTGTACATCATGGCGCCAGTCCATGGATTTTGCTGTGGTGGATCAGCTTGCTCAGCTGATGTGATTCACCTTCTCTGTGAGTTGGCTATAAAAACTCTGAAGAACCCCCATCTCCCTTGCTATCTGGGACATTTCAGAAAGTACATTTCCCAAACTGTTCCCCAGAAAATATGCAGGAGCATCGCAGCCTCCCTTCCACCCAAACTATTCAATACAGGCCCAGAAAATAAATGGGTGATTTTACTGTTACTGTAGAAAAAACAAATGAGACACTTCACAACCCAGGCTCACTTCAGACTTGTGACAGGACTCAAGGAAGAAACATGTCACTCCACAAGTACCAGCACATGTCTAGTGGGGCTGTTTGCCACTCCTATTCAATTCTCCAGTTGTTCACAGCAGCCAGTGCCAGGCCAGCCACTGCTCCAGCCTCAGCTTCCTTCCCTTACCCAAAGCAACAAAACCATCTCATATTACAGTGCTCATCACTGGCTTTGGGAGCCTCACCTTTTGTTCCTGGGAGACCTGGTTCTCCTTTTGGGCCAGAGACACCTGGGATCCCTGGACATCCTTGAAGAATGGCGAGTCGATCAGCCTCACCCAGTCCCACTATTCTCACCTCTGAGAAATTAAGACAGTCTTAGTGGAGATTATTAGGGCTCTGAAATACCCTGTAGAAGAAACCAAACCCTCTGAAGCTGAGGAACAGCACAATCAAAAGCAATGAGTATGGAAGTTTGGGGATGTTGTATGGATTGACAGATGGCATCGAGGATCCCACCTATTAGAGGAGCCAGACTCTGCATCTCTTTGGGTTCAGGGGAATTCAGTGGGAGAGGAGGCTGATATATATGACATTGCATGCATGACAAATATGCTATAGTTTAATAAAACAAAAGCTGGGATGTGCCCCAGTTAACACATGGGCAATTAGGACGTGCCCCCAATATTGACAGCAGAGGAAGTGACACTGATGGATCTGTGGACAGTAAGAGTTCTGAATTTCCTGATGGCAGATCTGTTTGAAATTGCCCCATGGCATTCCTGAGGAATACAGACAGAGCACTGTGCTGCGCAGCACATCCAGGCTGCCAGGGTGCCTGACACGCAGCAAGCATCCACTGATCCTTTTATTGCTCAGTATTCTTTGGTAACTGCATGACGGCACTACCGACAAAAAAACCTTAACCAGGCGGGAAAACCTCAGTGGGGACAGTCCACAGAAATCCCACTGGTGAGGGAACAATGTTATATCTTTATTTGGAGCCAACATCTTTCTTAAGTGGCTGCTGAGACTTCAGCCTTCCCCTTACTCTTCTCCCACTTGCAGCTGAATTTAAAAAGGCGTAGAAGGAAAAAATTCATACACCACTTTTCCCCCTCCCCTTGCCCTCCCTAAGACCCTTCTCTTATGAGGGGAGATGAAACAGGCTGTCTCAGTGAGATGGCAATAAGATTTGTGCTCTACTCACCTGAGCAGGTGTCCTCAGCATAACAAATAGTCACTCTTAGGCTGAGCAGTACCAGGAGTGCTGGGGCTGCCCTTCTCATGGCCAGCATTGCTCTCTGCATAGCTTCCCTCAGCCACCTCCTGGCTGCTGTAGTCAGCACTGACCCATCCAAGTATTTTATATCTGACAAACAGACCCAGTGTAAGCTCCACCTCTGCTCTTGCCCACTGCCTGCTCTCTGGTCTGCGTCCTGGCTGGGTCTCAAGCTGTTTCACAGATAAGATACTCTCCAAAAGTCTGATGGGAAAGTTCTTGCCTGACTGCCCCAGCCTGCATCACCACTCTCCTCTGCAAATTTTGGATGCCATTCCCTTCTCATATTGTGTGTCTAGAGAAAGTGAACCAGCAAAACCATATTTACCTAAGTGTAGACAAGTCCTCTTGCCTGCCTGCTAGTAGCCCTTTACGAAGAGCAGAACTTACATGTAGATGGGGAAACTGAGGCACTGGGAGTCAAAAGCCCAAGGTCAGCTGAGGCCAGTGGCAGAGAGAGGCTACACAGCCTGGCTCACACTCTAGTCCTGCCTGGCAGCCCAGCACCACTTCTCAGTCCTTCAGTCAGAGGCTTCCATTTGTACCTGATTCATGAATGGCATAGAGTTCAAACTCAGGCAAGGGTAGGTAGACAGAGAATGTTTGATTTTTTTTTCCTCCCCAACCGTTCATTGTACTAGGGAGCAGGATTTCTGGTTTCTTTCCTGTTGCTGTGCTTTACTCATTTGTGGCAGCGTTTCTAGAGGTCCAAACTGCTTCATCAACTTTGAATCACTTGTTACTTTCAGACCCAGAGCCTGTAAAGTTTATTAATTTTAGTAGCAGAATTTAAGTTTTTCCTCCTTATTGTTACAACCCAGTTCAAAGTAGACTGATTTCTTGGAGTCTTATCCTCAGGATATCAGAGGCAGAACATATCTTTCCTCAAGCACTCGCTTCTATCATACAGTGCCTCTAACAGCCCAACTTCCAATGACATACGACACTTTAATGTTAAGCAAATGAAAGAAGGCCAGGGAGAGTAAGTATTTGATAGTCACTTAAATTCTGTGTCCCCCATATAGCCCAGACATACACACACTTACATACATATTCTTATACATATTCATATATATAATAATATAAAATAATAACCCAGTAGATGTTGCAATCATTTTAATTCCTGAGAAACAATTCTGGCAGGGAAATGCACACCTTACTTTTCTTCTCCCATCTGGAAAAATTGCAAGAAAATCAGAGGAATTGTGACAAGATGGGCTGCGCTCAAGTCTGCGTTTTGTTTTACATGGGAAAAAGCATCTCACTTGTGGCAACCGCTGTGCTGCAGTTCTTGGGGCAAAATGAGATCAGCTTATTTCTTTCTTCAGAAGGAAGCATCCCAGAAGGAAAGAGAAACAGGATTAGCAGGTGCTAGGGAGGGAAAGGTCTGTGCAGGGCAGCTCTAGGGTGACTGGGAACTGTACACCTCTGTTTTCTCAAGTGTACAGCCTGTGCTGCCCATCTGCAATAGACTGGTGTCTGGACCATGAGGCAGGTGGAGGTGATGTGGAGCCAGCCCCTTCCACAGAGCAGCCTTCTCCTGCCCAGTGCCTCTGCTCTCTTTGTGCAATACCTTGTTCCAGCTGGACATGAAAGCTGCTGCCTTCATCTGTTTGCCTTGGTAAATGACTCCAAAAAGCAAAGGCCTTGCAGATTACCCCATCATTACAGTCCCCCTAGGACTCCAGGCTAGATCTGTTCTGACAGAAAAAAAAAAAAAAAAAAGGGCTTGCCCAGCTTTTTCCAGGTACTCTATTAGCAGAATGCAGCTCTGGATTGGGCTGAGAATACATGTTATGGAGGCAGCTGTGTTGTATCTGCCCAGCATTGATATATATACCCTTAAGTGTTACCAGCTGTGGGCTCCATCCAGTCTGGGAGACACCGATGTCTCCCCACTTTCACCTGGAAAAGCAGTGGTGCCCTTTTTGATGCAACTACTTTTGGGAGCAGGGAGAAAACTGCCAATGAACAAGCTTAATCCAAAGTAGGTCAGGCTCCTGTGGGTAGATTTTGAAATTGGTGCAGTGATCAATATATTCTTAATTGCTTTTCCTCATCCCAGCACCCACTGAAGGTTGCAGAGGGCTGATCATTTACTCCATCAGAAATTCTTTTGTATGTGTCCATTCCCTGTTGAGCCCTGGGAAATGTCTCCTGTGAGTCTCTAAAGTCCAGGGACACTTGAGGATGAGAAAAGAAGAATTTTAAAGAAGAAGAATTTTAAGCACACTGGGCAAATGGGGAGCACCTCTGAACACTGTGACCCATCACTTCACCTCTAGAAACATAAATGCCAAGAGTGAAGTTCCCAGAATTGAACTGATCTACAAATTCTGAAGAAACTAAGCTTAGGAAATCAGAAGGCATAGAGAGCTTCAAAAAGTTCATGTGGAAGCATCATAACCACGTGTAACAGGGGATTTAGCACTGATTAATGCAAAATAGTAGGTGAAGTCCTGGGTTCTGGTGGAGTCCTGGGTCTTTGATGCCAGAGGGATGCTAGAGCTTTGCAGGGAGGATGGGGAGAGCAGCAAAAGCTGTAAGTACAAAAAACAACAAGCAGCAAGCCCCCCTCATTGTATTCCTCTGTTCTGTAGTATCCTCAGGACATTGCCACACAACTCCTCAAGCTGCAAGAACAGCAGGTGATGGGCACTTGAGCTTGGTGGTAAACTGACTGATCTGTCATGAAATAGGAGTTTGCTTGAGAGTTGGCACTGATGCCTTACGATTTTAGCCTTTGTATTATTCATTTATTTGTAATCCTGCAATTCTTTAGTGTATAACTCTCAACTCCATATAGAATGTTAGCTACTGTTCTTTCCCATTTTGGTGAGACAAAACAAATCCTCTCTAGGCCTGGAAATCAAGGATACCTTACTGTCTCAGGCCCCAAGAAATGCAAACAAAAGTGGGTTGTGAGGGGAGCAAACTTGCAGTAAATGACTTCATTACCTGAAGCTGTAATTGGAAGATTAACCCCCAATAAGGAAGTGGATCAAATTTATAAAAGTATGAAAACCCAAGATCCGTTGTCCCTTTTTGGGTGTAGCCCCTCGGGAGTTTCGTCTGCCCTAAATGTACCTGAAGGCCCTTCAATAAATCTGCTTTTTATGCTCTTAATTTGGTCTGGCTTTTGTTTTTTAGGCATCCCAAAAAGGCATCAGCACCACTGTGGGTGCTCAAGGGGCTTTTCCATGTGCTTTGGAGAATTGTCTTGCTGGGAAAGGAGTGGTGTCAGCCTGCAAGGATAGACTACCAGCCAAAGCAACAAGGAAAGACATTCTTCTGGCTTGGGCTTTTGTGAGCTGTGCTATTTATAGCTCTTCATAATGTGCAGAAAATGAAGTTTTCAGGGGTCTTGTTTGATGAACACTTAACATTTCCAAAGGAGAATTTCTTCAGCCCATAACCAGTCTCAGTATCTGTGGTGGAGACATTTGCCCAAGCTAAGATAGTAGGTTTTTTCCAAAAGATGTCCCTTGTTTATTTCTTTCTGCTTCTGGGTTTTGTGACAACAGCACCTTTGAGAGCCCTTTGGTGCTAAGAGCTCCACTGCTCGTTTCTCTTGTCCTTACCAGAAAACCAGTTCCAGGTTCCTGAGGCTCCAAAAAGGCACAGAAAACGGGTAGAGTTTCTAAGACAGTTGTCCTCAGCAGGGAGGGGAAATGTGGGGAAGAAAAGTGTCAGAGGTTGGGGGATGTCTTGGAATTTTTTCTCCATCACTGTTACTAAGTAACAAATAGGCGGACGATTAAGGCTATCAGCTCTTTTGTGAAAGACAAAAGAGTGTGCTTGGGCGGAGACAGGTAAGGGAAGAGACGAACCAGCCGGGAAGTGAAGGACTCACTCTCTCGGGAAGTGAAGGACTCACTCTCTCGTCGGAAGGGAAAAGAAGAGGCTGCTCTCTTGCTTTTGGCTGTGACCAGAGGAAGGTCCAACTGTGCCCCGCTTTCTTTCTCCGGGTGGGGTGAGCTTTTAATTCAACCTTTTTCGCTACCGGGAGGGAGCACGTCTCCCCGGGCTGCGTTTTCCTGCAGCAGTTGCTGAGGGAGCCCGGTGCCTTTGCTGCCTGCTCCCCTCTGTTGCCTGTTTCTCCGGAGTCAGTTGTAATTGCAGAAGCCCTTGCCATTTAGCAGCTAGTCGGGAAAAAAGGGGGAAAAGGACTGGCTTCTGTCCTGCCGCCCTGCTGTTGCCG
>VZRZ01004932.1:0-14028 GCA_013398175.1 Climacteris rufus | reverse complement strand
GCCCTTTCCGTTTCCCTTTCCCTTTCCCTTTCCCTTTCCCTTTCCCTTTCCCTTTCCCTTCCCCTTCCCCTTCCCCTTCCCCTTCCCCTTCTTTTTGCCTTCTTTTCCCCCTCACATCCCCCAGCCCTGCTGACCCATCATGAGGCACAAATCCCAGGATCATTATCACTATTTTATTTACTTCCAATCTCATATGCTTTCCTTCCCACCCGAAGAGGACTTTCATCCTCTTCCCAAGCTTTTACCAGCAGACAGAAGGACTTTTGTTGCTGCTAAAGGCATGGGTGTTTGTGCCATCTATGCCTTGGGGCAATGGGGGGAGAGCAGCACCAAACATCAGGAATATTGGGGTGTCTGGGTCCTGCTGCTCTCAGGAATTACTTTGGAAGCACTGGACAGCCTAAAAGTGCCACTGCTCTCAAACAGCTCTGGAGGCTGCAGGTGGAGGTGGATGTTTGCTGTGGGATGCCGGTGGAGGTCGACGCTCCACTGATGGGATGAAGCAGCTGTGGGTGCTGCTGGTACCATGAGAGCTGCTGGGTGATGCTGGTACTTGCGGGTGCCGCCTGTTCTGGGGTTACCTTGACTTCTCTCCTGGCCATGGCTGCTCAGAGCAGCTGTTGGGGACCTTCTTCATGGCCAGGGACCAGCACTGGACACGGTGGTGAAAGGGGATCTGTTTTGGGTGGGTGAAGCCCAACACAATCTGTCTGGGAATGGAAACGGCATCTTCCTGGATTGAAATTCCTCGGCTTCGCATAGAGATGGATCTGCTACAGGTGTGTGACAGCTGAGAGTGAGGTGGGGAGTGCTGCGGTGGGGAGCAGGGGTCCCTGATGCTGGGATGACGGGTGTTAATCTCCCTTCTTGGAGCTGGTGGCCTGCAAGCGCATCTTCAGCCGCGCCACGTCCACGTAGAGGTTGCGCTTGAGGATGGTGCTGGCGCAGATGATGGCTCCTTGCAGGGCTCCCATGAAACCCCCCAGGCACAAATCCTGCCCTGGAAGGAGGGAGCAGCAGCCATGGTTCCCCTGTGAGCAGCCTGCACCCCCCATTCCATCCCAGCCAACCACCAGTGCTTGCTTTGGGCATCACCTTCTCCACCTTCCAGCTGCCCCCATACCATCCCTGGCGTCTGAACCCACAACCCCCTCCCTGTTTACCCTTCCTTCTCCCCAGCAGGAAAAGGGCCTCATCCTGCCCCATCCTGCCTCGGGCAAGGAGACAACCTCCCACAGCTGGAGGAGCACAGCCCTTTCCTTTTCCCCTTAGGACCATGGAACTCTGCTTTTGCAGCAGCTCTTCCATTGCCCCACAGCATTGCCAAGGCTCTTCCCTTTATTCCCTTTCAGCATTTAAGTTTTTCTCCCCCCACATCCCACTCCCCCACAGCTGCCCTCATCTGAGAACGCTGGTGACCCTGTCACCTGTCAGGTAGAGGTTGGGGACAGCTGTCTCTGCCCGCATGGTGGCCAAGGCCTTGGGCTGCAGGCGGGGGATGCCGTGGTCAACGCCATAAAACTCCCCACGGGGACTGGCGATGTAGTGCTGGTTGGTGAGGGGTGTCCCACCAGACAGGTACTCAATCTGCAGGGGGACAGGAGACAGAGGGGTCTGCAGGAGTAGCAGGGTGGGGGGGCACTCCAGGAAGTTGGTTTTGGGGGGTAGAGGCTGGAACAGGTTTCCTCGCAGACCACGGGGTGGTGGTTCTGGCCAGGTTTGGTACCAGGATGGTTCTGGAGAATCATTTTGGGATGCTCATCCACGTCTGACCAGGCTTGGAGCAACCTGGTCTAGTGGAAAGTGTCCCTGCCCACAGCACGGTGTGGAACTGGATGAGCTTTAAACTCCCTTCCAACCCAAACAACTCCATGATTCCATGATCACTTGCCCTCCGCACCATGAGGAGGCAGCAGTGATGGGTTGGTGCCACACTGGACCTCATCTGCAGCAAGTCTAGCCCCAGCTCCAGCATTGGGTAGAGGGGTGGGTAGAGGGAACCCAGAGAGGAGCTGGAGGACCCCTGAACCCCGAATTTAGGACCCCTAAACCCCATGTTTCCTCACCCGGCCCTCAATGCGAGGGTAGAGCTTGAGGACAGTCTGCATGATGGCATCTACAAAAGTCTTCTTCAGCTCCTCGTAGTCATCCCCGCGCTTGTGGACCTGTTTGTCCTTCCAGTCCTCGAACCAGTCATACCTGGCGAAGGTGACGATGGCCAGCGTGGATTTACCTGCCAGAGAACAAGGCTGGGACGCTTTTTCCTCTGCCCACCCTCGTCCCACCCTGCCACTGCCCCAAACCCTCCCCATCCAAACCCGGGAGATGTCCCCAGGTCTTTGGGACTCCATGTCCTTCATTCAGGTATCTCAAAGACCGCATTCCATGAGACCCCTGCTCAGCAGCTTTGGTCATGGATAGTTGAGTAGAAACTCCTTGCTTGGGGTCACCAAACCCCAGCAAACATTTTGAAACCCCTCACAAGCATTTGGGGTTGGGCATCAGCCTCACCTGGGTGCCTCATTTCCCAGGTGGGGTCCTTGGCCGATGGTGAGGTGACAAAGATGAGAGGGATGTTGTTGGCAGCTTCTTCTCTGGACGAAGCCAGGTAGCGCTTCATCCTGCAGCGAGATGGAAGGGCTGAGCTGGGGTTCACCTTCCCCTGCATCGTCCTTACGGCCAAATCCCCATTTTCTGAGTCACTGCCCAGGAATTCATCTCCTTACACTCAATGAAGCGCATCCAAGGGGAAGCCAAACCTACATTCCATCCAGGTCATTCCCTGGGAACATGTAGTAGTTGGTGCCTTCCAGCCCTAACTCTTCCTTCGAGCCATTGAGGCCAACGAAGACGGTGAAACCCCCCTCACCATGGGTCACCATGCGGAGCTGGGACTGGATCTCTGCAAAATGGAAGGAAAAAGGGGAATTAGTCTTTTCTGCCAAAAATTGGCTTTTTCTGGGATCCTTAGCTACAATTAAATGGTTTCTCCAATCCTGTCCTCTTCCCACCAAACCCTGATGCTTCCCACCCACAAAACCATCCCCCTTCCACCCACCTGTGCCCCTTCCCACCCACCTCTGTCCCCTTTCACCCAACCATTCCCTTTCCACCCAACCATTCTCCTGAATTTAGGACCCCTCCCTTCCACCCACCCTTGCCCCTTCCAGCACATTTTTTGGCAACCGAACTTCAAGTGGACATTCCATCAACTTCCACAAATTTTGGGGCCCTATACTGTGTTTTTTAAGGAATCCTTGCACCAAACCAGGCTTTTACAAACTGCAAATTGGCCCAGCTTGGGCCAATTAATTTAAATTTAATTAAAACCCTTGTGAAGAAATGAGGGGCCAGTGGGTTTTGAGGGCTGTGGCACAAGAGCAACAGGGCGTTTGCCAATGTTAATTGATAAATCCGCTTTCCAATGAGGCTTAGGATGGGATTAATGCCATAACCCCGCCGGAGCCCAGCGCTGACGCGGTACCCGGCAGAGCCCGCGCCTCTGCCGGCAGCAGCCTCTCGTAGGTGTTGAAGATGCCGGCATCCGAAATGATCACAGGAGCAAAGATGTCCACCAAGTCTTGGCCTTTTTTGACACTCACACCTGGGAGGCAAAATCCAGAGGGGGAAGAATGAGGTGCTGGTGAAAGGAACCCCACTTTGGGGAACAGCCCCACGCCCTGTCCCGGGCTGACGCTCACCGCAGGCTCTGCCCTGGGCATCCAGCAGGATCCTCTGCACTGGGGCCTTCCCAAACACGTTGCCTCCAGCCTTCCGGATCACAGGAATGGTGTGGAAGACGATTTCCCCACCCCCACCTTTGGGGTACCACGCACCAGGGAGGAAGTGGTCCACCAGGATGCTGTGCATGGAGAAGCTGGCCTTGGAGGGGAGCACACCTGGGAAAAGGAGCAGCCAAGGTGGGTTTGGGCAAAATATGGTTTTGGGGCTTATCCTAAGGATATTAGGATGAGGAATACCCTGGACACAACACTGGGAGGAAGAAACCTGGAGGAGTAGGGAGGATGTTGGGCGTGGGTGTCTCCACGGCAAAGCCTGCGGTCACCGACCAGACCAAGTCACTGGGGGCCATGAGCAACACCCAGGCAATGGGATGGAGGGAAGGGGGAGGCTCAGGGGTTACAGGGTAATGGTCCCTTGTACAGGAACGGTGTCACCTCATCAGGAAGGTGAGGGACACGGACAGAAAGAGGTGGAGATGAGCAACAGGGACATGTCACCTGGCAGTGACTTGGGGACAAGGATGCTGGCAAAGCATCTGCCACATCATCCCTCACCCGCAAACCTCCCAAAAACACAGAAAAAAGGGGTTTCTTACCTTTTTTTTTATTTCTAAAGTGTTTAACATCACCCCAGAGCCTCCTGGTCACCTACCATAGGTGGGGAAGATGTAGCAGAAGACAGCCCGGAGGTCGGGGTTGGTGGTGAGCCCGTCCACCACCTCCTTGAGGCTGCGTGAGGCCAGGTGGGCGAAGGAGCAGAGGCGTGGGAGCAGCCCAGAGCGGACCAGGAGCCCGGCCAGGAACCGCGGGAGCATCTTCAGGATACCCAGCAGCGCGGACCCACGGCGGGCGCTCTGCAGGGGGAGCCTGGGGCTCAGTGGCCACACCGGGGGCAGTGGGCAGACCCAGAGGGCTCAGACATACTCTAAAGATACCAAAAGATGCTCCAAAACATCTTTTTCACCTTACATTCACTGCTGGGCATCCTGAGGAGCTGTGGGCAAGGGGAGTGTTGGCTCCCTCAAAAACAACCCTTATAAAAAGCTCCTTGAGAAAACCTCCGCACAAAAACTCCCACCAAAAGCTCCCCCCCGAAACACCTCCAAAACAGCTCTCCAACAAAACTCCCCCAGAAAGCTCCCTGAAAAAAAGCACCCTAAAAAAAAGGTCCTTCAAAAAAGCTCCCCCAAAACATCTGTGACACTGCGGTTTTGAGGCAGAAAAGGGCAATTTTGGATGTATTTCCTAACACTTTTGGAGTGATGCCATTATTCCCCAGGGGTGTCCAATATCCAAGTGCCAAAGGGGTTTCCCTCTTTGTGTGACCTCCCACAGCGAAACTCCCCCCGTTTTATAGCACCGGGATCTGCCTTTACCTTCACCAAGCGCTGGAACTCATCGATGGCCAGTGCCTCCCCAGGAAACTGCTCCTTCAGCCTCTGGAAATATTCCTTCTTCCCAGAATGGATGTGGTAGGTTTTGCCAGCACCCTGGGGGTCCCCCAAAACCACAGCATCATAGATGTCTGGGAGCTGGGACCTCTCCAGCTGCCCGTCTGTCAGCTGGTCCAGCAGGAACCGCATCAGGGAGCCCTCCTGCATCTGCCCCACATAGTGGATCCCTAAAATAAACATTTGTCCTTCATTTTCCTCTCCTTGATGTTCCTTGCCTTTCCTTGCCTTGCCTTGCCTTCCCTTCCCTCCATTCCCCTCCCCTCCCCCTGCCCCTCCGCCTTCTCTTCCCCCTTCTCTTCCCCCTTCCCCTCCCCTTGCCCTCCCTTGCCCTTCCCTGCCCTTCCCTGCCCTTTTCTCCCCGCAGGATGAGAAAACCAAACCCACCTCTTAATTATCCCCCACCCCATCAGCTCCATGTAGAAGGGAAAGGGAAAATCTGGGATACACCCACTTCCCATTTGGGGTACACAGTGCTCGCCATTGAACATTAATTAGGAAGTCAGGGAATTTTGTTACATTTTGGTATTTTTCCTGGGTTTTTTCCACCCCATCACATGCAGGACCCTCCACTTATTTTTCCACCCCCACCCCAGCAGCTCCAAATAAGAAGGGAAAGGGAAAATCTGTGATACGCCCGCCTCCAAACTAGAGAGAATGGCACTTGCCGTAGCGGTTTTAACTGGGAAGTTTGTTACACCTTGCTATTCACCACTGATCTAAATCAACCTGGAGATATGGGGACATGCAGAGCTGGACTTTGTCTTGCCACGAGACATATGCCAAGGAAGATGTGTCCTGAGGTGACATCTCCTGTGTTGGGAATTACATACGGGCTGGACATGGGGAATTTGGGGGGGGTTGGTGTCCCACAGCCAGAGGATTTTGAGATGAAGAGCAGGAATATAGCTTGTCTAATGCAGAGCGTGCGCTGGGGAGCCCCGGTCCGCACCCCAATGAGTGCAATTCCCACCCTGAGAGTTTCCCACGCCCCTCCCTTGGATCCGGAGGGGAATTTGGGGCCCCAAACTGTACCAGTGTCAAACTCAAAGCCCTTCTCAGTGAAGGTGTGGCAGCAGCCCCCCAATTTCCCGTGCTGCTCCAGCACCAGCACACGCCAGCCGGCCTTGGCCAGCAGAGCCGCAGCCGCCAGGCCGCCCACGCCGCTGCCCACCACGATGGCATCGAGCTGCTGCGGCACCTTCTCTGCCGAGAACACTGCGGGGAAAGGGGGGCGTCAGTGGGGCGACCCCCGAAAGCGGGGCTGGCACGGCGGAGGTGATGCCGTGCTCAGGGCTCATCCCGACACTGGGGGGGGACAGAGCCACCTCGGGCCGTCAGTGCTGCCCCAGGTGGGGACACCGCGCTGGGGGGCCTGATGCCACCCCGGGGGGGTCAGTACTGCCCGCGGGGTCCATGACACCCCGGCGCGTGATGCCACCCCCGGGGGTGATGCCGCTCTGGGGGCGACGCCAACCCGGGGGGATTAGTGACACCCGGGGCTGGTGCCGTCCCCGTGGGTGACACCACCCCGGTGGGGGCAGTGCTGTCCGGGGGACTTGATGCCACCAGCCCAAGGGGGTTTGATCCCGCCTGGGGCGGTCGATGCCCCCCGGGGGTCCCGTACCTGTCTTGACGACGGCCCTGCGCACAGCCTTGTCGGTGACGAGCGGGGCGGGGGGGCGGCGGGTGTCGGTGGCGAAGGGGTTGCGGCTGCCCGAGACCCGCGGGAGCAGGAGGGAGAGGAGCGGGAGGAGGAGCACGAGGAGGAGGAGAAGAGGGGCGAGGAAGAGCAGCGCCTGCAGCCACATGGTTCTGCGCCGTCCGGCCGTGCGGAAGACCCGTTCTGCCCCGCGGCGTCGGGCACAGCGGCGGGGCCGGGGGGGGCAGCGGCAGCCGGGAGCTGGAAGCGGGCCATGGCCCTGGGCAGTGCGAGCTGGAACTGCGCGCTGAGGCGAGCACTGTGGTTCTGGGCGCTGGAAGCACGAAACGGGAAGCGAGCACTAGGCACTGGGAGCCGGGACTGGGATACTGGGAGCCGGGACTGGGATACTGGGAGCTGGTAATGGAATACTGGGAACTGGGACTGAGCACTGGGAGCTGCGACTGGGAAGTGGCACTGGGCACTGGGAGCTTGTCCTGAACACTGGGAGTTGGAACTGCAGTGGAAGCTGACACTGGGAGCCGGCACTGAGCACTGGGAGCTGACACTGGAAGTTGGCACCGGGATCCTGGTCGCTGGGACTGAGAAGTGACGTTGGGCACTGGGAGCGGGCACTGGACACTCGGAGCTGGGACTGGACGCTGGGAGCCGGGATTTGTGCCCGCACTCCCGGAGCGCCTCCCCGGAAGCGCCTGCCCGGGCCGGCCCCGCCCCTCGATTCCAAGTCCGCTCCTTGGGCCTCGCCCCGCTCCTGCCCCTGGATTTCGCCCCGCCCGCCGGGCCCCGCTTCCGCTCCGCTCCGCTCTCCTCGAACTGATCCTCTCGCGCCCCCGTCGCCACGTCTCGTGGTGTACGCCGGGAGTTGTAGTTTCATGTCCTCTAGTGGGGGGTGCGGACTACAGCTCCCGGTGTGCAGTGCGGCCGCGCCTGCGCAGTGCGGCGGCGTCGGGCCGGGGGAACCTGAGGGGTCAGGGGGGAGCTGGAGCCCCGGGAGGGCCTTTGGGAGGGGAGAGGGAGCGGGAGCTGAGGGTCCTGAGGGGCTCCTCAGGGGTTGGGGGGCACTGAGGGCCATGGGGACCCTCAGCGGGTTGGGGGACTCCCGAGGGGCTGAAGGGGGCCTGGGAAGGGCTTCTGAGGGGTGGGGGGTGCTGAGGGCTGCAGGAGGCTATTGAGGGATAGGGGAGCCCTGAGGGGCTCAGGGGGCCTCCTGAGGGCCTGGGGCGATTTCGAGGGTTGGCAGTCGCCAGGACACCCCCATTCCCACCACCTGATCCCCTCCTCTACCCCAGGCCATGAGCGGCGCCGAGGGCGAGGAGCAGCCAGAGGAGCAGCGCGTGTCCCCCTCGGCAAGTCCCTGCCCGTGCGTGTCCGGCCGACAGCCCTGGGGACCCTCCACCTCAGGAGTCCCCACTCTGCCTCATTGCTCCATTTCTCCCATTACATCCATATAAAATCGTCCTGGGGGTACAGAGCACCCTGACGGGGCCTGAGCCACCTTCCTGCGGGGCACAGGGTCTGTTCCTTGGGAGAAACCTTTGGGATTCGGGGTCGATTGGTGTTCGGGGATGAGACTTTGTTCCTTCTGTCCCCCTCAGATTTCGGCTCTGGGGCAGGAAGGTGTCCTGCAGGAGCTGGTGTTTGGAGCGGGGCCGCTCCCAGACCCGGGTGAGATTTTCCTGCTTCCCTTGGATCAGTTGCAGTGTTTCCTGGTGGGAAAATCACCTGAGAGCCTGGGAGGGACCCCAGGGATCCAGCAGGGGGTCTCAGTCAAATCCACCTGGTCCCGGTTTGTTCCCTAAATTCACCCAAGATAAACCTTGTGATGCCCCGGGTGACTCTGGCTGGGATTTTCTCTGGAAAAGGGGAAATCCAGCCCCAGGATGTGCTGAGGGGTGTTGGGGCAAGGGAGCAAATGCCCCACCCCATGTCTCCCACCTGGATCTGACCCCTGTGCCCCTTCCCTTGGGCAGGGATCAGCGAGGAGCAGTGTCGGGCCCAGGAGGAATGGGAGGCGCTGGAAGAGATCCAGTCAGGTACTGAGGCTGATGGGGGCCTGGCAACTGGAAAGGTCCAGGAATGGGGAAAGGGCCTGCATCCTGAAGGGCAGGACAGGTGGGGGAGAATCTAGGGGTGTTATTTGGGGGGAGGGAGGGGGTGGGAGATTCCCTGTTTTCCCCCTATTCACCTCGACTTCATCCTCGTGGAATTTGGGATCGCTCAGACCCCCGGGGGTCACTGGGGGTCTGACCCACTCCCTGCCTCCCCACAGAGTTGGGGGGCACCTCGGCGGGCCCCCCCCCCCCCCTTTTTTTCCCTGGNCCCCGATTTCCTTCACTGAGGCGCTGCAGCACTTCCAGAGCACGGAGCTCTCCGAGAGCCGGGTACGGCCGGGCTGCGGCTCCCGCTGCTTGGCAGGAGCGTAGGAAATAGGAGTGGGGGGCACTCAGCCCCTCTCCCCCCCACCTCCAGCCACATTCCCTGATGAGCTTGAGGTGTTTTCTCCTGCAGGGGAAGGCCTGGGTGCCAGGACGCTGGGGAGGCCTGGCTGCCCTGCTCCGCTGCCTCCGGGGGCCCCCCCGGCTCCGGCCCCAGCTCTTGCGGGAGCGGGAGCTGGCGCTGGCCATGGCACAGTGTGAGTGGCCCTGGGGTCTCCTCTGTACCCTTCCGGATCTCAGCCCCACTTCCCATGGACATGGCTTCAAGCAGGAGCCCTCTGGCTGCATGGCCCTTCCTGCCCCTCAGTCCATGGGCAAATGGGGTCAGATGGGAATCACCTGCTCCCTCCACACGAGAGGGTCACACACACACAGAAACCCTGGGCCTGTGGATTTGGGGACTGAGGGGCCGTTTTTGAGCATCCAGGGTTTTTTAGGTGCCGGGAGAGCGTTTTTCGGGGGCCCTGGGTTTGGTTTTGGGCACTGAGGGACATTTTATGGACACTGCAGGGTTTTTAGGGTGTTGAGGGGTGGGCTTGGGGTCTTTTGAGTGCCAAGAGGCATCTTTTGGGTGTCTTAAGGGGTGTTTTTGGAGGGCTGAGAGCATTTTTGAGGAATGTGGGTTTGGGTGCTGAGGGGTTTTACAGGGCCAAGGGGTATTTAGGTACCCAGGTGGGGGTGTTTTAGAGGATGCAAGGTTAGTTTTGAGGTGCCAAAAGGTGTTTTTCGGGAGCCAAGGGGTGTTTTTGGGCACTGAAGGATGTTTGGTAGATCCCGAGAGTGTTTTTAGCCCCCTGGGGTGTTCCCTCCCTCCCTCCTTCCCTCCCTCCAGGTGCCCTGGATAACTCGGAGCGGGTGCACATGCGGATCCTCCAGACCATCTACCGACAGCTGACGTGCTCCAGGCTGGGCTGCCCGCGCTACGGAGCGCACTGGGAGGAGTTGGGCTTCCAGGGTAGGACAAGGGGCGAGCTCTGGAGCAACCCTCTGCCTGGGGAGATCCCTGGGCCCATTCCCAAAATCCAGCTAAAGCTCCCCTGGAGCAACTCTGTCCTATCCCAGCTCCCTCAGCCACTCCCTGTGCTCCAGACCCAGCTCCATTGCCCTCCCTTGGACATGCTCCAACACCTCTATGTCCTTCTTGGACCCACAAACTGATCCCAGCTTTGGAGGTGCAGCCTCATCCCAATTCTCCCCTTCCTCTCCATGTCTTTACAAAATACCCACGGGTGCTCTCAGATGCCTTTATCTAGAAAGGTGTTAAACCAAACTGGCCCCAGTACAACATCTGGACTGGTTCTCTGGGTCATCCCAGTATCATGTCCCTAAAAAAGCTCTTAATTCCTGGAAAGGTGTGGGAATGGGAGTCCTGGGGTGAAACAGGAGCTGGTTAATGCACAGATGAGTGAGGTGATGGCCCTATTAGGGAAATTCCCTTAAAGCTTTCCCTCAGGAAAGGGAATCACCAGGATTCTTGACTCCAGAAGTGCAGAGACCGGGAATACAGGGAATAAACATGGTGATGAGGAATAAATAGCCCATGGAAGGTGACAGGGAGTGAGTCCATGCTGCCCCTCACCTCAGGTGTGGATCCTGGAACCGACCTGCGTGGGACAGGAATGCTGGGGCTGATGCAGATCCTGTTCTTTGTCCTGGATTCTCGGACACTGCCGCTGGCACGGGAGATTTTCCAGCTCTCCCAGCATGAAACACAGGCATGACCTTGCCCCTCCTCCCTGCCAGGGTGTCTCCCTTGGAATTCCTAATGCTCTGGAAAAGGGGAGAACCGAAACTTCAGAGATGTTTTTTGGATGCTGTACCACCTTTTGCTGGTGAGGGGAGAAAGGTGGTGCCCAAGGAGCCCCAATCCAGGCTGGAGCTGAGCTCCAGGTGCTGGATTTGTACTGGGAATGACATTTTAGATACTTGATCCTGGCTTGGAGTGGGATAAACAGGCCTGAGAGTTGGGCAACAGGAGGATGGGTGTAAGTGGAGCCTTTCTCCTTCAAATCCACGTTTTAGTCCAGGTTTAAAGCTGGGTACAAGGTTGGCTTAACCCTCAGCATCCATCCACACCTGGATCTGTAGGGCTGTTATTGTAGTACATGGATTTGTCAGCCATCCCATGGATTTGATGGTGCATGGATGTGGTGTTAAAGGGCTGGAGGTGCCAGAGAGGAGGCTTTTCCAACTGAGCTTACATAATGCTGGAATTCTGGTTCTTTTCCAGAATTTTCCCTTCTGCATCATGTCTGTGAACATCACCCGGATCGTCATCCAGGCGCTGCGGGAGGAGCGGCTCTCCCGGTGAGCGGTGAGTGGCTTCAGAGTCTCAAACTGGATTCTGGGCATGTGGCTGAAGCCCTCTCCCCCTTTTGCAGGGAATGCAACCGCCGGCAGCAGGTCATCGGGGTGCTGAACGACCTGTATGCTGCTGCCTTCCTGCGCCTCTTCCGCCTCTGGAAGCGGCAGCACGGGACCATTGCTGATGCTGGCTTCTTCCTCAAGGGTTTGTCTTCCCGGCTTTTCCTTCCCCTTATTTTCCTCGGGACAACAACCTCCAGACACTCCCCACTGTGTTCTCAGCGCATCCCAAGCCAATTGCAAGGGCTGTAATGCCCAAGAAGCCAAATCATTCCGTGTTTAATCCTCACACTGAGGTTTTTCCACAATTTTTGCTTTTATCCCAGTGCTTCAAGGGCTGTTTTCCCCCCATTTTCCACCCTAGAGGGATGCTCTGCTGGGGTGGCTCGAGTGGGGTGACACATGGGGGCATTTGCTGCTCCCCAGGCTCACAGAGCCATAGCTGAATCTCAGTCCATTAATTACTCTGGAGAGGACTGGTGTCAGTGGAGCTAATGTATCCCTTGGAAATGGGGATCCAGCTGGCACTGCTGGGCTTCAGCTTCACCCCATCTTCCCTGGATTCCAGTCTCGGGGAGCTCGGGCTGGCATTCAGCTTCCTGTGCTCCCTCATCCCAAGGAAAGCATGAGCATGCCCTTTCCCAAGGGAAAACATTGGGACACTGGATCTGTTGGACCCTTGACACCATCCAGGCCTTATTCCCCTCAATCTTTTCCCCCCCTGACCCTTCCAGAGCTGGAATTATCTACCAAAAAGAAGCCAAGGCAGCTGCTGAAATCCCTGGAAGCCTATGTGAGCCGTGGCCTTCGGCCTCCTTCCTCTCCCTCCTCCCAGATCCACTTCACTGGCATCTGTGACCCCGGGGTCGAACTGGAGGGAGATTCCCGACTGGTCTGACACAGAGCACGATGCTGCCTAGGGAATTCTGCTGGTGGATCAGCCCTTGGAAGGGGACACACTGGTGTCACCCGTGGTTTGGAGGCTCAGGAAGGGCTGGAAGAGGTCACAGAGATGGAATTTCACCTGCTCCAGGTGGAAATCTCTGGAAGCGGAGGAGGAAAAGGCAGTGGAGCGGGGAATTCACGAGCCCCCGAGGCTGGTGTCCCAAATCCGGGGTTCCAGCTGTTCTTACCCTCGCCAGGTGGAGCTGGAAGGCAGTGCTGGATTTCTGGATCGCGTCCCGACTCCAGCAGCAGGTGGGAGGGGTAACCCCCCACTCTGGGCTGTGGCAGCTTCATGGGGGGCTGAGGGTGGGAGGACCTCCAGGGTCACTGTGGGGTGTGAGCACCCAAAAAAGTTATTAAAGGTGGGAGATGGCGGGGCTGGTGGAAAAGAGTTTTGGATTTGCCAGTGGATTCTGTGCCTGGCAGAGGGAAAGGTGAAGTGGGGGTAATCAGAATGCAATTTGGGATGAAATTGGGGTGAAAAAGTTGCTGTGAAGGAGAGCAATTAGGCTTGAGAGCTCCAAGCAGGGGGGAAGGCTTATTCCCTCTGGGAGCAGCTCAGTGCCAGTGCTTGGGAACGTCCCCAGACCCTAAAAATGGGGAAAACCAGCCCCCAAAGCCCAAATCTGGAGAGAAACTAGGGCTTTGGAGGAGAGAAGTGGGAGCTGGGGGGAGAATGGAGCATTGTGGCCCCCCTGAGAGGGTGATGATTCCTGGGGGCTGGGAATGCTCTGGATGGAAAAAAACCAATAAATGGAGAAAAAGGAATCTGGTGCTGGGGTTTGCTCTCCTGATCTTGAATTATTGTGGAAATGGAGGCGGGGAAGGAGGGAACCCTTTGGGGGTATTTAAGGGGAACAGAGGAGTGGGGTGAGGATGGGGGTAGTGGGGCAATTGCAGGTACAGGGAGAAGGATGGGAGTGCCAGGAAGCGGGGGGAAATGCAGGTGGGATGCAGGGACCAGGCAGGGATGTGGGTGCTGGGGAAGAGATGGAGGTGCTGGAGAAGGGATGTGGGCAGAGGAGATGTGGGGACCTGTGGGGGGGATGCATGTTCCAGGGAGAGATGTGAGTGCTGCAGAACACAGGTACCAGGAAAGGCTCCCAGGTGCCCGGGGGGTTGCGGGTGCTGAGGGCAGGAACAGAGAGGCCAGAGCAGGGCCCGCAGGGCCGAGCCTCGCGTGTCCCTGCCCCGGTGCCGCTCCGGGCCGGAGGCTCAGCACCCCCACAACTCGTCCCCACTCCGTTAAAACCCCGCGGGGGCAGCGGCGAGAACGCGGGGATGGGCGGCAACGGGACTGCGACCGGGACCCGCACCGACACCAACACCAACAAACCAACCGTGACAGCGAGGCTGGGATCGGGAGCAGCACCGGGATCGGCACCAGGATGGGCACCAGCGGCAGCCAGTGGCTGCTGGGGAAAACC
>VZRZ01004928.1:2368951-2390409 GCA_013398175.1 Climacteris rufus | reverse complement strand
TGCTCTAGAAAATTTTTCAGGGTAGGTCACATATCATCTGCCGAGTCAAAAGTTGCTGCAAGTGGCAAAACTCATAGAGATTTCTCTGAGGCCCAAACATAGTTGGGAGCCGGTGCACGGACCCACTGTATTTACTGATGGTTCAGGAAGAACCAGAAAGGCCGTTGTTACCTGGAGGGATGGATCTGAGTGGCAGGTTCTGGAAGGTCATGAGAATGGCTCAGCCCAATTAGTTGAACTGAGGGCTGCTCTTATGGCATTTCAAAGATTTTCCCAGGAACCTTTCAATTTGGTCACGGATTCTGCCTATGTGGCTGACATAGCACAGCGGTTGGGTCATTCAGTTTTGAAGAAGGTCGGCAATGCTGATTTGTTTCATTTGCTGCAGACCCTGTGGTGTGTGATTCGGGATTGGGTTCATCCGTACGATGTTCTGCACGTAAGGAGTCATACCAATTTGCCAGGACCCACTGCGGAAGGTAATGCGAGGGCTGACATGTTGGCTAACCCGGCGTGGGTAGCACCTCAGCCTGATACACTCGCACAGGCGAAGGCATCGCATGAGTTTTTCCATCAAAACGCACATACCCTGCAGAAGCAGTTTCAATTGACACCGAGGCCCATGACATTGTTGAGTCATGTGATGATTGTCAGGCAGTTGCTGCTCCTCTGCCAGCGGGGGTTAACCCCAGAGGTCTTAGGGCCTTGGAGATTTGGCAGACTGATGTCACCCAAGTTGCTGAATTTGGGAGGCTTAAATATGTGCACGTCATGGTGGACACTTGCTCTTCTGCCATGTGGGCTTCGGCTCATGCAGGAGAAAAGAGCCGTGATGTCATTGCCCACTGGAGGCAAGCCTTTGCTGTTCTAGGCATACCTTCTGCTGTGAAGACCGACAATGGTCCTGCTTACGCCTCGAAAGAGGTGAGGCGGTTCCTGCAGTTGTGGGGTGTGTCACACAAGTTCGGTATCCCTCATTCTCTGACTGGTCAAGCTATTGTAGAACGCGCTCATGGTACTCTAAAGCGGGTTCTGCAGAAACAAAAACAGGGAATGCAGGGTGAAACCCTGCACAGTCGGTTGGCAAAAGCTTTGTATACCATCAATCACCTTATGGTCCCGCAGAATTCTAATAATCCTGTCATTTTGAACCATCACCTCTTGTTACAGGCTTCAGACAAGGCACAGCAGCCTTGAGCGAAGGTTCAGGTGCGGAATCTAGTCACCAAACAGTGGGAAGGCCCCTATGACCTTATGGCTTTGGGGTGCGGGTACGCTTGTGTGTCCACAGATGCTGGGGTGCACTGAGTACCAGCAAAGTGTGTTCGTCCTGACCTGCGACTGCAGAAGCAAAATCCAGCCGACAGACAGGGTGGAGACCGTGACCAAAGTGAAAGTCATCAAGTGGGTGGAACATCGAGCGATGACTCAGATGCAGATGATGTGGGAGATTGCTCCGATGGTCCTTCCACAAGCAGAGATTGAACACTGTTCATTTTCTTTTTTCTTTTCTTTTTTAATGGAAAAAGGGTGAGATGTTGCCCTGAGTTTTGCAGTTCTTCGATGTTTTCATTCTTCTGTAACAGTTTCTCATGCACTTTCTGTAAAAATAACCATGTTTTTCTAACTGTGTTCTATTGTTTGCATTCCTTTCTTCTGGGCAGAGATGTTTGATTGATTTTTCCTTTGACCAGTGTGATTGAGGGGTGCCAATTTCTCCCTCCAATCCACAGTGGTTGTTAAGAAGAGATATAAATAAAGTCCGGGGTCTCTCGGCCCCTTTTCTTGGCTTCTCTTTCTGACAGGTATCTGCGTGCTTCTTTCGTATCCAAGTGCAACACAAGTAAAAGTAAATTATTGAAATTTTTTACTATTAAAGTTAAAACTGAACTGCCCTTTAGCAGCTGGACTTCTAAACTACATCCAAACCTTGCTTGGACATAAGGAGAAAGTATTCTAAATTCAAGTAGCATTATGGCCAGACTGAGAAGGCAGCTTGTGCTCTCCATTTGTGAAGTTGTTTGAGATATAAATTATCAGGGTGGGTAATTTCTTTTTTGGTGACCCCAGTTTCAATCTGGAATACAGACTTCTAACTGCATTTATAGTGTCCTTCCAGAGAGAGATTTCAGATGGAGGCAACGGAGTTGATCTCTTCTTCTATCTGGAGCAGCATAAAAAGGAAGACACATGCTGTATATATAATATGTCTATTCACAGGTAGGCCTTCTTCTCTTTTCCTCTCCCATCTTACCCCTTTCTTCTACTCTTAATGCTAAAAATAAATCTCACAAGTTTGGTGGTATTTGTACAAGATGGGAGTTAAAGCCAAAATAGAAATATAGATCAGTCTTTATATTAAAGATCACATGAAGTGAACATTGATAATACCCATATCTATACATCCTTGTTCTGGAATTACAAATAAGCCGTTTTTTTAAAAAAAGGGAAAGGCTTCCAGCCTTCAAGGCACAAATCTCTTTCCCAAGATGACTGGAAACATCTGGTAATCATGCCTCATTGCCTCTGCCATGCAAGTATCTATTAGATGGAATGAGCAAATGCTTTAAACAGAAGATATTGGGTAGTCTTAATAGCACATTGGACTAAATTAGCCCTTCACTCTTTTAAAAATTAAAGTCTCTGCTGCTGCATAAAGCTACTTTACTCAAATTTTCAATACTACCCAAAAAAGAGTTCAAATCAATAGTTAAAAATAGAAAGATATTAAAGGTAAGAAGACACATCATCCACTAATACCTGACAACAGATATGGTGATTGATATACCTTGGTTTATTTGCTATTGTTGCTTACAAAACACCACAAAAAAATAATGAGGAAAATTCAGACCCATATGCACCAAGTGAGGGATCAACCCTGGCACCTCCAAAGTGCACCTGTCAGAAGAGGCTGATGCTTTAGTGGACACCCAATGCAGTGAGGGCACAGCTTGGGATCTGAATGTATGTTGACAGATCCACCAGCAAGGAGCTGTCTGAAAAGGAACCAGACAGGGAATGTGCCTGTGCCCAGTACAGGATTCAATACCTCTGTGCATGCACTGTAGTCTGAAAGCAGAAGTGAGGAGTGGCAAGCAACTCCTTTGATCAGCAAGGTCCAGTGGGTTAACAGATCTTTTCTTCCCCACTCCTTTCTCAGATCACACAGATCATAAGACCCAGACCACCCCTCTTCAGTTTTTGCAGCTCATCTGCATCTCTTTCTCCCTCTCCAGGGCTGGGACAACACTAGAGTCTATCTCAAAGGAATAAATTGATACCTTATTATGCCACAAAGTTACAAGGAAAACTAAGCAGAATTAATTCAAGAGAATACAGTGCCAGCTGTATTGAAAAGGCACAAGTTCTGCAAACCTACCTCAATTTACACCCGATAGAGGAAAAGGTTGATCCTTATTGTTACGATGCCATAGAAGAAAAGAAATAGATACAGATAAACCGAATTCAAACTCTTGTTGCCTTAGCCTGAAAAACTCCATGGCTTTAGTCAACCAAAATTTCTACTTGTTCCAAGGTATAGGTCATGACATGTTCTTGTGGGAAAGTTATCCCCTGGAAATTTATGAAATTGAAGTCTAGATCCATTTTAATTACATTTGGGCACTTAACAGAGGCACTTGTGTTAGGGATACTGAGGTCCAACATGGATACAGGAGACAGAAAGACAGAAGGTTCCTCAGGAGAGAGAAATCCCTCTTGCACACAATTCAATGCAGTTCCCGCTCTGCCACTACTACATCTCCCCACTGTAGCTCTGTTTTCTGTCCCTCCTATACCTCCTACAGAGATGGTACTCTTCCTTCAGTTCCTTGCAGAAAGGGAATTTCATTATCAGTGGGGCTGAAATAACAGCAGGTGCCATAAGAAAAGTGATAATGGAAGTTGCTGCACTCTGATGATACTCACGAACAAAGGAAAATTTTCCTAGAAGGACCTGCAAGGGAAGAAATAAACCCACTGGTTTGCTGAGATATTTATTGGAGACAGATTCTCATCTCCAATTACCTCTTCTGCATTACAGCTGAGGACTGTATGCATTTGCTTACATTTTATTTCGCGTTTATGCCCTAACCCCACTCAACATTTGATGGTCCAATGTTCTCCTGGGCACTTGCAGTTAGAGAGCTCCATCAGAAAGGCTACCGGACTGACCAAGTGGGCTATTGGAAAGAATGAATCATGGGGTGCTCTGAAACCAGTTTCAATACCTGAATATACAAAAACCTGTATTCATTCAAAGAGGGCAGACGGCCTTCATTTTCTGTGCAAATGATTCATTCCAGGATTAATGAAACATCAAGGTTTAGGCAGCCCATCCTCCCACAATCTGCCACATCAAACTGCAAATTTACAAGAACAACTGAACTCTGAGTCCATGTTCTAATTACTCTGCTTATTTGACCTTAGAAGTGGTACAGGGACTGGAAAGGTAATCATGGCTGGCAGGTGAAATACTCACAATAGCGGGTCGTGGTTCCTGCCTCCTAGACTTCCTTTCCTTTGGGCTTTTTTTCACACTGACTTCATAGGTTCTTACAAGATATGGGACTGAGAATCGTTAAGATTTTTATATAAATGACGTCTTGAACAATGATTTGTCACTCTCCCTTCGATTGTGAGTGATTTCAATGAGCAGCAAAATTTCACACCCCCTAATGCTATATTTGGCCAGTACTGCTGCACAAATTCAAGTGGCCTTCTAACCAAGAAAAGAACACTTCTACCTAAGAGTAACTCGATGAAAGATAAATACACAGGAAAAATCATGCATTCAATGGATAATAACCATTTGGTGTGCTTCCACTGTACATGTCATCTGAGGATTGCAGAACACTTCTCAAATGTTAATTGAACTTTGCAATACCCTTCTGAGACACATAAAAGATGTAATGAATGCTTCAGCTCCTCAGTAAACTGTACCAGCTTCCAATAGAGAATCAAGAAATTATCTGACAGTATATAAACACTTCAGCAGGAAGTGAGAAATGTCAGCATATTACTTTGAAATAAAGCAAAGGAAATTCAGTAGCAGTTTATTCCAGAAGGATAAAACTTCCTTTTGCTTCAGATTGACTGAAACATTGATAAAAATACCAGTCAGGAACGTACTATTCTCTCCTATTAGCACAGTTGACTCTTTAGTAACACAAGTGTCCCAAGCTCCTTCTGAAGTACTGCTGCAGTAAATTCTGCCAAAAAGCGACATCTGTTGCTTCTCTCCTCCACCACCTGCATCATTTTCTACCTCTGTACTATGGCTATTGTACAACCTCCCACTATGGGTCATGACATGGATGCAGAATGAAGCTGTGTGGTGACCCCAGGCACCACCAGGTAGGTGAAGGTTCCTACTGCTCTTTGCTTTCTCTTTGGCAGGCCAGTTCTGTGAGACCAAGGCTTTAGAATCACAGAATCATAGAATGGTTAGGATTGGAAGATACCTTCAAGATCATCTAGTTCCAACCCACGCACCATGGGCAGGGACACCTTTCACTAGACCGGTTCACTCAAAGCCCTATCCAACCTGGCCTTGAACACCTCCAGGGATGGGGCATCCACAACTTCTCTGGGCAACCTGTTTCAGTGCCTCACCACCCTTATGGTAGAGAATTTCTTCCTACTATCGAACCTAAGCGCACCCTCCTTCAGCTTAAGGCCATTACCCTTGTCCCATCACAACATACTCTTGTGCAAAGGATAAAACTTCTCCAGATCTCTTGTAGGTCCCCTTTAGGTACTGGAAGGTTGTTATAAGGTCTCCCCAGAGCCTTCTCTTCTCTAGTTTGAACCTCAACTCTCTCAGCCTTTCCTCACAGGAGAAGTGCTCCAGCCCTCTGATCATCTTCATGGTTCTCCTCTGTACTCATTCCAACAGGTCAAGGCCTTCCTTGTGTTGGGGGCACCAGAGCTGGATGCAGCACTCCAGGTGGGCTTGCACAAGAGCAGAGAGGGAGAATCACCTCTCTTGCCCTGTTGGCCATGCTGCTTTAGATGCAGCGCAGGACACAGTTGGCTTTCTAGGCTGCAAGTGCATGGTGAGCTTTTCATTCACAAACATCCCCAAATCCTTGTTCCCAGGGCTAGTCTTGCTCCATTCTGCACCCAATCTGTATTTGTTCTTGGGATTGCCTCAACCCAGGTGCGGGACCTTGCACATCACCTTGTTAGACTTCATGAAAATAGCACAGACCCATTTGTCCCTCCAGATGCCATCCTTTCCCTCCAGGATGTTGACCCCACCCCCACCACATAGCTCTGTGTTGTTGGTAAACTTGTTGAGGGTGCACTCAATCCCACTGTCCATGTGGTCCACAAAGATGTTAAAAAGTGCAGGTTCCAATACCAACCCCTGAGGAATGTCACTCATCACTGCTTTCCACTAGGACATTGAGACATGGACTGCAACTCTGGCTGTGACCATCCAGCCAAGGTTTATCCACCAAATGGTTGGTCTATCAAATCCATGTCTGTCCAGTTTAGAGACAAGGATGTCATCGGACAGTGTCAAATGCTGTGCACAAGTCCAGGCAGATGATATCAGTTGCCCTTCTCTCTTCTACCCCTGCTGTAACCCTACAGCAGAAGGACACTGGCCTGAAATTTGTCAGGCATGATTTGCCTTTAGTGAAGCCATGTTGGCTGTCACCAATGACCTCCTTATTTTCCATGTGACCTCCTTTGCCCTGACTCTTTGCCCTGGTGCTCTACGCAGTTATTTATAGCAAAGGGAAGACCTTTCCCACCTCCCAGAACTTGCAGTCTAAGTAAATCCATAGCAGATTCTGTTCCCTCAGGTAATGACAACCAACAAGTCTCGCCAACTTCCTGTTGCCTGTGAAGCTCCATTGATTTCAGCAGAATTATACCTTACTTGAGTAATATTAGAGATTTCTTTATGATTAAATGTTTTATGGCATAAAAAGATAATGGCATCCATAAAAGGAGAAGTTTTGAATGTGATGTTAAGGGTGGCATATCCAAACCAGGCAAGAATAAGGCTAATGCAGACACTACTACTATTATTCCAAGAACTTCAAATACATAAAACATTAAAAAATATAATTATGCAACTACAATATCCATGTTTTTAGTCATCAATCACGCAACTTTCCATTGCATTCCCCGTATGTGTTCCCATTTACCTCAGGAAAAATTGCCCATGCGTCTTCACTCTGTTTATTCTTGCAGGCAAAGACAACATCAAAGTCACATATCAGAGGTTACAAGAGATTTTAACCTAATAGACTACAGATGTTTCATAGAAGGGAGAAATCAAAGAAAGAAAAGATACTCTAAACTAGTTGAAATAATAGAAATTTCAACAAACAATAATTTCTACAATCCAAAGGGGTGGGGGGTGGAGGTGCAAGGGCTGTTTTTTTCCTTCACTTCAAATATCAGTGTACCCCAATAGGACACCTTTCTATTGCCAGTGGCTGTTGGCATTCAGAATCTTAGTGACAAATTAAAGGTCATCTTCCTATATGTCATATCCTACTGCAAATTAGTTTTTACAATCACTAATTGATGAGAAAGTGCAAGTGCTTATTATACAGATAAGTGTGAAAGCTTCACTTAAAGCTGATTTCTTTCTACTATTGTGGTTATTTGGAAATGAATCATCTCCTATGGTCTCTTTTTAGTAACTGCACATTACTTACAACTAACGAGAACATAGAAAAGGCAGGAAGAGAGAACATAAACCAGAAAAATCAGAAATAAAAGTTTATTTCAAATTTTAGATTTTATGTTGCTTAAAAAATACATAAATAAATACAGGATATACTTACGACCTTTCATCCTGTTATAAGTACTACTATTATGCCCTCCATGCAAATGTGAAAACTATGACTCAGGCATCTAATTTGTGTAGCTTGCTGATTCCGTTATGCATTTGAAAAAGAGGTTTAATAACTCACTGAGCAGTGTCTCTGCATGCTTGCATACATTCACAACACAACTACTGCACTCAGAATGCAATAATACATTGCCATGTTCCAATGAAATCCTATGCCAAGTGGCATCAAGAAAGATTATTACCTGTTCAAATGTTGTCTCTTGTACATGCTGCAAAGAAATGTGCTGAGCAGGTATGCCTCTCCAAGAAAAATTAGCCAGAAAAACCCTTTGCCCTCTTGCAATGTCTCCTCTCACCAGGTTCATCATTCTAAATAGTTTAGTGTGGGAACAAGGCTACAATATTTCATTCTTTTCTCAGCCCATGAACTGGCAAGCCACCGGTGAAAGAAGTATCATCCCAAGACAGTTCTGCTTTCTGAATGTCATGGTTTAACTCCAGTTAAACTCAGTACCGCTCAGCTGCTCACTCACTCCCTACCCCTGGTGGAGAGGAGAATTGGGAAAAAATATAAACTCATGGGTCAAGATAAGAACAGCTTAACTGAAACAAATGGAACAATAGCAATAATAATAATAATAATAACAACAACAATAACAGCAACAGCAATAACAATAACGAAAAGGAGAAAGAGAGAGAGGAATACAACCCATGAGTATGATAAGTATGATGCACAATACAACTGCTCACGACCCACTCACCAATGCTCAGTCCTTTCCCAAGCAGTGATCATCCCCTCCCAGCCAACTCCATCCAGTTTGTATACAAAACACAATGTTCTATGGTATGGAATACCCATTCAGCCCTTTCAGGTCAGCTGTCCTGGCCATGCTCCCTCCCAACTTCTTGTGCAACCCCTCACTGTCAGAGCATGAGACACTGAGAAGTCTCTGACTTAGGGTAAGCACTACTTAGCAACAAACAAAACATCAGTATGTTATCAACAGTATCCTTGAACTAAATCCAAAACACAAGACTGTGCCAGCTACTAAGTAGAAAATGAATTCTATCCCAGCCTGGGACGCTTAGGAAAAAAATAAGTGGAGAAGTGTGTCTTTGTTCCATGTGTTATATAGAAACACAACATTTTTAAGATGCAAACTCAAACATTTGTCAAAGGTATGACAAGGACAACTGTAAGGAAACCACTTCAGAAAGAGAAGTGCTCTGCATTCTGTCATAAATCTTAACTGAGACTACATCAGCATTCTGCTTAAGATACTGTATTTAGACAATGTCATTATTTCCCAACAGTCATCTACAGAGTACTGTGTGGGTTGAGTTCAAACTCCAAGGTTTCTTTAAAGCAGGCATTTGCAAGTGTTAAAATGAATTTGAGTACCAAAATCAGGAGTTATCTTTGGGACATAAGTTCCCTTACCCAGTACTTGAGGGAGACACCTCGCTCAAGTTTGAAATCACAGACAACTCCTTCCACTGCTGGGTGACCATATCACTTCATAAATCACTGCTGCCACTGCTATGCCTTCTCCTTTACATGTCCTAATCTGCACCTCAAGAACAAGAAACCCTGCAGAGAAGCTAGAAGGCCTAAGCTCTCATCTCTCATGAGATCAAAAGGACCTAAGCACAATTTTTACCAGAGTGCTTAAACAGTAGATGATAGTTCATGAGAGACTGGAAGAAAAAAGGAAGTAAAAGATCTTTCTCTTCAGAAGCTGCTCCATTTAGTTGTGGATAATTAACCATTTACTTAGCCAGAGCAAAGGGACAATGATAGCTCCCAGTTCAGCAATCACGAAGCTTTGCTTCCTGAAGTGAACCCTAATACCAGTTCCTATTCCAGTGAACACCATAAATATAAAATACTTAGCATCTAGTGACAAATGACAGCCAAGTAGGAGTATGGAACTTTACATTTTGGAAAGGAGTTATGATTCTGTGATCGAGTATCTTTGATCAAACCTTTTGGTCAAACTGACCCTTTGTGGCTAAACTTGATTTGACCTTGATGAACTCATGCTGTGTTTCATCTCAAAGAGATTGTTCCTACTTGTCATAACACAAAATGGTGTTCAGCCTACCTCATTATTTGCAAGGATTTCTAGGACTGCACCTGGTGTTATGAGAAGCCAGAGTTTGACATCAGACTCCTAATGGAATTCAAGACTTTCCAGTGTACTTTTTCCTTTCCTGTTGTTTGTCTTTGATTAGCCTTTAGCCCTACTTCTGTTTTCTGGTCTATATCTGTTATGTGTAAGATTTAAAGTGTAGTGCTGGATTGCAAAAACAGGCATCCTTCCTTTCTGTAAGAAGCAAGGCACACTCCACACAAAAAGAATGCACACAAAATGCTTCAAGGGTATTTTGAGTATTAATTGTCAGAGCACACAAATCAAGCAAGAAGCAACAGTTATGAGCTGGAAAACAGAGGACCTTATTTTACACTAATTGATATTACTGTGAAGACAAAAGAGAGATTAATTCACTTTGCAGTATCACTTACTGTGGAAAGATTTGGGAAAAAAAAGTTCATGGCATGCCTGCAGGTAATTGCTCCCTGTTGGGTATGTTACTGGTGCCTTTTGCAGGCATTGTTTGTGAGGACACTGCTTTTGTGATTTATATGACCCTCTAAAATTATCTCCCTACAAATTACTGCAGATACAGTGGTAAAGTGTGCTTCCTCTGTATGTGGAAGATAAGAGAGATAAAGACTGTAAGAAAGTGCTCTGAATTTTTATTTTGGCTCATTTCAGTGGTGCTTCAGCTCTGGCTTGTGCTTTCATGAGGGGGAAAACAGGATATTTGAAGGGCACTTCAATAGTTTTCTCTCTTTATTCCCATTTAATATGTGGAATTCAACCTGACCTGAAAAAAAAGAAAAGAAAATAATAGCAAAAAAACTTCCTAGAATATAACACTTATTATTTGTCAAGAAACATCACGTTTCTTAGAAAATATATTTCTAGGATTTAAGGTTCATAAGCTGAGCTAAAAAATTCATCTCTTCTCTGCTTCTCTTCATAGTAATTTACAGCATTTCTAATATAATTTTTATTAGCCCTTTGAAACCTTCTGCTATCTTCATACAGTATGCACAGCTACCCAGTGGAATACTATGAAACACTGTTATTTCTTTAGATTTTCTGAATGGCAGAAGCTTCTTCAAGTAAGTTTAACATTTTACATTAACATCAAGCAAATTTCTGTTGCTATCAAAATAAAATGTTTGTGTGTATGAAAAAATATATCAAAAAATTTGGCATTACCACTGGCTTCTTATATCAAAAGCTATCTGAGTGGAAATTATCATCGAAGAGTTTAAAAATCAATTATTATCTGAAAAATACAAGCAAGAACTTCTCACAAAACTTGCAAAAACATGTTGATTTTTCCAGTGATGCTAAGAAAATGAGTTTATAGCTTCTTGATTAAGATTTAAATCTAAAATACTGTCTTTAGGACTTACTTGAATTCAAAAAGATGGCTTTAGAGACAAAACTCACTACACAAAATGCTAAAATACCGACCTAACTATCACAGCCACTGTGTCCTTAGCTGGCCTGATGGTTCAACTTTCAAAAAGAGAACAGAGTTCAGGAGTTCTTCTTTCCTTGTGCACCAAACAAGCAGATTTAGGCACTTCTGAATGAGATCCACGAATCTGCCTGCCAAGGATGTGACCCACTACGTCAGACAACATGAAATGGCAAGGACAAAGGTGTGACATCCTGCCCTTCTCAATGACTCAGAGATAACAATGGGAGTCATCCTCCACTTGATCCTTTTCCCAACTATGCTAGAAAAGGACAGTTTTGTATTCAAAAATAAAGCTGAAAGCCTGATTTTAGACACATGTTGGCAATGCATTGCAGTCATCAGTCGTAGCCAGTACAGCTTCCTCCTTTTTGAACATGATTTCAAATGGTAACCCACCTAGCTGATCTAGGAAAGCCAGTAGATGTAGTCTTTTTGGACTTTAGCAAAACTTTTGATACTGTCTCCCACAGTATTCTTCTGGAAAAGAAGGCCAGCATGCACCCACACATGATGGGTAAAGACGCTTTACCCGTAGCTCTCCAGGCTGCTACAGCGTCTAATATGCAAGCGAAATCCCTGCCAGGATGAGTTGCAATGGTTTTGCTACTCTCCCAAAACACAGAGTTCTTGCTACCACAGATGACCTGTTTCTGCTGGCTCCTCTGAAACTGAGAGTTACCCCAGGTGTGGTTTTTAGGCGTCGGTGAGAATGAAAGGCTACAGAAGGCTCTTCTCTGGGATAATTGCCTTTTTATTGTAAATACAGTGTTGCATTGTGAGGGTCCAGGGAAGGAGTCTGGAGACATCCAGGTGGCTGGATGAACCCAGGAGAAAGAGAGCGAGGAAGCTCTGTAGGGGTCTTTTAAAGGGAGGTGGGACCAGGGGACACCCCCCGGGAAGACACATGGTTCAAAGTGACCAGTGGAGAGCAGGAGAAGAGAGACCTTTCCAGGACATGACCATATAGAGTCTTCCAGGGCATAACCTTATATGGAACCTGAGGTGGAGGATACAGGTGACACAAGGGAAATATGGGGTTTCACCACAGCTCAGACGGGGGGTTCAGATATTGGAGGGAGAAGGTTCAGAGGGCATTGCCCTGGGTCTCTTCCCACCAATTCTGAAGTTCCACAGCAGGAGCTTCTGCCAAGTACACTGCTACAATGGGTGAGCAACTGGCTCCCAGGTCAGGCACAGAGGGTTAGAGTGAATGGGGTGGCATCAGGCTGGTGTCCGGCCACTTGTGGGGTTCTGCAGGGCTCTGTCCTTGGCCTGGTGCTCTTCAACATCTTCATCAACAACTTGCATGCAGAACTCAAAGGAATACTAAGCCAGTGACATTATATTGGCAGGAGCTGTCAACTCCCTCAAGGACAGAGACACCCTGCAGAGAGACCTTGACAAGTTAGAAAGATGGACAATCATCAGCCATATGAAGTTCAACAATGGCAAATGCTGGATTCTGCACCTGGGATGGGGCAACTCTGGCTGTGTGTATAGACTGGGGAATGAGAGTCTGGAGAGAAGAGCTTCAGAAAGTGACCTGAGGGTCAATGGCAAGTTGAACATGAGTCAGCAGTGCCCTGGCAGCCAGGAGGGCCAACCGTGTCCTGGGGGCATCAGGCATAGCACTGCCAGCTGGACGAGGGAGGGAGGGGATTGTCCCACTCTGCTCTGCACTGGGGCAGCCTCACCTCGAGTCCTGGGGACAGTTTTGGGTTCCACTATGTAAAAACAACATCAAACTATAAGAGAGTATCCAAAGGAGGGCAACAAAGACAGTGAAGGGCCTTGAGGGGAAGCTGTGTGAGTGGTTGAGATCACCTGGTCTGTTCAGCCTGGAGGAGTCTCAGGGGAGACCTCATTGACGTTACAACTTCCTTGTGAGAGGAAGAGGAGGGGCAGGCAACGATCTCTTCATTCTTTTGACCAGATGTCATGCCATGAAGCTGAGTCAGAGGAGGTTTAGGTTAGATACCAGGAAAAGGCTTTTCACCCAGAGGGTGGCTGAGCACTTGAACAGGCTCCCCAGGAAGTGGTCACAGCACCAAGCCTGATGGAGTTGAAGAGGCATTTGGACAACACTCTCAGGCACATGGTATGAATCTTGGGGTATTCTGTGCAGGGACAGGAGTTGGACTAGATGATCCTGATGGGTCTCTTCTAACTCAGCAATTTCTATGATTCTATGATTCTGTGAATTCTGGATGATGATAGACTTGGGTTAAAAACCTTCCTTTACCCTGTGAAAACCTCTGGAAAGCAGTCTTTATTCCTGTTGAACTTGTCTGTGCAATAGGAAAAAATAAAAAGATTCAGTGGATGAAGAAGAAAGAACAAAAAAAAATTATAGTATATTAATTAGGTCATAGAAAAACACCTTCTTTTCCCCTAAAAAGGAACATATTCTGTTTATCATTTCATACAAAATACACAAACAATCTTTGCATCAGGAGTGGAAATCTCCCCACAGCCCAGAAATCTCCCAAAAGCACATGAGTCCCAAAAAAATCCTCACTCTCCTTTTGTGGAGGGTGAAGTTAATCTAAGCATAAGCAAGAAGTTTCTCAGTAACTTTGAAGGTGAAAATCCAAGCCATAGGATCTCAAATGTATCCAGAATTAAGGAAGAACTGACAGGTTCATAATTTTGAACCTAAACACCTAAACAAGGTTTTATCCTAATGACCTAGATCCTCTTGACATTTGATAATTTTGTCCAATACAGGATGATATTTGGCTTTATGTAAGGCAAATTACAAGTCCTAAGTAAACTGCACTGAAACTAAGGGAGCATCTAAAGGGACTGAAGACAAGGAAAAGTGAACTCAGTAACCTAAACAAACCTCACTAAAGACATTCAGAGGTCCTGCCAGAAGAACACAGAGAATTAAAGCCTCAATGAATGTTTATAAAAGCCAACATCTCCCTTTGTGGAAGACACTGCCAGGATGCTCCATTAGGATGCTGAACGCCTAAAATCTAACTAATCCTAACAGTATATCACAGCCATAAATTATATACTTCTCCTTCTTTTTCCAAGAAGGAAAAGCATACATCTTTCTGATCCAGAGAAGTCACTACACTGCACTGACATCTGTCAGCTTCAGCTGCATACATTTTTCAGTGCTTTCATCTTGTCTCAGTATATTCATCCCTTGTGAGCAAATAGCAGCAAAAAG
Source organism: Climacteris rufus (assembly GCA_013398175.1). Taxonomy (NCBI): domain Eukaryota; kingdom Metazoa; phylum Chordata; class Aves; order Passeriformes; family Climacteridae; genus Climacteris; species Climacteris rufus. The sequence continues at coordinate 2,375,845 of VZRZ01004928.1, read as the reverse complement.
GCATCAAAGTAGAAACATCACAAAACAAAGACATGGCAATCCTTTCTTGTGCATGACTTTTGCAATACATATAACATGAGGATCTCACTATCAAAAAGGGAAAGAAAATATACCAAAGCATTGCCAGTCATTAGATTTCAACTTCTCTTCTTGAAACTGCTCTTCAGGGGACAGCAATTCCTCCCATCAAAAAAACAAACCACCTTTGATATCCAGATGGAAGTTGCAGATATAATTTTAACATGATGCTTTTGGCTTAAGAGGTTAAGCTGTGTTCATTAGGGAACTCTTTAAAGTTAACTCAGCATACATTTTGCCTTAAATTGCATAAATTTAGGATTGGAATAACAGACACTATTATCTTGGCCAGCACAAGCAAGAGTAATTTCCGAAGTCAAGCCCCTTCTGAGAAGTGAGACATTGGAAATTCTCTACAGAAAGGTGTGATTAACTGTGACTGAAGACACTACTGCTTACTCCTTGTACTTTTTGGACTATCCCCCATGTTCCTTTTGATAAAAGGAGCAACTTCACTGTTGCCTGTCAAAAGACAAGGCTGAGAATCTCACTAAAAGAGGTGTCAACAAAGATAAATAGTCTTAGTGGCACAGGTAATACTCACCAGGGGTAAGACAATCACCTGTTTAAACCAAATTCTGCCTTCTCCTGCCTCTCCGTCTTTCCATTAGTCAGGAAACATTTTCAATTTTCCAACCCTAGAAGTTTACAGCTGGCCTTCCCAGGGCTGAAGATCATGACTTTGCCTCGAGAGCAAGGTACCATATGTGCTCTACCTAAACTACAAAAGATTGATATGCATATCCCAATAATGAGATTATCACTAGGGAAGACAACTATTTAGACTTGGCATTATATTTTCTATGCCTAAGCTGTGAAATTTTAGAAAGTCAGGAAGATGTAGCTCATATTATATTTCTATTAGCTCTCTACAGTTTTGTTCTGGGCAGGGGAGACCTGGGATATATCAGATATGAGTGACTGCATGGTTCTAGGGATGATACCACCACGGAACACACTTTGAGAATCAAGGACTGCTAAGAAGAGATGGGATCTACCTGCAGAGGGGCAGAGGCTCACAGGCATTGCCAGCACATTGAGGGAGGTGATCCTGTCACTCTGCTCAGAGTGGGTAAAGTACATCTGGATTCCCCAGCACAAAGGAGAAATGGACATATGGAGATAGTCAAGCAAAAGGCCACAAAGATGGTTAAGGGATTGGAGCACTGACATATGAGGAATGACTGAGATTGCTTGGACTGTTCAGCCTGGAGAAGAGAAGGCTCAGGAGGATCTTATCAATATGTGCACCTGACAGGGCAGTGTAAAGAGGATGGAGAGCCAGCAAACTGAAATTCCATTTAAACATAAGAAAAAGCTTCATTACTTTGTGTGTGGTTGAACACTGGAAGAGGTTGCCCAGAGATGTTGTGGAGTTACTCAAAACCTGATAGGACAGCCCTGAGCAACCTGTTGTAGATGACCCTGGTGTGAGTGGGCTATTGCACGACATGATCTCCAGAGCAGCCTCCTCACCTCAGCCATTCTATCATGTCTATGATCTAGGACACTGGCACTATCCTGAGCGTTTGGACGAGTACTGAGAGACAGGTTAGTTTTTACTTTGCAATGGCCCCCCATCTTCTCCCTTGCAAGGCAGCTGAAGAACAGAACTGTTGAAGACACAGAGAACCAGGTGAACATGCACACTACGATGATACATTCAGATCTGAAACAGTGATGCAACAAGTGACTGTGTAAGAATAACTATAAACATACAACATAAAGATCAAAATGTGCTTGGACAGCTGCTGTTGACCAAGATATGCATTATCTTTGACATTTTTAACTTTTATATGCAAGAATAATTAGGAGTAAAACCATGCATTTGTTCAAAACTTTCCATTATTTCAAATTAAGGCTATTCATATGGGAACATGAATGATGGCAATTATATTAATACAGTTACACTGGACAGACTCCCTGGTAGCTCAAATGTATGTGTTATCACTTCTTGCAAGGGCTGCAAAGAAAATAAGAAACAAGGAAGGATTTGAAAGGGAACAGGACATGAGTTTGAAGTATAGAATAAATAATGCAGTCCTAAGAAAACATTCATAAAAGATGCCCAAGGAAAAAGTTTTGGAAATGTAAGCAGGTAGAGGCAATGAATGTTAAACTTGATAAATATGTCGAGCAACAAGGTTCCACAGTCGGGTTTATGGAAAGAATCATAAGCTCACATTTTGCACAGGGGCAAGTTGAGACTATTTCCTCATTTGAAAATAAGTAGAGCTTGTCAGATTTTAAATTCTGTAACTTCTAACTATTTCTAAAATTAGCCAAAACACACACTGGCAATTTTTCAAAAACATAATCAACATTTTCCCTCATTTTCCCTCTCGTTTTGATTTTGAAAATAATTTATTTCTCAAAATAAAATCACGTGGATAAATCAAAAAGCCAGACATCACCATACCCATTCTGTAGGGATTTCGTTAATGTCCTTCCCTTCCAAGAATCAAAGTCATCTCTTTATTCTGCCACATTGTATTATTTAATTTCATTAAAGACGTAATGGGTAGCAATTGCTTAGTGTCACATAATGCTCTACTTACAATGTTACCGAAGTGGCATTACACTGTAATTTAGGAGTGATATTTGTCACAGGGCAATTTATGATGGCTCAGAGTTTTCCATTTATTTCTGAATGCCTTGTGGAACCTCTGAGGCCCATAACAAATATTTCACTACTGCATTCTGAGGACTTCCTAGACATATATAACTTCATTTAAATTACCTATTTGAATCTCCTCCCTTCAGCAAAAGCCAATTGTATGGCCACATAAATACTTTTCCCTACATTACCATCTGCTAGTGGGCAGAGCAGTCAGTGTCTTTGTGGACAGTATTTATCCAACAGGTGTATCCTTTGTGTATGTCTAATGCCGTCTTTCTGGCATATCAGAAAAATCAGTATTTAGTAGTGGGATTGCCAAAGTTTACTGTTAAGTTATGTGATCTGTATCTGCACACATGCAAGGAGCACAGGGAGACAGCAGCAGGCAGGGGAACCTAAATAATGTTCTGCCCTGGCTACTCCAGGAGCTACCATACGAACCACCAGCCCAAAAAAGACTCATCTCCTCACACAGAAAGGAGCACCAGGGCACAGGGGCAGTTGGCAGAACACCAATAATGCCATCAGAGAAATGACCTCTCCCTGGACTGTCCCCAGGCTGTCACAGAGCAGACTCAGCCCCATGGGCCAGGCATGACAGCCAGCACTACAGGGAAGCAGTTTCCTGAAGCACCTCCCAGACTAGAGGGGTATCACTACCTAGGGATATGGGATGCAATATGGGATGCAGGGGAGGACCATCTTGGGATTGCACAAAAATGTATCACAAGATGCTTAAGGGAAGAAGCACAGGCAGGAAAAGGTAAGGATACAGGCCAGATACTAGGTACACTGAGTTTAAGGATGATTCCTAGAGGGCCTTAGTGTGTCCCCCTCCATGTGTTGGTGTCTGTAAGTGGATACATATCCACAGCTGGAGTGGTGCTGCAGCCTCAGGGCTCCTACGTCCATGTGCCAACAGCTGGGATTCAGGGAGCAGCTACTGGGAAGACTGTCTGATCCAGATGCTCACTGAGAAGAGCCATATGGTGTACATGTATACACACATATTCCCACTTGCGGATTTCCACCCTGAACAGCCAGAGGGGAACAGGATGAGGCTGTTGGTGCAGTCTGTGTTTCTGTTAGGGCTGAGTTCGTGCCTGTGCTGGTCTGTGCAGCCAGATCTGTATACATTTATGTGTGGGTTCTATACAGGTGCTTGCAGGCATGACTATTGGGAATGCAAGCCCCATCTTACTACTCATTGGACCTGAAGACACATGGCTGCAGCAGCCACCCCTCTGTTGAGCTACTGGATTTGGAATGCCTAACCTACGACCAAGAATTAAACTTGCAGAGTCAAAATATCCAAGAGTTAAAAAATGTAAGATTGTATGAACTAATATCACTGTATGAACCTATATCACATACTAACTTCCTCTAGACCATTATGTCATTCAATACAGCGGCAGTTTTTCAGAACACCTTTCACTCTTCTCATTCAACATGTAGCTCCAACTTAGCAAAAGCAAACCTATTAGTTTCTCAAGGATATATAGTTAGCTATCAAGGACAGTTGATACCGTCCTTAAAAAACCCTAATGAATCTGCCTTGTAGCCTTGCCAGGTTAGGAAGTCCAAGACTGTATCACAGAATCACAGAATCATCAAGGTTGGAAGAGACCTTCAAGATCATCTAATCCAATCATCAATGTGGTCCAACTGATACCCTTCAGATTTCTTATGCAAACACATGCAAGCTATCCCTTCTAGCTACATTTATTAAACTTTGATGAGACATTTTATTTTTCACAAGTGCAGAGGAACTCAGAGATGCTGAAACCTAAAGTACTTATTTTCAACTCATGGATATAGTATTTGCCGCTCTGCAGATGGCCCTTATCTGCAGAGTCACTGTAACAATCTAGGAAGGAGACACAGGTGATCTGTGTCACTAATACAAAAATAATGCAAATGACTGAGACTGCTTCTTTTCTGGGAAGAAGGTAAAAGCTGAACTACTACCAACAAGAAGGAATTACTGGTCTTCAACTTCATAAACACCCTTTCAGCAGAATCTTGACTACACAGTCCTTTATTATCTGAAATCATTTGAAGAAAGGGTCCTAAGCATTATTACACTTAAAATGACCTTCACCATCTGAAAGCATTATTCTAAAGATTTATTTCACATGGCCTATGTCCTTCAGAAATAACACTTGTAATAAATTTGCAAAGAGGTGCATGCAACTATCACTCCCCTACCTTGAAATTTTGCTTAATGAGGCCTGTCTTTAACAGACTCAACTTCCAGGGCTTTTTGCCAACCCTTTCTGCATCCTAAGTTTTCATCTGCACCTGCCAAAAGGTTGATTTATTTGGGCATAATAATTTTCTGTGTGTGTAAACAGTTTTCCGTGAGCAATCATAAAAACTTGCACATAACACTTTACTTTAGATTTACCTGGGCATCTGTTTTTAAGGGTTTTTTAAAGACATTTTAATGTAATTTTAAAGTCATTTTTAATGCACCAAAGGGCCTTCTGACAGGAAGGATGATACAAATCTGGCTATGACACAAGATATGGAGTGGATGTCCCGGCAGCCTTGATTTTTGTTCCCCATCTTCCCTATCCCTCCCACAGCCAGGCACAGCTGTATTCAAAGGACAAAATACTAATTGTGTCCAGGCTTACATTAAACTCTTCTGATGGCTTTGGTGCAACAAAGGGCAAGCACAAGCTCCCACACTCTGTGCACATACCCAGGGATGAAAGATTTTGAGAATGGCACAATTTTAAAGCCTTTTTCCTCCACTCTGTGTATGACCATACGTGCTATACTTCAAAAGGGGATAAAGAGGCAGTGTCTTTGACCATGCAAAATCTCTGAGTTCTTGCTTTCATTTCCCCTTGTCCACAGCTTTTTTTCCAGAGATAAAGTAACTCCTATTCTAAAGCTCTTCCTGAATGTGATGCTAAATGGCTCTCTTCTACCAATGAAGCATGCTGAAAATACTCTCTCTGGCCATGAAGCAATACAAGCTCTCTACTAAAAGTGCCCATTAACAGCTTACTCAATCTTCTCCTTCCATTCCACTATGGAATGGAAAAAGGAAAATTAATTCCCCAGATCTAGGTCCCTCTCAAAATCCAGTGGCACACCTTTCCCACTCCCTCTTTTTCCTCCCCAGAAATGATCAGATATACATTGAAAGAGTGTGTGGTCAACTCTGCTACTGTTAACTGCCCTGAGCAGCACTGGTTCCAGTTGCTTGTGGCACAAGAACACAGGAAGTCCCTGCACTAAAATGTCTGGGATTCTGCATCCTTCTGTCAGATTGCAACTTGTTTCTTCTCCACTTCTGTCATTACCACTCTTGAAATAGCAGGAGGTGCTCTGCACAGGGTGAGCAGACAGAATAAGTGTGCATCCATGAAGAGGCAGCAGAAGCAATCACTGCCACTCTATCTCCTTCCTCTTCATTAGGAGGTATTTTTTCTGCCTTACCAAGGATCTCTTCTGATTTTGTTAGTGAGACAGTAAAAGAGCTAGGTCCTAGTAACTAATGATCAGCCATCCTGCGGGCAGTCTTGGAGATGCACTCAGCTGGGGCAAACTGGTCACAAAAAGATGCTGGTGCAAACAAGCTGTGTGCAAGTCAAGCACCCAGTACAATGCATGTACAGTTGAAGAGAACGATTTTGATGTCTTTCTTATCTGTGTTATCACATCAAATAACAATCACACCAACCTCCAGGGGAGAGCATCCTTGGAGCTCAGAACAGAAAGTCCTCTGAAAACCCTGAGGATCCACGAGATCGGAGCAATTTCCAAAGGACAATTCTGTTCACAGCCACCCCTCCCAAAGTGTTGCCGTAAAGTTCACCACATTTTATTACAAGGTTCTGCGATCTCTGTAATCACTGTGGACATCGTTTTGCCAAGATCCCCGACTAACTAATTAAATCAGTCGCGCACTGATCTCTTCCCTGCACCGGCCTTTATCCCATCAAGTCAGTCTCCCACGGTACTTTCTCTCCGGTGTTTGCCACCGATGCCTGCTGCGCTGGGGAAGGGAACATTTTAAGCGCTTTCCCTTCAAGTGCCACCTGCAGGGAAGGCGAAGACCGCAGGCAAGCAGAACACCTCCGGCGCCCCGCTTGCCGCTGGGGGCGGCCGCCACCGCGCCCCGCCGGCCTGGGAGGAGCAGCGGCGGGCGGCGGGCGCGGGGAGGCGGCTCCCACCGCTCC
>VZRZ01004928.1:2354047-2368310 GCA_013398175.1 Climacteris rufus | reverse complement strand
GGAGGGGCGCTGGCCCCCCGCGGGAAAGGGAAGGAGGCTTTTGATAGGGAGCCGGAGCGGGTGATCGGGAAAGGGAAACTTGTGGTGGGGCCGTGAGGGGCGGCCGGTCCGCCAGAAGCCGCTGCGGGTCCGAGCATGTTCTACGGACCCTCCGTGTTGCTCTGGCCAACGAGGCCTTATTCCCGCACCTGTCTGCTGAAGAGGGAGGATTTGAAGGGACTGTAGCTATTGCCTGCGAGTGTGTAGGGGTACGGGATGGCACACGAACAGCCGCAGCTGTCCACACGGACAGGCACACGCTTCCACCCGTATTTCCACCTACCTGTCCCAAATGCACGAGCAAAATGTAAATGGCACCGTGGCTAAACGCCTCTCTGTGTCCGTGTTTTGGAATACTCTGCCTCATATCTAGAAATATGTGTGTATATCGATATACACTTGTATATCTGTATATACATACATGCGTATACACGTGTACAAATACGTATGCTATGATCGCGACCGCTCTCCACAATCCCGGCGCTCCAGCTGTGCTGTGACATTTGGCAACTTTCTCTTCCGCAAGACAAAAAGCCCTCATTAAGGCTTTTACAGATCAGGTCACGAGCGATAAATCCATTGCCCATAAATGAGCGGAAAACGAATGAAGATGCGAGAGGCTCCTTTGCCGGCCTGGCAGCGGAGCGGAGCGGGGCGGGTGACTTCCGTGGGGGAACACTGCCACCTCCCGGGAGCCACGGGCGGGGAGCGGGATGGCGAGGTGCGACAGGACCGGGCTTACTGAGCTCATCGCTCCGTGGCTGCTCGTCGTTTCCAAACCAAGCAGCCGCTGAGCCCTGGAGAGCCCTGGGCGCTTTTAAGGGGGGAGATGGGGGTAGCCCAGGGGCGCGCTCCCTTCCTATCGAGGCAGCGCCAGCACTACGAGTTTCACCCGGTCTGGAATGTCCGTTCTTCCTCAGAACGCCGCGTTCCCCGAGGGGCCGCCGCTGTCGGGCATAGGTGCCGTGGCCGCAGGAGCAGGGATTGTCGCTTGGCATCGCTTGCGGACCAGCGGCACCGGGTGGCTTTGTGGCGCACAGCTGGCAGTGCCAGCTGCAGAAAGCCGGGGGTGAGGGCAGCGGTCACGGCAGGGTGTTGCAACAGGGTGGAGGATGATCCCCTTCGGCACATTTTAGGGATATCTCTGCAAAGCCTATACACCTGGTAGACCTAACGGGAACACAAGTAATAGCCTTCAGACTAGAGCAGTTCAGAAACCTTCTGGGTTTAACTGTACTTTAGAGGCTGCATACACAGAGGTGGAGAGGTTCTCTTCTGTGCTGTGGTTTTGGTCAGTCTGAAACTCAGGTTACCTATGTGAAGACATCTTCAGAAAGGCTTCTGAATGGGATCATGACTGCAATCACCATTGCGGTGCTGAATGCATTCCTCTGGGAGAAAAAGCAGAGCACACTATAACAGAGCCAGGATACTGTCAGCAGACAAATATGCCACAGGTTGTCCCTGGAATTACATATTTATTATACTGGGCATAACCCTTACTAGGTTCATATTTCTTTCAGTAATTAATTGAATTACACTTGCACCACAAAGCCAAATCGAATGAGGCACTTGTATTTAGCTCTCTATCTAAAGAGAGCATCTTTCCCTGAGATGACAGCTTAAAAACAAAAGCCAGAAGCAATAGGAGAAACCAAAAATACATTTTCATTTTACAGAGGAAAACACCAATTAAATGGCTTGTCCAAAACCATCAGGAATTCTATGGCAAACCCCGCATCTCCTGGGCAGGAACAGCTTTTGGTATTACATAATTCCTTCCCAATTAATACCATGTAGCTATTTAACAACTGGGAGGATAAAGAGTTCACATGCTAATGGCTGAATAGTATCTGTGGCTTAAGCAACATACAAATACATTTCCCTTCTGTGCTACTCTGTAGGTGTAGTCTATCTGGTCAGCAATAGGGAACTTAGTGATTTAGTTCCTGTGGCAAGCTATGCTAACATGCCAGTGTTTCAAAACTTAGAATATGTACCTATGAAATGATGACCCTGTGTGCTCACATACATGCATCCAGCTACACATGAAAGGCCAATGTTTCACTGGATTGAATTTGTGATCATATAAAACTCCCCTCTTTATCTACCTTTCTCATCATACCTGCTCAGGAAGAATAAAACGTTGAATTCTGTATCAGTTTTAAGAGGAATTGAGACTACCAAAAATTAAGATTTTTAAGTGATATTCGTACCTAGTTTGTCTTGAAAGTACTAGGAATTGGGAGGTAGATGCTTAGATATTTGAAACTGTCCTACTCACCTTTCAGAGTCCAGCCCCAGTGAAAGCAACAGTGACTTCAGATCAAGTGTGCTGCATGCTAACATCTTGGGCTCATTTTCTTTGGAATTATTTTGTAAATAATTCTATTATTCTTATAAACAGTATTACTCCTGAAAGTTTTCCACATGAGGCAAATCCAAGTGTTTGGAGCCAGAGCCGTGCAAGTGCTGGCCTGACAAGGAACTGTCACTATCACTCCACAATTGCACCCTGCTATCCCTGCTGGGGCAAACAGAGGTCAGAAAGCAGGCATATCTAATAAAGAGTTAGAAATGTATTGTGATTATCCATATGAAAATACAGCTCTTCATGCAAAGCAGGTCCGTGGATTTCCAATATATACACATTACTTTATAATTAATGTATTCTCATCCACCCTTCTTATTCTTCCAGATGGTTCCTGTTCAGCTGAATGCTTTCATCCTTGAATTAATATATACATGTTTTATATGTAGTGTGTGAGGTTTAACCTCATGTTACTAACACTGAACTGTTTCCTCTCTCAGGTACCAAAAATGCCTTCAAGTGACAGCAATAGTAGTTTCATAGGTTTTACTGCCAGCAGTGAATTTCCTGTAATCTGAAAAATCTGTAGATATTTTTTATTATCTATTTTCCTCATGTGCTTTGTGTAAGTGTAAATTACTGATATGAACATAATGTTGTAATGGCTGTATCAACAGCAAATGCTACTTCTAGCTGCTGCAGAGTACAACAAGACAGTGCACAATTAGTACCATGTGGCATTAAATTAATTTACACAGTAATCCAAAGCCTTTTCCAGCTTTCTCATCAGGTTGGGGGGGTATTAGTCTCACAATTAGAGTGTAAAGAAGAATATGGCTTGTGATTAAGGCAATATGCTAGAAAGCTGTAATAGATCCTAGATGAAAATCTTGAGCATCACAGGTCTTGAAGAGAGGAATAGCTCACAGAGGCCTCAGTCCTCCACGATCCAAATGCCCTGGGAGGATTGTAATTCCACCAACAGCTGCTGAAGTCACTCAAGCTCAGAGAGATTCCTCATTTGCTTTGCTGTAAATTTTGTCACATACCATAAACAAAGGAGTCTCAGGTTCTCTATGATCCTTTGCAGGGGAAGGAAATGTCTTGTTTCGTTGAGTAAACGGTTACACTACTTTAAAAAAAAAAAAAAACAAACAGGGTAAGAAGTCTGCTCACTGAAATTAAGAGAAATCTTTCTGTGTGTCTCAAAACAGCCTCTTAATAGTGTTTTGGAAAAAAAGAGCTGTGACTGAAGCATCATCTAATCTGAAAAGACTGCAGCACTTAAACCTCTGGTTACTTCAGCTCACAATTCAGGAAAACTGTTATACTAAGTAGAACAGAATTTGGATTGAAATATCAATTGTAGAAATAATTGATATCATCAGAAAAATAAATATTCTCCTATGTGCACAGAAGTGTGGAGTCTGCTTAGAGAAAACAAATCTGAAAATTATCACAAGCTTGAAAGTGGCTGAAGCAAAACAAGTGTTTCTAAAAAATGTGTTTTTCTTTGCAAGGTGACATGGTGTTACGGATGCAGTATGTAGGAAGGCCTACAGCATCTTTTGTAAGAGCATAAACCAGGGAACTTGGAAACCAAGAAATGCATAAAATTCCTACTTTTCTTTCCTGTCCACAACCTAATTAACTTCTCTGCATTTGGGTGGTATTGCTTGTGTGTGTGTCCTGCCTGTTCCATGACTGCAAAGAAAAGGTTCCACCCCAGTGCTAAGAGAGCTGAAAGCCTCAACAGCTTTATTACAGTCACGTCAAATTATGAATTGATACAGCTCACAGCACCAGGCAGAGAAGATCTGGAGACAGACTGGAGGGAACCCTGTTGGGCAGGAACAGCAGAGGAGCTGAATTAAATCAGCAGGATAGCAAGGGGGTGACCCTCAGCGTCCTGCCTTACAGAAAGGCAGGTGTCTCTGTTTGCATACTGTTTGCGATAGAGTTTATCAAGCTTTGCTAGTGGGTAAATGTTTGACTAGCAAGCAGCTCCCCTTCCACCCCCAAGATCAAGAAAAGCAGACAGATAAAATGGAATGTATACCTTTGGATTCTTTTTTCTTTTTTTTCCTTTTTGTTTTCTTTTTTTTTGTGTGTGTGTGTGTTCTTAGAGACATGATCAAAATCTGATCAAAAATACATTGACGGCAACGTGGGGATAACGCCCATCTCACTTAGGGAGCAGAGGCACCTGAGGGACGAGTGAGAGCTCTGCAGCCCCACACTCCTCTTCAGACCCTGTGCCTGGCCCTGGTCCCAGTGAGCTCTTGCATACAGGACAAGAGCTGCCAGGCCCAGGTACACAGACCCTCTGGCTCTGCTAGCGGCTACCCCTGGGCAGTTCTGGACAGAATACAACCCTTCTCACACAATTTCTTCTGAGAAAGCTGTTTGATCCCACTGTACTTTTCCTGGAGTACCATTATGGTAATAGACCCCATGAAAAATACTGTTAAACATTTCCTGATTATTTTTTTGTTTGTTTCTTTATAAAAATAATCAAATGTTACCAACTTTTTATGCCTTCAGTAAGAGTAGAAAATACTGTATGTACATATTGCTTATATTACATAATTATTAGCAAGCTAGTGACTAATGAACTATTTAGCTAACATAATCCTGAGTACTGCTTTATTTAATTTTAATTTTACAGTGTTTTTCCAAACCATCAAGTATAACTTTTGCTGAACAATGTAGATAAGCTTTTATAACTTTTATAGATCAAAAGGTGACATATTCACAAAAATCTGAAACATATGATGCAAGCCCAAATGTTTCAGAATTGTAGTTTAGCTTACTAGCCCCTTTTCCAACCATAGGCAGCAAGTGATGTTTAATTACAGAGTGGAAGAAATAGAGGCAACACTATGTGAATATTCTTCTAACAGTGTTAGACTGCAGAGAGACTTTCTGAGCTGCAGCTTGCATCAACATTTATTCAGTAGCTTTTTGTGTATATTCCTAACATGTGGCAGTCCCCCAAAAAATGAGGATAAAATTAAGATTGGAAATAAAATGTCAAAGATTTCCGCTTCTAAACAAAACTGCTTTGAAACAAAAATTTGAAGCATTTTCAAAGATTCTAAGTGGATTATTTTTAAGCTTAGGCATTCTAGGATGGTTGTTGTGGAGATCTTCATTAACAGAACTATTTCAAAAGATCATTTATTTTCATGATGATTCCAAGTGAAAACAAGTTTTAAATGTTTGATGAGTCTCTTCAAAATGCAAGTCCACTCATTGTAACTATATTTTTTAAAAATTCGAAAGCAACTGTTTTCTGAATGGTTGTAGTTAGGCTGATATCAAATGAAACTCTTTTTTATAACCATCTTTGTCTTTTTTGGTTTGTGTCATGAAGTTTGGTTTATGGTATTGAAAGTGGGAATATTATAATTATCTCTCAAAGACCCCTATTCCCTTTTGGAAGTGGGCTTTTAATTATGTTCACTAGCAAGGAGTTCCACAGCTTAGCCGAGCTGTGATAAGAAGCATTCTCATTCATCCATTTAATGATAAACACTTCTAAATTTTATTTATATTTCCCTTTGAATTTGCATGATGAAAAAAGGTAGGGATGACAGACCATAACTAATCAAATAACTGTGAAAGACATGAAATAGATTTTTTTCCACCTTCTTACTGAGAAGTGTTCAATTATCAGCTATAAGATCTTGTATCTCAGATCAGGAATAAAACTTCAGAACAAAAATGTTTGTGTAAAATGGAACATCTCCTCGGTGTGTTGTGTGGATCATTTCCAACAGAGTGAAGTCCCTTTCTTAAGGGGGAACAGGGAGCAGCATTTGTCACGGTGCTGATCTTCAGCGCTGGGATGTGCTGCCCCTATAAAAAAATCATCTAAGGAGACAATTGCCCTAATTGTTCGCATAAGATAGTGGTCTTAGTAACTCCCTCAGAGCTCCAGTTACAGTCTCATCCTTGTAATGTGGAGATTGCATCAGTGATTCCCAGTACTTTTGATTTGGTCTTCTCACATAATGCATAACTGTGCTCCTGCTTTCTGTCATGCCTGCTTCCACCATTGTCTGCTTTCCTATTTCCTCCCATCATAAGCAAACCTTCCTCCACATTTATTCTCTCTAGTCCCTTTGTCTCACTTCTATTACTCCTTTCCAGATCACACTCAACAGCTTCATTGGAAGATCCCAATGTCTTCTATGCTAGAGACCACACTTGTATACCTGGTGTTACTTCGATCTGTGCAGTCTGTGTATGGCCTGAAGCCCTATGCCACCTCTGTGCTCTCTCTGAGCAGGGGGGATTAGCACTGCTGTTCACTATCACACCTTTGAGGCTCTCACATCTGCTAGCACTAAAACTGTTTTCAAAGACTTCCCTGCCAGCTTCCCTGCTGACCAGGGATGTTTCATGTGCAGTCCTTATCTCAGGTGATCAGGCTACAAATCAGGAGGAGGGTGCCAGTGCCTGGAAACCAGACAAAGTAGCTGTTAACTTGCCCCCTCTAGAAAAATGTCACCACAGTTATCAGAGGTGTAGTCAGCAGTTTTACTCTCAATCACATTTCCCTGAAGGCAGAGGGGAAAAAGTGAAATTGAATATACTGACGGTTTTCCTTTATATGTCTTCCTAGCAAAGCAAAAACTTCAACAATAAGCACCTGCTGCTGGATAATGGCAATATATTGAAGTTAGCCTTTTTAGCACCATTGATTTATTTCAGATGGATGTGTTACACAAAAACCATGAAAGCAGTGACCTTTATTGGAGACCCATATATGCCTCAGCACCAGGCAAACAGAGACTCAAATAAAAGTGCTTTGACAAACAGGCCACATTAAGTTCTGATATAATTGGTAGGTAATTTTCCCCCCATTTAACTAGGCTGGAAGGGAAGGAAGTGTACCAGCAGATGACTGTTTGGGCACCATAGCATGCATATTACTGTCATTTGTTTTTTATTAGTAAGTAGCTTTTATGATGTCTGGGAAAAGAGGAAATTAGGGTAATAGCAGTTAAGACAGGGCAACATCTTGAATATTTTTGTAGCAGGTGATATACCTGTACCTGTTCTTGACTGGTTCTTCACCTCTCTTTGGAAAAAAGAAAGAATACATCACATCAACTTTGTTTTGTATGGATTTCTGCCAGGATATTATTCACTTTCATATAACTTAAAAAGGCATGAAAATAATAGGATGTAATAAAATAATTACCTGTTGTGACTACTGTGGAGTTCGTGTGTTCTGTCTGAAGTAATCTCCTTGCTTGTTAATCCTCTCAGTCAGACATCAAGGGAAAGGACTAGTCTTGATCCTGAAAATAGCTATTTTTCCCAAAAGAAAGAAGCTTGTTTTGTTTTCTCTGGGTAGGAACTACACCCACTGGTTCAAACTAAATAGCAGAGAGAGGACTTCTATATGATGCCTTTCAGTAGCCAACAAAAAAAAAAAAAAAAAAAAAAAAAAAAAAAAAAAAAAAAAAAAGAGCAGGAAGAGCCACAAAGAAAGCAGCAAGTCATTTTTAGTCCAAAGCCCAACACAAGAAAACAGGATGAGTCAGATTCCCTCACAACTCTCTTGGCACCACATCATTCCCAAAAAGACTGGCACTGGATTCTAAAGTTGACTCTACTGAAAGGCTGTTGTTTAGCTTACCCTCTCCCAAAGCCAAGGTCTGAGAGGAGTTTCTGATGGGTTCTGAGTACAAGAGAAATGGCCCTGAGCTGGTGCTGCTTCCCAGGAAGTGATGCCTCTGCATGCTTCTCCTGCATGCTGCAGGCAAATACTGCTGGATCTGCACATGCCTTGGTAATGTCCTGATGCAAGGAAAGGGTAAGCTGGGAAGTCAAAGATGCTAGCAAGGTAACCTGAGGGAAGTAAACTTTGGTGACACTCTGGCTGCATCTCATTTGTGCTATGGAGAAGAATGAAGTGAAAAAGGAGCTTGGCAGTGGGAAAACAAATTATTAGGGAGAAAAGAGATAGCAACTGAAGTAAGTACAGTACAGCAGTTACCTGCCCTGTGTTCAGAACAACACTGACCACATATACTCAAACTCCATCAGAAAATGGACATCCCTGTGCCAGTGAGTGAAGAGAGGAGGGGAAGGCTGCTTCAGCACAATATATGTGCAACATGACTGAGTATGTCAAATAATGAAATCCTTTCATTTTAGATCTACTGCAGTCACTCAGTAAGTCGTGCCTTGACACCTGAAGTGATGTCTACTATTTTTCATCTCTCTAATTAAACGACCATCACAGGTCACAGCAGTGACTGGGTAGTGCTGTGCTGGGAGTCAGGATGCAAGACTTTAACAGGAGGGAACAGCCACTGCCTGTGACTTTGTTAAAAGCAGTGAAAGGTTCCTCACTTCCCTGTTTCAGCTTTTACCCGCAAAACTCAGGATGGGTGCAGGAAATAAGTGAATGTGCTGCAAAATGCACCATTTCATTGCAACCGAGCATGAATGCTTTCAGTTCTAATGTTGTACCTGCTCAAGGGGGTTTTTTTTTTTCAATTTGTTGTTCGTTTGATTTCACTCAGGGCTTATTATTTATAAATTACAGCCTTGTATATGATCTTTTCAACAGAACATACATCAAAGGGATATGTAGGTTGTTAACCACAGGATGGCACCTTCAATCTGGGTGGTCTTACTGCCTAAAAACCTGTAAGGGTTGTACACAAATTTATGGTGCTTGTACCCAGAGATGAAATTTAGTGGAATAAGCATTCAGAAGTACCTGTGAATAGAAAGATCAAAGACTTAAGTTTTCAAGCTGATTAAATCATGTGCTCACAGACAGGAAGGTTAGACCTATCCAGAATATATATGATCTCAAAACTTTTAATAAGTTTCAGTCTGCCACAGCATGTGTCACAACTGTGCCCGAAATGCAATACAGGTCTTTCACTACAGACACCTATTACCATGTGAATAAAGAAAAAGGACAATAAAATAGAATGGCCATCAGTAAAGTCCGTCATTGGAGATCCTTTAGCTCAAAGGTACTCTGCAGAATATGGCCTGAGATACTTCATGTTGGTGCCAGATATGCTAACTGGATTGGCAGACAGAATATATTTTGAGGATTCTTACAGACCATCTTGAGTATGTCATGACCTTTGTCAAAGCTTTAAGGGCTCAACAAAAATTGAAAGTACCTGGTATCTCAGGAAAACATGCCAAAATATCTATTTTTCCTACTGTTTTTGAATTACATATATGAGGTGCACCAGAACAACCATGGGGATAAAAAAAGTTAATTTAGATTGATTCAACTAGGCATGCTTCCCATGTTTTTAACTTCCCACCCAAGGCGACCTCAACTAATCTAATGTATGCACATAAGGATTCTTCATTTGTTTAGTAAGTCATTAATGCAAGAAGAGCATGAATTTGAAACACTAACCTAATCTCCTCCAGCATCAACAAAAGTTATGTCAGGTTGTCTGTATGCAAGACCTAGCTGTTGGCTGTTGTTTCTTTCAGCAGCCAAACCATTTTCAAGGGGGACTGCTTCCTGCAATGAATCTCCAGTGATTATCTCCAGTTTTTTATATATTTTGCACTGATCTTGAAGTAGTCTTTGTCTCCAAATTAGCATTCTGTAGGCAAAACCTTGCACGCTTCTGTGTTGCTGAAAGTAATTATTACCAGTCTATCATTGACTAGCCCATTTCCTAAGAGCAAAAGACTGTTTCTGTTTTTCTCCTCATTGATGTTATTCAGATAGGAAATTTTTTGAATAAATTTGTAATGGTATGTATTATTCTGAGCTGCATAATTTTTTTATTATTGTTATTATTTTACTTATTAGCTGTATTATTATACTCTGTATTACATTGAGCTAAATGTGAACCACCTCTGTAGCTTCTTTGCACCAGCCCAGTGGTACAAAGATGCTGTAAAGCTGATCTGGTCCAGAAGGGTGGAAGGCTCTGGAGTAGGGGATATTTCAACAATCCTCATGGTTGTAAACCACTTGGCCATGGAGCAGTAGGGACATGACTCTGATGATAGTATACAAACTGTGTCTATTTGGCTTAGACAAAGTATGATGCAAATGAAAGATTTCATTAAATGGTCAGAAAATATATGGTCTTCATGTTATTTGTTCTTTACCTTTGAGTCATGAAAGCTTAAAAGAAGAGACTCTTAAAAAATTTTTTGAAAGTGATAAGGTGGAGACTAAACTATTGGAGTGGACAGGCCAGAAACAGGGCTGTGGCAGGTGTCTTGCAGAGAGAGTCACTAGCATGCTCACATCTCTCCTGCTGAATGAGAATTGGAAGGGAAGGTGTTCGTGGATCTTGTCCAAGGTGCTGTTACACTTTGTCAATGGAACTGGGAGTCTCTCTGAGGTTAATCTTTTATTTGGTTTGCAAACTACAAGTGGCCCATGGGCAGCCAGTTGAGGGGTCCATTTCAAGGCTTTCTGTTAATCCTTGAATGCTAGAAACTTGTTGACTGTCTAAGCTGAATTCTCACTCTTTTCTCCATTGCTTTTTCTTATTCCAAGCAAATCCTAGTTGAGTGGACCTGGTAGAGCTCAGGTCTTCAAACTTGAAATGTATTTTAAAGCTTTGTTGGATTGAAGATTAAGACAATGGTGAGCTTTCCCTAAAAAAATAGGCAGACATAAAGTATATTCTTACTGTTGTAAATCTGATTTATTGTCTACTATTTCCAACAAAACAACACTTCATAAACACATATTTTATGATACAAAATCTACACTGAGGAGTTAGAAGGGACATACCAGTGGGTGTCAGTATTATAATGAGCATAATTAATTTGGATAGGTATCAAGAGCAGTATTGCACTAAATATTCACAAAAGAATCATCATATTCTCTTTGGCTTTTCATTACAGAGTTGTAAAACAGAAATAAGGCCATCCAAAGCCAGCTTCTATCTTCACTTGCAACCTTCCTCATTGTCATATAAAATTTAATACACTTGGTGCTTTATATGTTGAAATTTCAATGTATTCTAAACACCAGTATTCAGATTTTCATGAGTTTGCAATTAAGATTCTTTCTTTACAGATGCTCTAAGATTCTTTCTTTCTTTCTTTTTCTTTCTTTCTTTCTTTCTTTCTTTCTTTCTTTCTGTTAATTTTTAGCTTCTCTGGTGGCTTTGAATGAAAGTGTGAAAACAGTATCTATTAAAAGATAACATTTATAAACAGTACTCTGGGTATTATTAAGTCCCTCTGAAGTATAGAAATCTCATCACATATCCATCTGTGTCTGGATAGTGGAAATGTTTGTTCTGCTTGTTCAAAGAGGTAGACTAATACCTTTGCAAAAAGTATAATAACAGCTAAGATCAAGACTTTATAAAGCTCCATTTTGAGGGACTGTTACCTTTCATGCTGTTAAAATTACATTTAATCAATTGCTTTAGTATTTGTTTGTTCATGCCAAAAAAATAATCCTGGGAACACTGATAATCTACTTATTTGGAAAAATACATGTTTTACAAAATGTGCCTTTCAGAAATAAGCCCCTTGTAAAATCTTTAAATATTCAGTACAGAGAAACACCCAAATTCCATAGTATTCACTGAAAAGAATATTGTAAATTTCAATGGGCTTTTGTTGATTAAGCAATTGTGGAGGTAAATACTTTATATCACCATAAAAGCTCTGCTTCTATCCTTTGTAAGAACAGCATGATTAGAAATACAAAGATTACAGAGTACATCAAGCAAAACACTTCCTTAGTGGTCTGTACAGGCCATTAAACAAAGTAAGTCCAAGAACTTTTAAACTTAAACTGGCAATGGAAAGAAGATAGCAAAACTGAAAATTGTGTCGTGTTTGAGTGGGATAAGACCCATGCCCAGTGAAGAAACTTTATTCTATTTATTCAGAGCTTTTTTCTGTCCATCCTCTCTCATGCTAACCTGGGAGTTACTTATGTAGTGGGTGATGTCTTGGATTTTTTTGCCGTGTCAAGCATTTGTTTTAAATCATAATAATAGCTTTAATTACTGATAACAAAATATTTGCATTATCATCTGACAATGCACTCTCCAGACAGAACTGTCCCAGATTCATGTGTGATGGCAGCAGCACTGAGCAGCATTCCCCAGTGTGCTTTCTTTTCTAGCCATAAAGATAATAACCTAGGGGCTGAGCAGGGATCAGCAGCCTGGGTGAGGGCAGAGCTGAGAGCCACTGCCCCTCTGCCTCTGTCCCTGGGCAGATCAGATGGGAGCAAGCTGAACACATCTGCTTACAACATAATCAAACCTCCCAGTTAGCTCTCTGGACACGCCTTCAGCTACTCCTGGATATGTTGGCAGACCTATGGGGAGACGTTCATTTTGATAAACCATAGGGCTTAGTACAACCTTTTCATTCTGGCTGATAGTAAAAACAATATAAAAGTGTTGCTGCTTTCATTCTCATCTGCAAGATTCTTGAGCAAATTGCCCAAGAAATAGTTTCTCCTCCCTCCAGACACTTTTTAGAGCTGCAGCTTTTATCATGTACCTCTCCCACACTACAATTCTGTATATTTTTTCCAGTTTCCAGAAGAGAGAGTCGTAGATGCCTGCAACATCTGCCTCCTCCAATGTTACTGTTACAAACCTGTTAGATAAATGGAGTAAGAAAAGGTTTTAGGAGACTTCCAGAATTTGGGTTTTATTTACAACTTGGAAATATCATATTCAGATCATTCTTTCTCAAGACAGCAGTCAAGAGAGTTTGGATCTACTTAAAATCTGCTTTTAAAAACCACCCTGGATTGAAATTAGGGTTATTAGTGTCTGCTCATGCACAGTGCTATAAAATGAGAGAACAAATCCAGTATCAGTGACTTCAAATGTTCATCATAAAAGCTGTCTAGGTCCATTCAGCATGAAATCTGCATTTCTGCACACCCTACAAAAGAAAAGTTCCAAATATGTGTTCCCTACAAAACCCTTTCATTGGGCTTTTTTGCAACTGCCTCATGTTCTGAAGAGATGTAACTCAGAGAGACAAAAAACATGAAGTACTGCATTTTACATTTTGTCTTACCTATCAGGTTTCCCAACAGATCTTTTCAAATGGGCTATTCCTCTTGAAAAGCCGTCTATAAATTGTAAAACATTTGATCACACACTCTGCTTATTAGTTTTGCAGAAACAGAAGGAAGTTTCATAAATACAGCAAGCCACCTGACCTCCCAGAAGCCAGGCAGCCACAGTACCCAGCAACCTCGACAGCAATCAGAACAACAGGGCAGCACGGCCAGGAACATTACTTAAATTTCAACATTTGTTGTACCACTGCAAAAGTACAGCATGCACATAGAAAGTGAGTGTCAAGTGCTGCTCAGCTGACATAATGGACTTGCAACAGTGAAGGGCTCTTCAGAAATCTGATGAAACTAACGAGGAATCTGGACTCTACCTTTAGCAATGCAAATACAAATTAAAACATAAAATGCTTCCCCTGCTCAGCTTTGATTGAAGTGACATCTTAAAAATTCAGGAAGTGCATTTTAGGTTGTTATAACAGCACACACTTAGGAAGAAGAGGGTGCAATGGAGGCTGAAGATGCTCCTCCACAAATAGTCACTGTGGAGCAGAGTGAGCATTCTTCCCTCAGAGAGCAGGAATGTGGCATCCACATGAGGTGGGGGTTCTATTGGTACATTCAGTATATGTGGTTAACATCTGTTTTCTTGTTTGATTGAAGGAACATCTGTCTAACTCACATTGGACATTGAGATTAGTAAAGCAATGTAGTAACCACCATTACAAATTATTTTAGACTTCTGTAAGTATAAACAAATAAGAAAGTCTAAAAGCCTGAACTTTTAGGCACAGTGGATTTGATAATTATACTAATCCTTTAGGTACTATATTGGTTCTAATGGAGGTAGGGTTCAGCAGCCCTGCCAGTGCTGT
>VZRZ01004928.1:2295232-2353854 GCA_013398175.1 Climacteris rufus | reverse complement strand
GGACGTGCCTGAACATCACTTGCTGATGGGAAGTAGAGATTGACTTCTCCTTCTTTTGCTTATGCATGCACAGACCCTGCTTTTGCTTTTCTGTAGCTTCAATAAAAACTGCCTTATCTCGACCCACTGATTCAGCTTGTCCTTTCCCTTGTCCCTCTGGGGGAGGGAGCTATAGGGCAAATTGGTGGGCACCTGGCACCTAGCCAGAGTCAAACCATCACAGGTACTTATTCCTTACGGAATAACATCATTACTACTCCACAACCTACAAATGAATCTCTCTTTCTACAGAACATGGTTGTGATACTTGGCGTGACATCAGAAGGTACAGAAAATCTATCCATGTACCTGATATGTAGTTACAATTTTTTTCAGCTTCTCAATTCTTTTGCATCTATAATACTGTTTCTTCTATATGTGTCTTTTCCCTCTGCACAAGTTAAATTAATGTTTTCTTTTTATACCCTTTAGCTGATGTCTCACTGAACTGCCAACATTATGTAGGTAAATCATAGCAAGATAATTTGGTTAAAAGCAGAAATTATCTTTGACAGTATCTAGCGCATTATTTTAAGAAGTTTCTTACAGATAATGCACTGAATGCAGTTTTTTTAACAGTGTCAGTTGTGGTCATTCACATGCTCTGCCAATCTTTTTTTCTAGGTACACGAAAATGAAGACTGCCACCAACATCTATATTTTCAATCTTGCATTGGCAGATGCCCTAGCAACAAGTACTCTGCCATTCCAGAGTGTGAATTACTTGATGGGAACTTGGCCATTTGGTACCATCCTTTGTAAGATTGTCATATCCATAGACTACTACAATATGTTCACCAGTATCTTCACGCTTTGCACCATGAGCGTGGATCGCTACGTGGCTGTTTGCCACCCAGTCAAGGCCCTTGATTTCCGTACCCCCCGAAATGCCAAAATTGTCAATGTCTGCAACTGGATTCTTTCTTCTGCCATTGGCCTGCCAGTTATGTTCATGGCAACTACTAAATACAGGCATGGTAAGTCTGCCTTTCATTCCTAAACTGAGTATTCAACATTTAAATTCCTTTCTGCATTGTTTCACTTTAGTTTAGAGGCATGGAAGTAAGTTCTGATCTCCAACCTGTATAAAGCAAGTACCGGTGCAAATGGGCCCCATCAACAATTTTGCATCTGGCTGTAGTTGGCTGGACAAGAAGTGCATGTGATCTGTCTTTTACAACAGGCAGCTCCAGCTCCTTCTGTGGGTCCGTGCAAGTCTTGCTGTCCCACACAGTTACTGTAGTGTTCAGAAAAACATCTGTGCCTGCCTGCCCTCTGCTCTGGGGTGGTTCTGCATTGCCCCACACGACAGGAGCCTGTGCTTTACCCAGGATAGTCCCACTGGAAAGCTGGCAGCCATAGATCAGTTTCACCTGTTCTGTCTGGACATGATACAGAGCAGAAAGCACATTCTGGATCACTGGTGCTCTGAGACCTTCCATAAAGGCACAGTGACATCATGTCAACATAAGTCCAAACCCTCCATGGTGCATAGTTATCAGGTGTCATGTCATTCTCTTCCCTGTTGTCCTGAGATGCCCAAACTGTCAGCATATATGGTGACTTAACCATCTTTCTTTTCACCAGGTTTTATACTGAAAGTAAAAATGAGCCAAGTTTAAGCATTTATGACAACTCATCCCTTTTCCTTGTTTAGTGTCCATTCAATTCCAAGCCATAAAAATGCAGAAGAGAATATGTTCATTTTGTTTTGCTTTTCTAACACTTCATGCATGCTTTGCAGCATTCTGTCCTATCAATGTTTGTACAAATGACAGGTCACAGATTGCTTCATTTTACGTGTTTACTTAGGTGTGAAGTCTTCATATACTTGCCTATGATATTTAATTAAAAACAGGTTTAAAGGAAAGCAAATGAAAAACTGACCTGCATGTTCTTCTCTGCTGTTTTTCTTTCCCCAGGCTCGATTGACTGCACCCTTACGTTCTCCCACCCTGCTTGGTACTGGGAGAACCTCCTGAAAATCTGTGTGTTCATCTTTGCCTTCATCATGCCAGTGCTGATCATTACTGTGTGTTACGGGCTGATGATTTTACGCCTGAAGAGCGTTCGCATGTTATCCGGCTCCAAAGAGAAGGACAGGAACCTGCGGAGAATCACAAGGATGGTTCTTGTAGTGGTGGCAGTGTTTATTGTCTGCTGGACTCCCATCCACATTTATGTTATCATTAAAGCTCTGGTCAACATTCCAGAAACTACTTTCCAGACTGTGTCCTGGCACTTCTGTATTGCTCTAGGGTATACAAATAGCTGCCTTAATCCAGTCCTTTATGCATTTCTAGATGAGAATTTCAAAAGGTGTTTCAGAGAGTTCTGCATCCCCACTTCCTCAACTATTGAGCAGCAAAACTCCACCCGAATCCGACAAAACACTCGTGACCATGCTTCCACTGCCAACACGGTGGATAGGACTAACCATCAGGTATGACTAGCAGTGGAGATGTCATCTCGGGATGCAGGCTGCCCATTTGGAGATGACATGCATTCTGAAGTTACTGCTTACACTGATTTGTAGCTATTTGAAGTCTGAACACGTTCAGGGTTATATTTGAAACTGGTGTACACATACACAGAGAGCCCAGTCCTCCATGGTGCTAGTTGTTCTCTGCACTGCTTGATGCTCATAAGCTGAGGGTTCTAAGGGGTACCTTGAGTGACTGGGTCCAGCATGCGTGCATGTACAAAGCGCATAAAACAGTGTTGCATTTGCAGGATGTTTACAACAGGTTGAAGATTACTCACAGATTCCCCTGTTCATACTCCTTGTCTGCTGATGGAGACAGGAGTGGGACAGAATACAGATCTTTCTTCTTCTCCCATTGCAACAGTGAATAAAAAGATAAAAAACTTTGCTTGTTCACTTCTCATTGGTGTACAAAGAAGGCCTAAGTGGCCTTGTTTGTCCTGAAAGACATGCAAGAAGTAGACCAAGGCTTGTCTACATGCAGTTCTTGTATCAGATAATTTTGTGGTGAATAAGGTGGGATTAAATATGTGTGTATATACATATATATATATATATATGTGTATAATATATATATGCACATGTTAAAGTCTGTTGTGCCATTTTGCCATTTTAGGTATACCAAGAAGATATCTTTTCCATGTAGAAAAAGCCTTTAAGAAGTAGGGATTTTACAGCACATCAAATAACAAAAGAAAGAGGTTTTTTTATTCAGCCTATTGTTGCTTAGGTTTTGCAACAAAGCTCTTTTGTACATGTTCAGTATCCATGGTCCTGTGATTAGTCTTGAGAATTTCGAATCCCCATCCCTCAGCAAAACATGAAAGCAAATCTTAACATTCATGAAAGTGAGAAGTTTGAGTTGTCTCTGTAATTCCTTAAAAATAAGAACAAAAGGCATAAGCCTGGTTCATTCTTTGCCATATCACCTTTCAGCAATACACTTAGGTTGCTCATGCACCAGTTTCTCACTGCTTCCATTTCAGCCACAAGCTGGCTGCCTCCTCAAGGTGCAGAACGCAGTGGCTTCTTGTGAAAGCAGCTACACACCTACCACTCACCTGCTGCCAGATAGCCCAAATCAGAATATTCCCATCTCCAAGCAAACAGTAATTGCACCAGAAAAGAGGAGGAAAGTCTAAAGGGAGAAGGGTTAAAGCACGAAGCTTTATTAAGAGTCAGCAGTTGGTATTACTGTTCACCAGTGTCTGATTCATACATGCCAAACCACAGCCTGTGAAATCAGCATCTGTTAAGTCTGGTGGTGAAGCAGAAGTGCCAGACTTGGTATAGGTGCATACATATATGTATGTATGTATGTATGTATGTATGTGTAGTATTTACTAGGTGTAGCAAATTATTAGATTCATCTGTTAATAATGCATTTGTAACCCATGATGGAGTCCATTTTGTGCATGTCTCTGACAACAGGATTGTATCTCTGTCTAGTACAATTACAACTTTTTCGAGTTCACTGTTTATGCAACCATTTTCTACCTTTAGTTATGTACCTTAGTTATGTACTTTTAGGAGAGCTGTAGCCTTCTAAACTTCTGCCCATAGCAAAGATGAATGTGGTACTGCCCAGAGGCTGAGTGAAATAGTCTATTTCCCTGAGCACTGAGAACAGAATAGAAGATGATATTTCCCACAGAAATGTTTCACCTGCACCAACAAGAGAGGCAGCCTTCTGAGAAAAGGATGGACCAGGCAAGTGAAGTGAGCTTGAGAGTGGCAATAAGGAAGAAGCTAGTCTCATAGTTGTGTTGTTTGTTAATTAGGGTGGGCTTTTTTCCCATTCAGGGAA
Organism: Climacteris rufus; assembly: GCA_013398175.1. Lineage (NCBI taxonomy): Eukaryota > Metazoa > Chordata > Aves > Passeriformes > Climacteridae > Climacteris > Climacteris rufus. The sequence continues at coordinate 2,349,523 of VZRZ01004928.1, read as the reverse complement.
TAGTGATTAAATTAATTAAGAAATAAAACATATGTAAAGAGAAGGGAAAGGAAAGATACTGAACACACAGGGAGGTGAGAGGAAGAGTGCTGAGGAGAAAGGGGAACCTCAGGAATGAGGTCCAAGTGAGACAGTAAGGATGGAAACTGAAGCAAAGAGCCAATCTTCATAGAACAAAAAAAGGTGTATGCAGAGCTGGAAGAAATTGTTTGACTACTGTGGTAGCTCTTCCTAGCAACTAACCATCAGTTTTCCCCAGAGCCAGGGAGAAGGAGACAACACTTGGAAGCTCAGGTCCTCATAGATGTGTGGATGGGTTTCTTTGCCTGGTCAGGTATTTGAAAGAATTTGGAGAGGCCAACTTCACTTCCCTGATAGACCTTGCTTTGACAGCTGCTGATGCTGCCATTGGTTTCTACCTGCCAGATGTGCTCCCTAAATGCTGGATTTCTCCATGGAGTACAACTCAGTGGTTATTTGGTGCAGTCTTTCTCACTCTCCACAATGTCTGTAGAATACATTTACAGCAAGCCATGTTCGAAGCTTAATATTAAGCTTAATTTATCTTTTTTTCTCCAGGAAACATTTCTGTAAGATACATTTTTTGTTGTCTTCTTTTATGAGAATGAGAGACAAGATTGTAGAACTAATGTACACTAAAAGGGTTCTCTGGAAGAGGAATTACAAGTGTAACACCTCATATTACTATAATTATTGTTGTTGGTTTTGTTATTAGTTTAAACAGGAAAAAGCCCTAGAGTGAATGCAGCTTTAGCTCTCAGAAAATTAAAAAGAAAGAAAATAAACTCCCAGAGACACCACTGTTTGCTCAGGCAGTGAGACTTTGTAAATTCTATAGACATGGTATTCTTTTCACAGGTAAGTGTTTTCTGTACTAGAAAGTCTAGCTTGTATATCTGTATTGATTGAAGTATACTGACAAGCTCTTTCTTGTACAGACAAGGCCTTGGAGAGCATTTGGTATGAATTCTAATTGCAAGGCTGTATAGTACTTGGCACACTTCACATACTTTTCTAAGAAACAGGTGTTCTGCAAGTTGCTTTTGTGCCAAGTGAGAATTGTTTTATCCTGCTAAAATTAATGAGAACTGCAAGGCTCAATCACATAAGGCCTAATAATCTTAAAGCATTTAAAAATAGACATTTAAAATTAACACTCTTAAGCATTTAAGTTATTGGAAGGAACAACTGTGTCTTCTATCAGTGCAAAAGCACTAACAGAAAGCATAATATTCACATTATTCTGAATTAAGATACTACTCTTGGTAGATCTAAGGCTAAGATACTACTCTACTTAGTATCTTAAGATACTAAGGCCAAGATACTACTATTGGCCTACTCTTTGGCCTACTCTTTGGCTCCGTGGAATTACCAGAAAGGTCTAGATTAAGTGTTTGATTATTGTTTTATCGGCATTTACAGAAAGTGGAAGAGCAAAACAAGTTCAAAACTGCAGAAATGCAACATCTTGCAAATGCACAGAGCAACATCTGATCCATAACACTGATGGCGTGAGAATTTATAGGAATTGTATATGCTCAGTGGAGAACAGTTCTGAGGGAGAAAAGACAGTGGCTAATCAGTCATGCAGAAGCTGGAAGAGTTGTAAGAGGTGTTTCAAATCCATGGGGGATGTATCTTATGTTGCACTCAACTAACTCCTGCAGTAAAATTCACAAGGTACATCTGTTCCAGAGTGAGCTTAAAGGCTTGGCTCACTTTAGTTTTCAGGAGAGTATATGCAATAATTGAAGTGCATTTGCATGGAGAAGGACTGATGTAATCCTGAGAAAAAAAGTGCTTGAAAATCAAAACTGCTTCCTTTGAATTCTTCTGTGTATTGGCAAGGAAGGGTAATAAAAGACCAAATACTAGCTTTTGCAGGTGATCTTGGCAAGTATTTTAAAATAGCTTTTACTTCAGATGCTCAGAGACTCTCTCCATCAATTTATCTCTGAGATTAAAAGAAGTTTTAATATTTTTTTAAATTTAAAATTAATTTATAATTACTTTTTCCTGTAAACTGTGTTTTCCAAATATATTAATTTTTTTAATATCTATGTGTTAATAACAAAATATCCTAAAAAATTAGGAAACTGGATTATTAATAATTACTGGGATCTGAGAAATGTAATTTGTTCCAGTGATTTAGTTTCTTTGTGATTAGTTTCTTTGTGACCCATTTTTATCGCTGCCTTTACAGCAGCTTCACCTGAATGTATCCAAGCAACTAAGCAGATTATCTATAGGCACATCATCAGTACTATTTAGTCATCCTATGTAACCATTTCTTTCAGTTTCAGCTTCTGATGCTTTCTCCTTAACTACTGAAATGTCTAAATGCCCTAATGGAAGCTGCAAATCATGTTCATATGCTCAAAATGAGGCCTCAGATGTGTTCAGTAACCAAAGGCTCAGCCCTGAAAGCTTTGCCCTTACTGCTTGGATTTGCAGCCACATGTAGAAATAAAAAGGATATTGGATTCAAGAAAAACTTTTTAAGTTAAAACAAGGAAGAATTGAAAACTAGTTTCACTTCGATTAAATAAAGACTCTGCTTTCTTCTTAATTTTCTCACTGCTGTATGACAGATGGCGAACAAATATGGGCAATGCTGGTGAGTCCTATTGAAGAAACCTTGGCAGATTCAGCTTTACCTGCGTTACTAGAGAATGGCCTTTCTGTGTATTTTTAGAAAATTGATGTATCTCCTTTGTAAATTATGCTGTATTTCAATAATAATTTTAAAGTACTGTTTTCTTCGGAAGCCCGTTTCTGGTGAGGTAGTGACATCTATGAAACACTTGTCTAAGGTCAATAGAGACTGAAATTTGGCCTTTGTTTTGTAGCTGATTTGTGCTTCCATGGGCACTTGGTGAATCTTCAGGCCTCATCTGTGACTCTGCTTTCTATTCTGTAAACCCTTGATTTGCAGCGTCTCCCACCCTGCTCTCAACGTGTTTTAGTACATTTGTGGGGCAGCAGAAAGGGGTTGCAGACTTTCAGGATGTGCTGTGCAGTAAGCAGGCTTTCTTGATGTAAACATCTGTAGTGCTACTGCGCCTCTGTGCAAATAAAACTCAACATGGATGCTGGGGGCACACAGGGCTGAGAGGTTCTGGGGTTTGTTTGCTGATGTAAGTCCATCTCAGAATTTAAACTAGACTTTAACTGAAAATCCAAAAGTTAGACAATATCCTGATATGAGCATAGAATGCATCAACTGAAATGCATGCCCCCCTTTAACTGCTACAATACAGAAAGGGACTGAAAATTTCCCATACTTGTGAAATTCATAGAGAGTTCCACTCTAGAAAGAGAATGCTGTCTTGATATGAAGTATATTATAATTCTGATTCAAATTTCAGACCTACTAATATTTTTTTGTGATCATTTCCACTGCCTTTGTTGCTTTATGGCAAAAGCATAGTCTTCCCTTACTGTGGGCTATGTGTTCAGCTTTGTACAGCAGGACAGTAGCTGCAAATGAAAAATAAATTCCTCCTAAAAAACCACAACACACAGGTAAACACATACACACACTTGTGGGTGGGAAGATACCAAGCAATTGTTCATTGTATTTGCAATTCTTTTCCTTTCAGTTGGAACTCCAAGAAGCTGAAACTACTCCACTGCCGTGACAGGGTCTCCTGCTGCATGGCTCTCAAAGCAATTGCACACCACTGCCACAGTGTGTCTGGGCAGTATGCTGTGGGAACATGCAGGATATGCTTTCCCTCAGAAATACACCACAGAGGAAAGTGCCTGCTTTTCCAGTCTGTCAAAAATTGCTTCTGCAGCATATCTACATTGTGCATAACAGAAGTAAGAAATAAAACAGCAAGCAGAGACAAGAGATACGGGGGCCTTCCAGGCTCCAGGGTTCAAAACTGTCATGTTAATACGTACATTAGTCTAAAATAAAGCTACTGTACCTGTAGCAACTTGACACACTCTTGATAAGTTATAGAGGTGTTTAAATAAGTTGGAAACAAAGGTTCAAAGGGTAGACAACTATAGTTTGAAAAATTAAGGTGAACTTTTAATTATGTGAAGTAATGGGATATGAAGTTGTAATACTGTTGGGTACACTCCATTTACTCTTAAAATTTATTTGTAGAGGTCTTTACTGTGCAGGTTATTTAAGTGAGGAAGTTTCACTAGGTCATCTAAAACAATGCCTTTGTAGTTCAAGATGTCTTCTCTTAAAAGGACTGCATGTTCTATAGTTTCAAAGGGAAAATATTTTTTCAGTGATCCCTTAAAAAAAAAACCAAAAAACAAAACAAAACAAAACAAACAAAAAAACCCCAAAAAACCAAAAAACCTCCAAGCCTCACCTTTTGCTTTTATTTCACATACTAAAAAAAGACTTTAAAATCAAAGCAATGAACTATCACTTTTTCTAAGATATATGAGTAAACAAAAGTATTCCATGTTATTATTGGTTGTCAAATGATCTCCAAAACAGCATATATTAACATAAATTCCTTTGTGAATAGAAATGTAGCTATAAGACTGTCAGAGCTTGCACAGGCTGATGATGTCTTCTCTTTCAAGTAGTTTCTCAATTTTCTGCTGCTCTGTCAGCAACATCTTCCATTTGTAAGTAATCGACGGCCCCTATGTGAAGTGCTTGGAGCAGTTAATGCATTAGACCTTTTTTTAAAAAGAATCAAAAAAATTTTGCTAGACATTTATTTTTTCTTAACCAAACCCGTAATATGTTTGCTTTTCTAATTAACATAATACAGTCTGCATCTGCATTTTGTATTAGCTGCTAAAACACATTAATATTTCAAGAAGAAACATTGTTCTGCAGTAAATGCCTTCTTAGCTGTTTTCTAGTAAGAAAAATAGGAATATCCATGTAGATAATTTGTGGTGCAATGGTATTTTCTAGACATTGTTTGTTACTTGCTCTGTAAATAATTCATCCGTAGTTAACCAGGGGAAAATGTACTTTCATGAATGTAAGTGTATTCTAAAATACAACTCTATGGAACAGGGTGGGTTTTTTGTTTTTTCTTTCTGCAGCCAAAATATATTTCTTATTTTCATTGTTAAAGTCTGTGTAACAATAAGGTTATAATGTGAAATTGTTTGTTCCTGCCATAAACTGCATAATAAAGATTGAATACCAAATCCTTGCGAGTTGTGAATTAAAGGATTATTTGAGTTTCATCACTGTGTTACAGCTAAATATGTAGCCTAGATATCAGCAGAATAGGAAACTAGATATAACAGAAGTGCCTTAATTTTTTCCCTTTCTGTTGAAAATTCCACATGATGTCATATGGATTTATGTTTAATTTTGCATGAGTTTAGCTGTATCACCTCATAGTCATCATTAAAGTTTAAAACAGTCATCACCTTTCTAAGAGGTTTTGCATCTAATTTTTAAACAGCATAAGATAGGCACTTAGAAGAAGTTGACATATTGTTTTGCACCACACAGCAGTATTATTTAAGTAACAAAACCAACATGTAATACACCAGACATGTAAACGGATTAACATCATATGACATCATTACTATCGGAATAGTCTGACATGCTTAAATACAACAATTTCAAAAAATTTTAAAATAATGAATATTTGACAAGTCTTAACTGATAGATCAAAAATGTGTATAAGTTGTTTAAGATCATAGTTAGGTGAAAAGTCGAAAGTTTAGCTTTCACTGATTTTTCATAATTAATTGAAGCCATTATTTCTTCTCTACTTTGGATGAAGCACAGAGGCAAAATACTGTGACCTGCCAGCAGACAGCCAAATATTTTTGAGGATATTTTCTGTTCCTGCAACCCAACAATTAATTGAGCAACTTGACTGTAAATATGTTTAGCAGTAATAATGTTGTAGTCTTGATGGTTTAATGATATGAGAAAGCAAATTTTATTAGCAGAACACTAGCAAAAAAAAGAAGAAAAATGTTTTGGTTTTTTTTCTGGAAGGCTTGAATGTGTGTTGGTAATGCTTTGTTGTAAGTAGCATGTTATTACACAACTTCTGTACCTGCATTGTAAACCTTGAATAAAATGTTTGTGTTTCTTGTGTATTTGCAACATACTGTATTCAAGTACATGCTGGTTAACATTATGCCATATATTATTTACTGCCCTGTGTGCTCCTAGACAGTTCTGGAGGCAAAAAGAATTTGCTAGCTTAAGTCCTGACAATGTTACCAGGCACATTTTCTCTATTGTTGCAGAAGTACTCATAATTTTTAAAAGACTTGGGTGAATTTTTTTTTCTGGACTGACTGGAAAAACTCTACAATCTATAAATTGGTAGAAGTTTTTACTTAAAACATTCTCTAGCAAGGAGCCCCCTGGTTGAGTTGTGCTGAAATATTCCTGTTTTGTTTGTTTTAAAAGTTCTGCCAGATATTTTATTTGGCCAAAACTATTTCTTATGTTGGGGGAGGGAAAGGGCAGGGAAGTGAATAATGGCCGTTCAGTATGATGTTTGAACAAGATGATATGAATATGACCATTCAGTGTAGAATAATCCTGAATGTTTTTCTTCTCATCTTCATACTGGTCATGCTTTTACAGATACTGTTGTATAACTCCTCAGTTTTTTATTTCCCAGAATGCTCATGGCCATTTTGAACATTTTTGAGCATGGATATTTTCAAGGGATTACCCACAATGACTCTTGAAATCTTTTGCCTGATCAACGTCTAATTTACTGCCCATATGGTACCTATGTGGTTGGGATTTTTTTCTCCCCATGCACACATTATTTTGTATATATCAACTTTGCATGCCATCCACCACTTCATCTCCCAGTCACCCAATACTGTGAGCTCTTTATCACATATGGCCTAGCTGTGACTATTTTAAATAACTATATGTATTGTTGCTGCACTGCATGCCCCACTAAGGGCATGACAGAATGGGACAGCAACTTTCTGAAAAATCATTGGAAGCTTCCCTTGCACTTATTACTTATTCCTACTGTTCGTTTCTTGCCTTTTGTGAAGGATTTGTTTTCCTTTATATCATTACTTATCAGTTTCTTTAAAAGCCTCTGGTCGAGGAATAGAATCAAACAGATTTTTCAGAACTGATGCACACTGTATCTCAGCTGGATGACTTTTTTCTACATGAGGAGCTCACCAGATCCTCAGAGTGACCTCTGAAATTCTTGGTCAGTTCTTCATTCTGACATACTTGCCACCTGTCTATCCATTCTACTCTTCCACCTACCTGGCTTACTGAAAAATCAGAGTTGCCTGTCATTGCTTCCCCATCATGCACCTAGTTTTGCTTTGTTTCTAGCTCTGGCCCTGGTGGTGTGTCAAGGAGATGCTCATGATTGAATTTAGTCTTGGATTGTGTCAGGGTTCAGGACAGGAAAAGTTCAGGATCTCTATTACTAAGTCGTTCATAAACAAATGGGATCAAAGGCAGAAACCAAATTCTCTAGTGGCATTCAGTTTGGCATAGTGAGAGCTGAAAGTACAGACTGTTTTCCAGGTAGCAGGAAAAGCTCAAGGATATTTTAGAATCAGAAAAGGCTGTTGCATTTCTTCTAATTTTGATTTGGGGGTGGGTGGCACTCTCATATTAGGGTGATAACCAACATTCAGACTAGAGCTACACCATGTGATAACCTTTGCTTCTTAGTCTCTGCCCACTCTAGATCTGTTCTACCTGTGCCCTAATTGTCACTTTTGTCTGTAATAGCCTTAAATGTAACTTGCAGTTTCTTTCTAGACCCAGTGCTATGCAGGCTTATTGGCCTTTGGTTAGATGAGTTATCCCTCATTAGACAGAGACTGAATACTGCTTCAAAAGACCATCAATATTCCCCTAATCTTTATCTCAGTTACACTGTTTTATCACCCTCATTATAAAAAATTACTTCCTCATATCCAGTTGAAACTAAATAGAGAATATTCTCTTCTAGTTTAAAACATTGTCTCTTGTCCTATTGCAACAGGCCCTGCTAAATTGTTTGTCCCATCTTTCTTATAGGCGCCCTTCAAGTACTTGAAGGCTGCTATAAACTCTGCCCCAAGCCATCACTTCTGCAGGCTGAGAAACTCCAGCTCTCTCAGTCTGTCTTCATAGGAGAGATGCTCCAGCCTTCCGATCCTCTTCCTGGCCTCCTCTGGTCACTATCTTTTCTGTACTGAGGACCTCAGAGCTGGACACAGTAATCCAGGTGAACTCTCACAGGAGCAGAGCGGAGGGGTGGAATCACCTGCCTTGACCTTTGGATGCAGTCAAGTAGGCTCATGCCCAGCTTTTCATCCACCAGCACCCCAAGTCCTTTTCAACAGGGCTGCTCTCAATCCATTCATCCCCCAGTCTGTATTGATCATGGGAGTTGCCCTAACCCATGTGTAGGATGTTGCACTTGGCCTTGTTGAATTCCATGAAATTCCAATAGTCCCACTTCTCAAGCTTGTCCAAGTCCCTCTGGATGGCAGCCTGTCCTTCAGGTGTGTCAACTGCACCACTCAGCTTGGTGCCATCTGCAAACTTGCTTGGGGCTGCACTTGACCCCACTGTCCATGTGTGTGGTGAAAACATTAAATAGCACTGATCCCAAAAAGGACCCCTGAGGGTCACCATTTGTCACCAATGTCCATCTGGATGCTGAGCCTTAGACCACTACACTGTGGAAGGGACTGTCCAACCAGTTTCTCATCTACTGAACAATCCACACATCAAATCCATACTCGTCTAATTTAGAGACAGATATTGTGGGAGACTATGTCAAAGGCCTTACATAAGTCCAGATAGATGACATTCAAGGACCTTCTCTCATCCCCTAATGGAGTCACTCCATCACATTCCGCGGGTAAAAAGCGTGAGTAACTAGAAGCCTTTGTCTGTGGTCACGTGACCTCAGAGAAGCGATTCAAGCCTCGCCCAGTCTCCGTCAGAGTCGTGGCTGCCTCAAGGCTTCCGCGCAGTGTTTGCTCAGTTCACGTGGTTTAATTAAAGCAGTGAAAGTAAAGAGGCGAGGAAGGGTTCTTTTCCACTTATTACCAGCAGGTTTTAATACTGGAGTCAGAGAGGGAGCAGATAAAGACAACCCCAGCCAGCTTGTGCAGGCTGTTTGATAGGGCCCCGGGAAAGGGCTTATGTGTGACAGCCAATGGCTGCGGAGGGCTCGCGTGACGTCAGCAGACTGATGGAGGCACTGGCCAGTCAGGTGGGAGTGCGTCATACATAAACGACCAATGGGCTGCCCTTTTGGGTGGGGACCACCCCCCTGCCGTGGCTAGAGCGGCCCTGCAGCTGCGCGGGGCGTGCCATCACCGGCTGTATCGGTGCTGGTGGGGGCGGAGCCGGCCCCACCAGTTCAGCGGCTCTGGGAGGAGCTCCCTCATGGTGGGCGCAGAGAAACGGGGGGTCACAGAAGGCCACAAGGTTGGTCAGGCAGGATTTGCCCTTGTTGAAGCTGTACTGGCTGTCCCAAATCACCTCCCTCTCCTCCATGTGTCTTAGCACAGCTTCTAGGAGTTCCATAATGTTACCAGACACAGAGGTGAGGCTGGCATGTTGGAGTACCCAGGAGCCTCCTTTCTACCCTTTTTAAAGATGGGTGCAATGTTTCCCTTTTTCTGGAACTTCGCCTGACTACCATAACTTTTCAAATATGTTGGAGAGTGCCTTGGCAACTACATCAGCCAATTCCCTATTTACTTTCAGGAGGCTCTGTGTAAGGGAAGAGGAAAATTGAAGAGATTTCCTATTTAAATGTCCCCTCTGACAAGAGGTGCTCCATCCTGGAGCTGACATTTTCCACTGCAGAGACAGAGTCCATGAACCCAATTCTCTTTATGTGAGTTTATCTCCCTTGAAGCCAGAATATAGCTGAGTACAATTGCAAATGTCTTAGCAGAAGAAATACACAGCTGAGCTGGCTTTGAGCTGACTTGTGCCAGATCAGTCAGCTAAAAAAGGGAGAGGAGAGATCAACAGCTGAACTCTGTGTCTTTTGGGCTTTATTGTCATTAAAGTCAAGACAGCATGAATAGACCTTTCTGTGCTACAGGCATCTGACTCTCATTTTGAATAGTAGGAGGATATTTTAGAAATCTACATCATGTCATTCCACATCTCCAAATTAATAAAAAAATAGGGCACTGATAGCAGATTGTGTCATGAGCAAAACACTCTCAATTGAATCTTGCTAATTAACACAAAGATTTTGTAAGGATTCAGGTAATCAGGAAAAACTCTGGAAATCAACTATGAGCGAGTTGCACATAGGGGTCCCTGCCCCAGCATGGTTTGCCTGCAGACACAGTTCTCTGAGGGATGTCCCTGTCCTTCTTGATGCCTATTTTTCACTGGTTTTGGTGCATTGGGGTTTTTTGATCAAAAATGTTTCTATATAGGGTCAGTATTTTGCCAAATTTATGGAACAGATTAGCTCTGATTTTCCGAAGATCATTCAATAATTTTTTTTCAGTGACCTACTCATGAGTTACTTGGTTTTCTCAGAACTACGTTTTTTAAGATCATGTTCTCTTGAAATCCTTTTTGTACAAACAAACTGAAAGGCCTTCTTTCAGTTTTTGCTTTGTATCAAACATTTTCTTCAACATATAGGATCAAAGTGATAGGTTTTGTGGCAGGCCTGTTAACTGACTGGAAAATATGTCATCTAGAAATTGCCTGTACTGAAATCTCCAAACCAAGTGATAGGATCAACACTTTATTTTTTACTGGTATCCAGTTTCTAATTTGACCAGCTGCTGTTTCTCCTGATCTTTTTAAAATTTTCTCGTGATTAGTTCTTCCATGTACTACATTTTGTCAGATAAAATGAAGGCAACAGTGCTGTACTTTCATTTATTTTTGGCTGAATTTTTTACCAGACACAGGATCTTATTCTTCTCCTTTTTTTTCCCCCCATGAATTTCTAACAACTAGTATTTTCTTTTGAATTTTTCTAAGAAGCAATATATTTGGGAATGTGCAATTTGGTTCAGAATAATCTGAATCTGAATTCTCTTTCATTGCTTACCAATTCTGCAAATGTACATATTCAACCTCTTACATTAAATGTTTGTTTGGTTTACTCAATAGTGCAGGGATGATACAAGCTGTTCAAATGTAATTGCTTTTTTTTATTTCTTCATTGGGACATTTTCTTATATCTGATGTTCCAGAGAATACAAGACAAAAGAACAGGGTACAGGCAGGCTCCAGGCATACACCGCTCACATGTAATGATGCATCACATTGGTGTTTCTACACATCAATTTACTGTCACAGTCTCTTTCTGTAGATATCTATTTTATTTTTCTCCTGTAATTCTGTCAGTAGGCAGCATCAGAAGAACTCATTCTTCCCAGTGCCCTGTACATTGAGTCAGAGGGATAAATACAACACAGTGGATTCAAATATGATAAGGGGTCTGATGATGAAGGCAGACAAAACCTCTTACTCTGAAAGATTTACAGTTCAAGATTGCTTCCATGTATCATAATGCAATTAGATAAAAACAGAGAATGGTAACATCATAACACGGACTAACACAAATGTTATTATACGATGTTTATGAGATTTTTACTTTCAAGAGAGGATCAGACCATATCAAAGTATCATTTTATGATGGATCAGAATTTCATGCACTGGCATTAATTCTTGGTAATGAAGACGATGAGTATCACCACTAGATGAACTCTGAACAGGAGGAATCCCATTGGTACTGCTAATAACTATAACCTCCCTCTGTGTTTATGGTCTCTGGCTTAATGCAGTTCATTACAGAGCAACAGAATACTAATCTTTTTTAAGCATTTATTAGAGTATTTATGTTGCCTTTTATACTGCCATCATTGTCTCTATAATTTGGAATTTGAGTATGGGATAATTGTAAGAAAACTTCTTCTCTCCCAAGAAAACCATGCACTGGAGGTGGCAGAGAAGCCACATGTTAATTGTATGAAAGTAGAAGTAGCAGCAGAATTACACACACACAGTCACACCATCTGTTTCTGTCTATTGGTTGAGCTGAAGTAGAATCACAGAGTCATAGAATCATTTAGGTTGAAAAAGACCTCTAAGATCATCAAGTGCAACCATCACTGCCAAGTCCACAACCAAGGCCACTTCTACACACCTTTTAAATACCTCCAGGGATCAGAACTCCACCACTTCCCTGGGCAGCCTGTTCCAATGCTTGACAAGCCTTTCTATTAAGAATTTTTTCCTAATATCCAATCTAAACCTCTCCTGGTGCAACTTGATGCAGTTTCGTCTCATCCCATCACTTGTTACCTGGGAGAAGAGACCGATCCTCACCTGTCTGCAGCCTCCTTTCAGGCAATTGCAAAGAACAATAAGGTCTCCCCTTTCTCTCCTTTTCTCCAGGCTGAACACCCCCAGCTCCCTCAGCCACTCCTCCTAAGACTTGTGCTGCAGGCCCTTCACCAGCTAGAAGCTTAATCCCTTTAATAGCAGAGAATCTTTAAACAGTCAGTAAAGAAATAGCGATCATTAGGAAGTGACCAATGGCCAATTCACGTGGCTCCCCTGTGAAAATATATGTACTAGAGACGTTTTAGACAGATGTATCGTGTAGGTATAATGGGATTTCAACTTACTGAGTCGAGAATACCCTCCCTTCTCCACTTTTCTTGTAACAAAACATCATGCATTGGGATCATTTGGACTTGGTAAAAGACTAGCAGAATGCTTTGATAGAAAGTCTGAAAAAAAGGTTGTAGCATTTGGGTTTGGCTTTCATATCTCTGGATTGGTGAATTTGCTTGTAAGGGATGAGCAAAACACTAGCTGAAGAAATCCTCAGAGTGTTTTGGTTTGAAAGTAGTAATACAGGTCATTAGTAGCAGTAGATTTTAGGTAACGATGGCAAAACTTCAGCAAATCTCTTGCAGGCCCTAAACAAACATACATCAATAATAAAATACAGTCTAGAAGTGAGTGAGAAGAAAGCAAACAGTATCAGTAAATCTATTAGGCAGGAAAATTCAGTAAAATCGGTATTATCTGTAATAGAGTAAAACTTATGGCAAATTTTAAATGTCACATGGGTGGTTATCTCCACAGGCTGTTTTACTAAAATTTCCCCTTCCCACTCCCTCACCCTTTTCCCTTTAACATTACTGCCTCTGCTTTGTAGTTGCTGTTTTACCTTCTATCTGGTGTAAGTTCAGTGGAACTACTGCTGCCTCTTCTCCAACACAGCAGCAATCCTCTTTCTTGTGCTATTCTTTTGTAGAAATTATTATTCCTTTTAAGATTTCTAATAATTTATTTGATGGCTGTTGCTGGGCTTTTACCAGAGATAGCAATGAGAGTGTTACAGGAAGCATCACATTTTCCCAAGTTTATGATGAAAAGAACAATGAAATAAAATGTTATCTAGAAAGTGTTATGAAGAAAATAAGTATTGTAAATGTTCAATAGTTTGCAGGTTCTAACACACCTTTCTTCAAGCTCAAGGTGTTTTGTTGCAACCAATATCAGCACCTTAATCTGTGAATCTATGGGTAAGGGCAAATTCATGTGTACTCCAGAAAAGGTTGCTGGATTAGAAATGTTTAATTGAATCAATACACAATACAGGTCTCTCTTTCATCTCTGTGTGTAATACTTTTATATTCCTCACTAATGTAGCATTTTAGCCTGATACTGCAGCTACAAATTATTCTAAAATTTTCACTGAATCAACAAAGAAAAAACTGTATGTCCTTCTTCAGAAGGCTGGAGAAACCACATTGTGAACATTGCCAAATGTGGCATCATAGTTCAGGCCACACTCCAAAGTTCAGGGACAGGGCGCTGACCCACTGCTGCTGCCTCCTATGTACAAACATGTCTTTGTGAATTGAACCTAATATGGTTTCCCTCATGTCACCTTCCCATCCTTTCTTGACACCAAGACATGGTTTACTATGTCTGGATGCTCTGCTTATCTTGCCAGCTGATGTCTATAAAACAAATGGAGCTTGGGAACTTGCATCACATTTTTTCTTTCTGCAGGATCCTCTTGCCTCGTGTCATTAAGCTGGTTCCAGATGTCAGCTGATGTGCCACCCCGTCCTGCCTGGACTATGGTCCAACCAGATCACCCTACAATCCTACAGAGCAGTCAGTATCTTCCTGGATCTGAACTTTATTCCCAGGGATTACTTCACACACTGATTTTTTGTATGAACAGTGCTGTGACACAAACTCTGCCCTCATCATTTCTCTGATTCCTCATGGGATAGGCTTCCTTCCTCTCTTTAATGAGTGAAATTCCCGTATCCTTGTTTTAAGATATCATTTGTGTCACTGTCGCCAAAGTACTTAGCTTTGTTTGCTGCCTCAGTCCTGAGACTCTCATCTGCTTCTTCAGATAGTATCAGCACCCTAAGTCATTCTTGTATTAGAAATCATATTTCAGAAACACAGCCTCCTGAACTGCCTCAACTTTTCATCAGCAAGATGAACAGAATAAATTATCTCAGAGAAAACAAATTATGCTCATGATGAAATATCACATCTATCTGGGAAGGTGATATGTGTGTTTTACAACAGTATGAAATCTTATTTGGGGCTCCTCCTGGCACTTGCAGAGCAAAATTTCCAAATTTCACAGCAAATGACACCACTATCAGCACCATCTTCATTGCTGCTGTAATTTATGAACTTAAGTGCTAGCCAAGGTGAACTGAATTTACTGTCTGTAATAAAATAAGCTTTAGGAAAATGCACCTTAGAAACACACATTCTACTTCAGCAACAGGACTGCAAGAGCACAGGCAGGCCCGTCGATTACCAGGACATTGATGCCATTGCAACGGCTGAGGACATTGGAGATGCCTCCAGCTTTTCAGCTATTTTCCTGTGACACACCATGATAGTGGCTTTGGGGTCTTACCAGACATGTGCAGAACATTTCACGAGGGACAGAAACACACTATGGTCCTTAGGTGCATTTTCCACAAAACAATCTCTGACATCTGAACCCTTATCTTTTAGGGTGCCCTGCAAAACAGCTTTAACTAATTGCTGGGTGAGATACCTGGATGTTAATTAATCAGCTACTAAAAATCATCCCCTTTGAGACATCAGTTGTATGGTCAATTGTGGGGTTACACTGATCTCATGCCACCCATTTTCCCACAGACAGTAATTACTCCTTTCCCACACCCCCTGATTTACCAGCTCTCCTTTCTGTCTGCCTTGGTCTCAGGTCTTCACTTACCCTTCCTCACAGAGCATCTTTATCCCCAGATTGACCTTGGCTTTGTTTTCCTGCTTCTGTTTCAGGTCTGGAGAGGACTGGTGTCCCAGACAGCATCCCCATTTTCCCACCTGCAGTAAATGCTGTCACCTCACTGCAAAACTTTCTTAGATGTGGACTGAGACCATCACACCCACAGCAGTAACACTATTAGGTCCCCTCTTACACACAAACCTGTGATTTCCCCTTGCTTGTCGTGTCACCAGCAGCCGGCAGGCTGTGCTGAAGGATCAGTTTTCTCCGTCAGTACCACGCTGAGACTCGTTTGCAGAAGCTGTGCTCTCCCACCGGCAGTACAAGAACCCGTTTGTCTGCCCAAGACTGACACCACTCTGCCAAGAAGTGGAAAGGGGAAAGAGACACGTTTCCCCATCAAAGTAACAGAGCAGTTTGTCACTGTACACGGTATCCCAGGTACTGCCAAGGCTCTGTTTTACAATTTTAAACATCTCCTAGTGACAACGAGGATATTTCTTGGGAACAGGAAGCTATCACAGGAACCTTCTTACTGACAGCAGGCATTTTCTTCCAGTAAGAAGAAAAAGCCACAATAATAAGAAGAATGACGACTGAGATACTCCAAAATATGCAGTGATGACATAGGGTCAGATGCCAGAGATGATGCCTTTGCCCTCTGTGTTGCCAGTGATTGTGCTGACCCCAAGCTCACAGGGAATGTCAGGAAGCCTGCTCAAGCCCAGCAGGTTTTTTTTAAGCAGACAAAAGACAATTGTCCAAATCACGATGAGCAACTCAATTCTATCTTTATAAAACTTTCGAACTGCTTATGTTTTGTACCACCACAAGTTTTGTACCACCACAAGAGGGTGTAAAGCAAAAGCACGAGCCAAACAAGCGGCAGCCCAAGCCAGTGAGGTGCAGTGTCACAGCAGGCATAAGGGTAGACATATGGTGCCCCAGCCCCAACCACTGCCTTTTGCCTGTCAGCATTCCCGCAGCAAGCATACCAGGAAGGATCCTAAGGAAACATATCATTGGATGTTTTTTTCTAGAGTTTGGTTTTCAGGCTCAGAAACAAAATGTTTGGCTGTGCATTAGGCGTAGAAAGCATAAGCACAGGCTCAGATCACATGAAAACTGTTCCCTCAGGTTGTCTTCACAATTCCCTGTCTTGCAGTGGGGGAAAAAGGGAAATCATTTCTTGGTGAAAGAAAAGGTATAACTTTGTGGGAAGCTGAGTCAAGCTAATGCTCTGCTTCTAAAAGGAAAACGTCCCCCTCCTTCCTCCCCCTTATGCAGCTCTTCTTCCTTCTGATTCTGCCTACACAATCCAGCTGCTTCTCTTCTGAGGACTCTGTCAGGCACTGAACGTCACCATAAGGCAATTTTATTCATCATCACTGTAGATGAGTATCCAGTTTACTGTGTCTGTTCCGTGCTGCCTGACTTGGCTGAGCTGACAGAGGTGCCAAATGATGAGCAGACTAGCTAGAGGCAAGCAGTGGGAGCATGTAGGAATTTGGGAGAACAGAGGCGACAGAGACAGGGACAGTCTTCTTTCAGGGCAACTGAACCCTTAACCCGAGCTCATTTCCTGGGAAACACACCCTTCATCATACTGCTACCTGGCTGGCCTATCCAGCTAAACTGAAAACTTTTTGACAAAGATCCCAATCCTCTTTTAATTGAAACAGGCTGCTCTGTGAGCTAAAAAAAATCCAGAAACATCCCATGCCTGTCAGAAGATACCAAGCTTCCTAAAGTGTGTTTACAACAACCAATTAAAGTGAGTTAACTAATTTAACAGCAGTTTCAAAAATTATATTTCCAACTAGTAGAAGGCATTCCTCAGTCAAACCATTCATTGACTCTTCCTGCTTCCAGATTATACAATAATACATAATAATAATATTAGCCTCATGGGGAAATTGCTTGTTTAAAGATCTTATTTTATTATATAGCAGTAAACTGAAAAATCTGCAGTGAAAAGAAAAAAAAAAGGCTAAGCAAAACATTCTCTCTTTTCAATGTTTAATTGGCAAGTGCAAACATAAGGCTCTCTTTCTGCAAGATGTGTGTATCATTCCATAAAAATCAATTCACACGTGTGGGCAACAACCAGTGAAAAGGCAGTGCTGAGTGCCAACATTGTGCTGTGAAGAAAAAAAGAAAACTCGGCAGGTAAAATACCAAATTGGGATTTCATATACTTTCATGGTGCTGCAGGCCCTGCCCCCTGCCCATAGATATCCTTGCAAATATTCCTCTATGCATGACTTTCCCTCTGCATAGAGTGCAAGGGAATAGGCACACCCATTCTTCCTTTGGGCCAGTCCTCAGTGCTGAAAGCTTTGCACAAGAGCCCTGCTATTAGTATGCGCATATGGCATTTCACCAGGTGAGTTATTTTACTGAACACTCATAAATAAGGTGACTTAGATGAATCTTTGCTAGACTACTGTAGTTTCTCTTCCCATGGGAGTGGGAGATCTGTTTTCATAGCCTCTTTTTTTTTTTTTTTCTTATTTTTAGGTGGGAGAAGGCAAAACTGCCATAAGCAGCTTCAAGAGTCAGAATAATTTGAATAGAACCTGAGGCATCTAGGACACAGGGAGAGGTTCCTAAGCTACGGTATGATGACACAAACTACTTGCCCTATAGAAAGACCGTAGACCTACATTCTCAAAATGGACCTCGTGGACCAGATGGGGTACATAAGCCTCGGACTCTGGTAGCTACAATGCTTTCCCAAGGAAATGGATTTTCTGTGTTAAGGCTGAGTCATTGAAAGTCAATCATTTCCAGACTGTACATCAAGGTTGCTGAACTATCAATGAATTACATGCAGGTTTCATCTTTAGCTTGCTGCCAGCTTATAAACCACTCCCTTTGGATTTTTATCAGGAGGAAATAAATTAGGAAAATATTCATTTTTGCAGAGCAGACAGGTCTTGGAACTGCTCCCATAACAAATTTCAAGGAATGTAGTACTCTTTTCAACACCTTACAATCTTTTTTCAGTGTTAAAATGCTTAGCTTTTGGCAAGCTTAATTCCCATTACCCTATGCAGAGATGAGAATTTCAGCATGATCTTAGCTCAGAGCTTTTTCTGTTCTGTTTTCCTTTATTCATCTTCATTTTTGCTCCAGTTCATAATGAAGCCAGTTTTCAAAAAATGCAAGAATGTTGCAGCTTGAAGCAAACCAAAATGGGATAAATCTTCAGTCATCAAGGAAATGCTCACTGACATCTTAAAATGTGTGCTGCTTTGAAATGCCCCATGCAAAACAGGAAATTCCACTTTGGCTCTACTACTATAAGAAAACCACTTTGGCTTCCTGTTAGCAGAAAGTCTCATATAAATGAAGTAAGCCCAGGCACTCATTACAATTGGTTACTTTTGTATGACTGAACAAACAAAACAGCAAAAAAAAGCCCAAATCTCAACCCCAACCACATGGAGTGCCTCTCATAGAAATATGCTTACATGGGCTCCTTTGCTACTTGAAAAGCTTAAAAACACAGGTTTTAATACTAAATTTGTAATAGATATGTAAGCTTACAGGCTCACACAATAGATGCAACACACCCATAATTTTTCAAAATTAGAAACAATTTTAGATTCTGAATTTCCACAGAGTTCTAAATCAAATACCACTTTCTTTTTTTCCTCTTCCTCCTTGGCTGTCCCAAAAGAGCCTTTTCAGTCAATATGAAGGTTTCCTCCAAAATTAAAATTATTTGGAAAAAAGAAAAGTAGCACGTTATTTATTCCTGTTTACTTCATGGTTTCAGTTAGGATAGAATTAATTTCTTCCCAGTAGATGTTACAGTGCTGTGTTTTGTGTTCGGAATGAAAACTGATAACACACCAATGTTTGGGTTTTTGCTAAGTCATGTTTATCCTAAGTCAAGCACTATTTTTTGACTTGTCTTATGCTCTGCCAGTGAGGAAGCACACAAAAAAACAAACTGAGAGGGAGCATAGCTGGAACAGGTGACCCAAACTGACCAAAGAACATCGTGCCGGGTATATAAACTGGGGGGAATTACCTGGAAGCGGGGCCTACTCTGGGTTCAGGAAGAGGGGTCTGGCAGATCAGCAGATGATGAGCAATTGCATGGTGCATCGTTGGTTTGGGTATTTTTCCTTTTTATTACGATTATTATTTTATTTTACTTTACTTTATTTTCAATTATTAAACTGTTATTGTCTCAGCATACAAGATTTACTTCAATTCTTCTCCCCATTACGCAGGGGTGGGGAGGGAAGAGAGAGAGGCCCTGACCGCGTGGCTGTGTGGTGTTTCATCTCCAGCTGGACTTAAAAGCCTGACAACATAAAACTCCAGTATTGATTAAATCATCAGAACTAGATATAGAAATGATTCACAATCCCCACATGAAATCTCTCCCATCATAGGAAATAAAATGTGATCCCATCTGATTCTGATAGCTCATGAGATATACACCACCAGAACAAAGACTTGATTTCCAGAAAAGCTGCAGAAACAGTTGAAATTAGATATTGTTACTAGTAATTCCAAAATCTGCATTGCTGGACTTACTGCACCAACACCAAAAGGCTTTACTGACAGAGGAATAATTGTGCATGTGCACACACCCATGCACACACACTTTCCCCTGGAAAAGTACATAAAACCAGTCCCATGAGAGAGATAGTTAAAGACTTCTTGACATTCACACACTAGGGATACACAGTTGCCTGTGCTATGAGTCAGTAGTGCAGGTCTTCCAAATCCAGACCAAGAAATACCAGTTACTCCAAGCATCACTGAGCAGAGCACAGAGTTGTCGAAATCTCTCCCGTGGAGGTGGCTCCCCGCTGTAGCTGTCAGCTTGTGCGTAATTCCGGCTCCGATTATGGCTTTCACGCTGCTGCGCAGCCCCTTGTGATGAACCCGGGTGAAAACTGACACATCAATTACTAATGCCAGAAAATTAATCCTGCTTTAATGCAATTTTCACTTCGCATTTTCCATGCTTTCCGTTTTTTTTTGTCTAAGTAGTAGCTGAAGAGATTGGAGTTAGACTTCCAGCACAGTACTTGTATAAAACCCGTACATTTGTTTTCCTGAACACAGAATTTTGCTAAAATAATAACTGGATTAAAGTAACCCCATTCAAGAATTTTCTGTTCTTTTCTAAGAGGTGATACAGCCCATTTTCAGCAGGTCTCCAAAACCTCAACAATAAGTATCTACTGACCATCTGAAAGAGAGTAATTTAAAAGCAATTTTAGGCTATGTAAACTGTCAAAAGCAACAGTAGAGTTTGGGCAGTCTAAGGGCATTTGTCTCTATATTTGGGAAAGCTGTTTTGTATATGCTTACACAAGTACAGCATGAAAAGAGCCAACACAGCATGTAAAGGCCACATAGTGCTTTCCTTTGTATACTGCAAATCCACTTCAGCAAATGGAGTTTACTAGGACTTTGCTCAGAACTGCAAGGCACTGACTAATCTGGCCCAGCTCAACAGGCCACTTAAACATGTGCTTGTTTTCAACATCTAAGTGAAAATGCTTTAGAAGAAAAAAGGTGTTTACATGCTTTGTTTCATGAGAAACTTGTATGTGTGATAGAAAATGTAGATGCAACTTGACCTCCGATCTTTATCAGTTACTTAGCATAAGCAGTTAAAAATGAAATGGACCAGATTAATCCCTACACTCCTAATTTTCAGGGTGCTCTCAGCAGGTAATTGACAGCGCTTCAATGTGAATGGTGAAAGAATAATAAAAAAAACCTGAACAAACATAAAGAAAACCAAATCAAAACAAAACAAAAATCTAAAAATGGGCTCAACTTTTAAGTTGAGTGCAATTATTCTGAATGAAATTGCACCAGGCATTAAGCTTGCTTAATGTCTGTCAACTTCTAGTTAGAATTACTGAAGTGATGAAATCACCACTTACATGATGATTTCCTATAAATACTAGCTTTTTAACCATCCAGGGTTTTGTGTCTTCTTCCCTATTTAGTCATTTTCATCTACTTCCATGTCTCTATTTTAAAAGAAAAGCTGCTGAGTATTAAAAATGCAACATCAACAGTCGAACTAATCACTACTCAGATGGAAAAGATTTTACATGTTCCCACTAACACTATTACCTTCTGTTTTCTCAGTCAAGCTCTGATAAAACATATAATGTATAAAGACACGTGAATATGGCTGCACCTCCATAGTGTATTTTGCTTTGAAATATAACTAATGACAAAGAATATTTTTATGAAATAGCAACAGAAATGCAGAGTGTCACAGTTCCTGTAGTGGCATGAATTTGAGAATGATGGGTTAATTCTTGTTTTTCAAAATTCAGCACTCTTCAAAATTCCTCATACTTGTACACATGCAGAAGATGGGAAGGCAAAAACCTTGTACTGAGGACAATGAAGCTAAAAAATTATGATCCTGCAGCAAAACCTCTTTTTTTTTTTTTTTTTCCCAAAGGGAATCCTGAAACTTTCTAGAAAACTTCTTTTCAGGCCCTAAATTGCACAGATTTTCTTAATCGAAAACTCAAAGCTAGAAAAACAGAAGAAAAAGTCATATCGTATCTCAGGGTAGTCTCAACTGCAGAGCCATTACTGTGAACGATAATGGAACAAAACACAAAGAGGCATTACAAGTCAACCTGTAAGCGCTCGCACCTGGGTGGGTTTGGTCCACATGTGCCTATTTATATTAGGAAATTCAGCATATATAAATATATAAATAAAACATCTATACAGTACATAATCACATTCATATAAGCCATAAAATTACATATATGTACAAAAATATTTGCAGCTTTGTTTTACACTTCTAGGTCTACATTAGGAGTTTAGTTATTTAGCTTCTGCCTTGTGAATTGATCACATTCCTAAGTCGGACTCTGAGATGAACTTGTACCTTATACACTCCCAATTGTCAAAAATAAGAAGAAAATAATCTTCCAAGGAATTCTGCCAAGTCCATAAGAAAAGTTGAAACTTGACTGACTGAAGAGCAAATTACATGTTAGCAAAAACTGAGATCTTCTCTTCTTCATGTAGAAAGACAGTACCTTGGTCTGGACCATAAATAAATTTGAAACTCATAACAGAGTTATGAGTCAAAACATCAGGCAGAGCCCAAAGTAGGTGCCTGGCAGCTGTCTATAGTATAAACTCATTCATAATTACTATTCCATTTGTCTCACTTTAAGCTGGTAGAGTGGTGAAAATGAATGGATGCAGAGATGACAATGCATACATTGGGTTACTCTAGAGGGTAAAAATGCAGAGTACACCACATCCTGTTGTTACCTTCATTTAAAGGTAATTTACATGATTAAAACAATCCCGAAGTTCTCATATTTATGTGGTGCATATGACACAGTTCTGTGAATTCCAGGAGTTGGACATTTCTTTGCTGCTTTGTTAAATAGTCTTGTTAGGTATGCAGGCCAGGTTCAGGCATGCGTTTTTAACATGAGAGATTTGCCCTTTTGACATTAAATGAGTTCTGCAAGAGCAATCCAAACTTTGGAGAAGAGGTGGCTTTCCTTTCAAAGAACACTTGTGAAAAACAAACCTCAAGATACAGCAGCTTAAAGTTGTTGTACATGAAGACCCGTGGAGAAAAATCTTGCCATGACCCACTGATCAAATAGCACTTTCAGTGACTGGCTGTGGAGTCATCTCTTGCTCCTCACTATTCTCTGTGGACATGTCCTGGACCTCCTGCTGCTGATAAATATCTTGGACCAGCATGATGTTTGTGCTCCTCCACTCTCTGTACTTCACTGCTGTCAGCTTTGGGTCCTCTAGCAACTGGTTAATTGTGGCCAAGTCATGTTCCTTACACTAGGGAGAGAACAAGTGGTTATTTCAACAGAAACTGTCAAGGTCATTGTCCATAACAAAAACACTCTGGGTACATTAGAGAACCATGTCACAAGGAGATGGCC
The DNA here is from genome assembly GCA_013398175.1 of Climacteris rufus. Classification (NCBI taxonomy): domain Eukaryota; kingdom Metazoa; phylum Chordata; class Aves; order Passeriformes; family Climacteridae; genus Climacteris; species Climacteris rufus. Next base: position 2,326,350 of record VZRZ01004928.1, on the reverse strand, counting down.
AATTATCCATCCTCCCGGCAGCTTGTTCCCATTTTTAGAGCATAGGTCATCAATGTTAAGTCTACAGCAAAAATTCATCCCAGTTGAAGGCAAGTTATGATCTCATCTAGACTTTTTATAGGATTCTTAACAAAACTTCATGAGAGAAGATTCATGTGAAAATTACACATTGTTATGTTGTCTCTCAACAAGACAGTACTTGCATGAAACAAGACACAACAGCATTTATTTCTGTAATTCACAGCAGTTCTAACTTTCTGGAAAAATACCCATTCCACATTATAAATGTCTCTTCTCTGGGAACTAGATTGAACATAATTTTGAATGTAATTTTTGCACTGGCAGTGGAGTGGCTACAGCACATGTAGCTGCCATCTACCATCAGCTACTAATAACTCTAATCCACTTTTGGGCAAGAGCAGCTCAGACCATATATTGCAGGCACCTTGGTTCACTTGTAAGACGTGAGCAGTGACTGATACAGGGACACTGAGACTCTGTGTATCACAGAATTACAAAATTGTTGAGCATGGAGGTGACCTCTGGAAATCATTTGGTCCAACACCCTTCCTCAAACAGAGCCACCTCCAGCAGGCTGCCTATGACTGTATCCAAATGACTCTTGAATATCTCCAAGGATGGAAATGCAACACCCTCCCTGGACAACCTGTGCCAGTGCTTGGTTACACTCACAGTAAAAAAGTATTTCTTGATATCCAAAGGAAACCTTCTGTGTTTCAGTTTGGACTCTTGCTCCTGTCACTAGGCATCACTGAAAATAGCCTGGCTCTGTCTTCACTACATCCTCCTTTCACATAGTGATGTTCTTTGATGTCCTTTGTGTCATAACAAACCAATTTGCTTTTCCAGCCTATACTGCCTATTCATGCAGAGGACCACAGAATAGAGAAGCCCTAGTTAGCAGCTACAATTTCTTAATGGAGGCACCATGCTGCATTAACAATCCTTAACTGCTTTTGCCAGGCTCCAACTCTCCAGTCTGTGTGTGAAAGCAGTGGAATAGTTCTAACCATCTTCTCCTGCTGCCACCCCTTCATCACACCCGAGGACACTGTGCTGGTGGCTGCCTTGAAAACACCTTGAAAGTACTCCCGCACATTCATTTCTCTTTCTGAGAGTAGCAATCAGCTGTTTATGCATCCGTATTCCATTATTATTCTAATGAACCTTCAACTGCTCTAATCTCTGTGATGCCTTAGCTGTTTTTTAAACACAAAAGCTTGTTTAACTGTAGTTTGTACATGTCCTACCCTCAAAACCCAGTGTCAGCCCTTGTAAGAAGACTTCTGGCATCGATGCAGGGATATATGAAGTTACCTTAAGAGAAGAAGAAAGGAGATAGGGAGGTAGAAGGGAGAGGAGTATTTCCATTGGATGAACTTGATGACAAAAAGTCATGCCATGGAATTTCTCCTGTAGCACTAAATCTATTTCCCACATTCACTAAGACTGTGAAGCATTTGCACATAGCTTCCCTCTTTTCCAAAGTATTCAAAGCATGTTTTGTTAATGATATATTATGGCAGCAACATTAATCTGTTGTTAAATATGTGGAGTCAAAAGTCTAAAATTAAAATTGCTCTGAAACTTGCATAAATCACTTCTCAAAATAACAGGCTTTTAATTAAAGCAGAGTACATGTGGAACAGAAGCAAAAACTCTTGATTTTTAAATTTCCAGCAGATCACTTCCAATTATCTTATGTCTCATATTACACATTAAGAAAATTTACTTTAAAAGCACATAATTCCACTGATGTAAAGAATATGGCACTTTCCCACTGCAAGCATTTGCCTTTCAGCCAGGCTAACTTAAACATTGCTGTGTACAGAACTCTGTGTCTATGAGAAAGTGTCTGTGCTATATTTGTCTAGTTATTACTCCTGTTTCTTAGTTTGAAGAAAGATTAAAATAAGAGAAAAAAAGAAGAGATCAACACGTTTTATACATTATGAGCACTCCGAAACTTATTTTTCCATATTAAATGCAGGTCTTAGATAAGCCTAAGCTTATAAACACTGTTAATCACAATGTATACAATACTCCCATGCTAAATCAATGCACAGGTGCCCTCTTTGCTCATGTCTGACATTAAGGCTTCCATTCAGCTCCATACTAGTGAAAGTGCCCCACAAAACACAACTCCATTTTGTACTAACTGGTTCTTAGATTTATTACTGAGGCTCCTGTCAGGGAAAACCTTGCAGAATGTTTCTGTATTTTGCTTCCTATCCTATAAAATAGGCATACTTTTTAAAATAACTTTCTGTTATATGGTGGGCTCACTTTATTGCTGATGCAAATTAGTGCTTCTACAGTCACTGCCGTATCACTGAAAACGCTTTGATACTGAGGAGAGACTTCACCAGGTCTCATATGGAGTCGGGAAGAATGCTTATATTCCGAATTACCTTTTCAATTGTACCTTTCAGGAATTTCAATACAGGCTGAGATGACAAAGCCAAGCCTTCCATTGCAACTAATAATCAAATCAATGTTTGTGCTGATAGGACAAGTTTCTAGAATCATAGAATCACAGAATTGTTAAGGTTGGAAAAGTCCTCTAAGATTATCAAGTCCAACCATTTTATGTGCATTTCTCCAGCTTAGTGCTTGAAGCCAAATACATACATGTGAAACAAGATACTCAATTTCTGCTTCTAATGCATACAAAAAGGAACAAGTGAAGCCCCAGGTTTGCATTTATTCTTTCTTCTCCTTACAATATAAGTGCTATGATTAAGCTCTCTGTTTCCCTCAGTATCATTCAGAAGCAGGCTTTGAAATCCCATGACACTTAATGCTGGTGAGGAAACAGCCCCATAAATCCCCATATTCCAGACAGATTTACTGGCCCTTTCACAAAACGTCTCCTGAACCCCTGTATCCCTCCAGTTTGTGATGTATTTCCAACATAAAAGCAGGATGCTTTTGTTATTAAAAATATTTTAGTTACAGGAGGTCTTTACAATAGCTTTGGCACATCCTGTACATTCTCTAATAATCACATAAGGAAAACTTTTTTTGGCTCAGGGTAATTTTCCTGTCCTTTATCATCAATGTACTTTGTATGCTCTTCCTTTTTTAAGGCTCCCCTGTCTAGTGCATCCAGCTGAGCTTGCAAGTTTTCCAGTTAACTAAGAGACGTTTTCTTTATTAAATTTTCCAAATGGGCTGGAACTTCTGCAAGAAGACTCCCTCCTGAGCTATTGCCTCTGCTTCCAGTTCAAACTGAACAACAAAACATGGATAAGTATTCACAATGAAGCAGAATAAAAAAAAAAATCAAAAACTTAACCAATATCTCTGGGGTTTTCTAATATGCAATTAGAGTTTGGCTGAGGTCTATTCTTCTTTTTCAGCCAAACTATTTCTTTCTCTCAGGCTTTTCCTTGGTCAGATCTGCCAACTCACCTTTAATGTGCTGTTCAGCATTCGAATTTTATGGAGTTTCTCATTAATGGAGGGGTTTTTGCTGCGCTTGATGAATGACTTCCTAAGCTCCTTCTTCGTTGACAGCCGACGATCACCAATGGGAGACAGACTTGCTTGCTCTAATGACTTGTAAAGTCGCTCCATCTCATCATCATCACATTTTTCCTGGTCTGCAAAAAACAGAATAAATTGAGTACGAGAACATGAATGTGGCAATAGATAGCAGAAATGTTACGTTCAGCAATCAGAAAGGCTCTCAGCCAAGTCAAAATAATGGTATTATAGTTAAAACCAAGGGCAATTAGGGTAATAATACATATGAGAAAGACACATTTCCAAACTCAAATATTTTGAAGAATCAGGTAATGATCTAAACAAATATGAACATGTATCTCCACTAATAGAGTGCTGCTCTTATGCTCTGAATATATCACTGACTTTAAACAACTGTTAGTGATTCTATGTTTGAATGAAATCAACTCTGATAGCATCTACAGCCATTCACCCTTCCCTGTATGTTACACACAGTGAATAACGTCTATCTTGCAACTCACAGGTCAAATTCTATTTAGTGTGCTGATTCATTACCAGCTTTTGGTAATTCTTGAAAAGAGAGTTTAAAAAAAGTGAGTAATTAAACATAGGAACATTTCAGGGGCCTAGAAAAGGCCTCTAGAAAACAGATTAAAGCAAGAACCCTTGGGGCATCTAACGCTTTGCCCCCAAGTTTCACAGATTGCAGCAGAGAATTTGCTTGTAGTGCCTCACAACAAAGCCTTCATTATCTCCACCTTAATTATTCTGATGGCTCCCAAGCTGCAGGACCATCTTCCGTGACAGAGAGTACATGAAAGGAAAAGTGAGTAAACAGCTGAGAATAGCATAAAATAAGATGAAAATTGAAGCAAAGGCATTTCTCAGAATAGAACAACTTAAAAATGAACAGACAGAAACTAAAAATGTACCAGGCATACGTAGGGGCGTTTTAGCAGAAGGTCATTTTTAGCAACAGACTGCACAACTCACTTCTAGTCCTTCAGTGCACACTGCAACCGTGATCACTAAAGAAAAATCCAGCCAGTTATTGCTGTTTTCAGGGTGCTAGTGAATACCTTGAGATCCACTTTGGATAACATTTGCTTTTATTTCTCTGGGCATAGTGGTGTTGGTTCTTCTCAACTGCAGTCCTTCATACTCCCTTTGAACTGGCCAGGCATTTTTTTCTTTTAATGAAAAGTTAAACATTTACTTTTCTAAATCATCTTCAGTCAGAAACTATATTCTGAACAAAAGGAACAGGTCCATTTACTCACTCATACTGCAGCAAAAAGACTTCTGCAACATTTCAGCATTCTTAGGAGGCTGCTCCTTATCTTTTCCATGTTTTATAAGGTACGGCATCCTTCTACATCTCTATTCTTTCTAAATATTTAGGTTACAAGAAAGGTTTATGATATGCTACAAATATTTGCCTTCACTGTGTTGCTAGCCTATTCTTCACTACTGCGTGATTATAAAAAGCCTACTGTAACTTGACAAAAACTAAATATAACTTTCAACACTGGTAGATTGCTGGGGGAGGAAAAGGAGAACTGTTGTATATTTAACAAGCTGCAGGAAGCAGAAAAAAAATGGAAGTGTAAGGCATAATACACGGCAGTAGTATTTCCTGAAAACTGTTGGCTCATGCCATGAGGCTCGTAATAACTAGTTTCCTGCCTACTTTCTTGGGATGAAGCAGCTGTTTGTTTCATTAGCCAGCTCCTGCACAGGACTTGCTCAGCTCTGCTGTAGACATCACCCATCAGGACTGTACACAGTAACACTTTGAGAGATAAATTGACCTTTATCAGCTATCCAAGAAAGAGTGTATAAGAAGAAAAAACCTTGCTTTGATCCTATCCAGCAACTTTTAAACATAGTCAGTCCACTGGGGCACATAAGGTCCCTGCTCCAGACACTCTTTGAGGCTGACTCAAGACCTCCCTCAGTGTGCTAAAAGGGTTACAAAGCAGCAACCATGAGCAAACACCTTCACTGAACACTCTTCTTCCGTGCTAAGTACTCTGATATCTTCCACACACTTGTGGGTAACTGTAAGGAGGACAGTAACACACAGCACTGGAAAAGATGGGGTCAAACTCTGAAAAGCCCAGCAGAAGGCTCCCAGATGATGCACTTGACCAGCAAAGTGACTGCAATCTGAAACTCCTCTCCTGTTTCTTATTCTTCCACCTTTCTCATTCCCCAAGGGATTAATCAGGGTCAGATAATTACAAAGGGAAAGCAGCATACCAGGTTCTTAAGATCAGGTGAATAAAGGAAGTGGCAGTAAAGCAACTAAATAGAATTCCAGCAAACTGTTGGAAAATGAGGTTGAGTGGAACCTACAGGTTATGTAGAACCAGATATGAGTTATATAGCACTTTTGTCTCCATCTTTGGTGAACTTCAACTACAGTTAAAAAATAACAAAAGAGTATCCTAATAAGATGCTTTTGCATAGAAGCAGATACTGTTGCTATTAACAAAGGCTATGTCTGCCAATAAACCTCTATAAACTGAGGCCACTCTGTCGGTTACCTGTTTGGAATTTTACTATCAGTATCCCGAGTACCTATGAGCCCAGTTCAGAAAGCAAAAGCCCACGTTTTACAGCTACCACTGAATGCATTAGATTGATGCTCTAAGTCTGAAAGGGGGAGAGGTAATGGAGGAAGGGCAGAGATATTATAACTAGCATTCAATTAACAAGCCAAATAAAATGTTCTGTGATAAGAAAATGTATTTCTCCTCACTCCACAATGACACCTTTCAGTATTTCTTAATGCCACGCAAGTAAACTAAGAAAGCACTACCTGTAATTTGTTTGCTTGTTTGCCTATGAAACACCTGACAGAAAATTAAGTTTGGATAAGAGAAATAAAGCAATGTGACTCAAGGCTTTAGCAGAAACCAAAGTTTTTCTCCAGCAGATTCAAACATTCATGGCACATTTTCCCATAACTTGGTACTGCTTGCACCTGGAGTCAAAACACTGACCTGCAGAGGAGCAAGTCTCTAACAGAGGCACAGGCATTCACCAGTTCTGTATTTTTAGAGTGCAGTGGATTTGTCCTATGAAAGAAACCTGTGATGTCTAGACTATACTACTGAATTGTTACAAAATATTTGCTTTCTATCACAAAGTTAAAATATATGCAAAAGGCACACAGTACATAAGCTCAGGCCCTGGTGTAAAAATGATCAGATTGTCTGTGTCGTACTCTCAAAGACAAATGTACCATCCCTACTTTGAGCTTTTTTTTTTTTTAACCTCTAAAGGTTTATAAGGATGGACATATTTCACTGACAAAAAAAAAATCATAATAACATGGACAGGTTGGACTCCACTAGCATTGCTCTGAAGTGATTCTTTCCATCCAGATGACACAGCTAACATCAGGCACATTTAAAATCATTTCAGAATAAAATACAGCAAGTTATCTCTTCCATCAGCCTTCTTCAAGCTAAGCACTTTCTGTCTCAGTCATACAAGTTAGGAAACTGGAATGCTACTACAGCACTTCTTTATCTCATCCTATTTTATAGATAAAATACATTCATTTTTCTCCCAGGACCTACTGAAGGATTAGTGGAAGGAACAAATGGCTGCAGTGCAAGGGTATTACATATTGTGTTCATTTATGATCCTGTACCTGCAACTGGAGGGAACACATGCACAGTATTCTTTTTCCTTCCCTTGGCAGTACTAATTATCAGCAATTTCGTGGAGTGATGCTACTGCAAGGATCTGTCTTCCTGGGATCCTACTGCACCATGCCCTTCACTCACAAGCCTCACATCCTGCTAAAGCTTCAGAGCACTTTTGGAAAAAATTCTGCAGTGTTGTACATCTCTTTTGTCAGACTCCACAGTGAGGAAAGTGGAAAAGAACCAGTGCTGACCTGAGGGAAAGGGAAGTTCTGCACTGAAGTATTTTCAAGAGAAAGAGAAAGAGATCGTCTAGGTTGGGGTAGTAGTAGTATTTCAGGCACAACTTCTGACAAATTCCCATTCATGGGAAGTAAAACAATTTTGAGGCTTGGTGCCACTTATTTGGAATGTCCCTCTAACAGGAGGAACACAAACAAGAACAAGCTGCCAAAGATTCAACATGCCTATTCTTCACCTCCTTAATTTTCAGCTTCCACCCTCCTGTCAGCCAACTTGCCAGAGGCTGGAGACATTAAGGTATTGAGACTCCCCATCTTGGAGCAGCAATACAGGAGCCCGTCTGAAACCTCAACTTTAATGCTCTTTAAGCCTACAAAAGTGAAATTATGCAGAACTTTTCAAAAAGCAGATGTGAAAAATAAAGTTGATTGATTCCCAGGGGTAAAGATATAGAAATTGGAAATGTTTGGCAGAAAGAGCATTTTGCATTGGAAACCACCTCCAACAGAATGCATCATACTAAATCTAATTGAAATGTAAATATTTGTTCTCCTATTTTGTAAATGAGATCTCACAGATCCCCAGTCGTGTATTAATCCCAGGGAAAAAACTTTCCTCCTTCCTTCTGTCCTTGCTACTCTTATGAGCTTCTTGTAGCTTTGCCGGCCCTTCTATTTCTGATTCCGCAAAAATTTTTGATGCCAGTGGGAGACAATACATACACTGAGGCTGGAGAGAGCTGAGGAAAAAAATCATAAACCATTTTTGCCTTTACCTACCTATGCACTCCCTAGCCCTTCTCCATAGTGGTAGTAGACTTTTCAATGGGAATATGAAGCAGCTCAGGGAAATCCCATTGCCCACATAACTACAGAACAGAAAATACAGGTAAAATTTGAATTATGTGAGCATAGCTTAGGCAAACTCCTCACTGGCAAATGCAGAACTAAGGTAGGAGAGATTGGAAGAAAATAACAGGAAAATTATAATACCACCAAAATTATATGCTGTTGTCTATAGCATATAGTGAGGGATGGAATTTTAATAAACTGACTGAACTGGAAACAACACAAATAAATATCCTTCTTCAGAGAGTTCAGAAAACCATAGCACCATAGCTTTCACTGTGATTTCTAAAGCTTTTCTGACGAGAAACAAAATAATTATTCAAGCACAGTTGTTTCTCTACACAGTTCTTCTCACCACAGGCATACCTCTTGGCTAGTCTCAGCCATCATCTAGCCATTTTCTGTAACTTTTGCAGAAGGAACAAAGGGGCTAAAGCACACCAGAGGATCTGTTCTGGCTATTACTGGCACAGCCAGACTCCAGAGGGGAAGAGGATGTCAGTTCTGAGAACAGAAGGAACTGAGTGCATCCAGCTCCTGTTTAACCAATTCCTTCCCAGAAAACCAACCCAGATAACATTCAAGTAGTATTTTAAAAACTTCTCAGGTTTTTGAAAATATTGGCACACACCAGCTTCAGTGAGCTACAGTAAAATAAACAAGAAATGGTAAAATAAGGACTCCTTGCCAAGACGCCTTAATTTCATATAATCATGAAAATGTCAGAAAATGCAAGGAAGAATGATCTTATTGCTATAGTAGAAGGTCCCTAAACAAATAGAAACACACATTCCTATTCTGTTATAGTAACCTCTCAGTTCCTGTGGCTTCCTTTTGCTATTACGTTTTTTGATGATAATGTTGGTGGGTCATAGTCAGCTACTTTTTGTTCCAGTGGCTGACAGAAGAAATACGAAGGTTGGATTTTGGCTCGAGAGCATGTCTAGCCACCCTGGAGTGGGCAAGTCCAGCTTGTGGATACAGCACACATAGTCAGATAGTTGTTTGTATTTTCAGCTGTTTCTTGTTTACCTTTCAGTTTCTTGGCATCCCAGGCAGCTTAGAAACCTTTGTCACTGTGCACGTACAAGCTGCAACACCAAAGTATTAAATAGTCCCAAAAAGTAAACGGAAGCATAATGTTGATCTCCTTTCAAAAGGGAAACCTGATAAACTCCCTTTCTTTGTACCTGTGTATCACTCTCTGGTATGTAACACTTCCCCAGTAACTGGTGCAGAGAATTAATGCCGAGAATGTTCACAACACCATTAAGAGTTGTTGGAAAGACTGTTAAAAATATCATATGTTATTTCTCCTTGCACCAGACACTCACAGCTACTTAGCAGAGTTCATTAAATAATTTTTGTTGAAAAAATAATCCATCATCAGTTCGTTGAATCTGTAGCTTTTCTTACAGAGTTTCATCCATTTATTTTTGAAAAACTTTTATTTCTTTGTTTAACTCAACACTAAAGTTTCTTCATAGTTTTTCTACTTTTTCATGGTAAGTTCTTCCCCAAAAACCACATCTACTCTTTCTTCCTTCCTTCTAGGTACTGACTTTTCTCACATTGGATTCAATTCCGAGACTTTGGCGAATAAAAGTGCTCTTCAGTTCAAGGAAAATTTCACCTCAGCTCTAGGCTCTTATCAGCTACAATGAAAAATTACTCATGGAGTTTTACCATGGAGAAAGTGGCCAGAAAGCAGAGAGTGGAAAATTTTTCTTATCCTCACCAGGAGAAGGAGACAGCATGGACACATGTAGATTTTGTAGGGAGTGGGATCAAAGACTACATAGCTGTCCTGATGACATCAGGGCCGTCTTTACACGCAAGGAATGTGCTTTCAGGACAAAGGTTGACACAAGACAGACTTGTCTTCTCCTGGAGGCAGACTCATTACTCTGAAACATGTCAGAAATGCGCTACTCAGAAGAACTGTAAAGCAAATTATATGGACTGCGCTGGGGTATGGCTTCTTGTTTCACATCAGATAATAAGGGTGTTCTTACCAGATACTGTAAATCATGAGATTTTGCAGCTAGATTTTACCTAACAACTTGAATTCATCTCGCATTATTCAAGCACATCTTTATCAACCAGCTGCAGAGAGAAATTCTTGGGAAATAAGCCACAGAACCAGAATTGCATCCTTTTTGATAACTTTCATTTGGAACTGAATTGCTGTTTTACATTAATACTTCTTTTCCTACCTCATTCTCAAATTGAACTAGCTTAATCTCCTTGCAAATTATTTTCTTAATTTTTTCAGTGGCCATTGCAGCGGAGGACCCCACACACCAACACTCTTCATGCCCTCCCCATAATATGTAGACTGATAAAGGAAAGAAAAATCTGTGTATGGTGTACGTTTTACTTGCTCAGCAATGGGCTATGATGCAGACAATAACTAATGAGCTTATACAGTTTCCATAGTGACTGTCCCAATGAAATTGTCTATTTCTGGAATTCTATCAGCAATCACTACTGTGGCTAGGATGGAAGTGTTCTGTGTTCTGTCATCAGAGTTGCCCACCAGCTAAACAGCAAGCAACAGAAGAATTCATTTCCCTAGGAAAAATCTTGGCAAAATTAAACGACCTTGCAACCAGCAAGAATATACTAAAAAGTGCCTTGATTTACATTTTAATCCCATTTTTATTGGTTAGTATCATTGAGTCTGTCAAATTATACTCTAAATGATTATGAATGTGTCATGCTTATTCTATGACCATCCATAAAAGTATTTGTCACCCTTACGGTTATGATGGAAAGAACTACCCTACACATTATTGCAGGATTGCTGACAATATCAGAGTAACATATTCTAAGCAGAAGTTTCAATTTCTGAAGAGAAACCACTGAATCCTTCTCAACGGGATCTGTAAGCCACTGTGGCATATATAACCTACTTTCCAACAAGGTTCCTGAATCTCCCTAGTAATGTTTTCCAAAGCCATTACTTTGTCAAATTTAAGACAGAAAAGGTAAAATTACAGAAAACAATGTATTTAACATGTCTTTGTGATATTTTCTTTAGGGACCCCATTTCTGCTAGCCCCAGCCTTTTCACAACTTGCAGAGACAGAACTTATGGGAATTAGATTCCACAGTAACTCTCTCAAAGCACAACACTCTTTTCCGACGTACAGTAACAGCACATATGCTCACTCTGGGTTTTAGTTATTTCTGATCATCACTGCTAAAGAATTTTCTAGCAGAGCAGCCTCGAAGATGGATAATAAAAGTGAGCACAGAACAGTGACTTAATTTTCACTTTTGCTAAAAACAGTACTTTGCTTAATAGCCTTTTCTTTTTTTGTAAAATCAGAAAAACATATGACAACATAAAGGGCTGCTAACTTGCTAACTGTTGATATTTACAGTAAAACAGTACAGTAAAACAATAGGGAGACTGACATGTAATTAATGTGCCTTATAGTACCACCTTTCAGGGTCAAGTTCGCCTACAGAGAACTACCCTGAGTTCCCAACAACTCCAGTGCTGTTTCTTTCCACCATTGCATTACCTTCAGCCTAAGCTTTTAGATGCACCTTTGTTTTGCATTGTGCTGAGACACAGCACAGCTCTTTCAGCAGCAAAGTACTAATTTCAAATCTTTGCAAGGATTTGGAATCATGGGAAGGGTTGATCTGCAGGAATGTTGTTGTTCCCTTATGTATTACCTCTTTAGGCAGCATAATTGTATGCCAGGAACATCTCTTAGGCTTCAACTGCTTTTAAAGCAGAAAAAAGAAGCTTTGCTCAAAGGTCTTCTGGCTATACAGAAGAGTTCTGAACAATAACATTGACCAAATTCTAGAACTATGCCACATTTTCCATTTAGTGGTACATTTCAGTAGGAGGATGCCTGTGCAGATACCTATTTGCTTAAAAAAATTCCAGTCTTAATGGACTTTCTGATTCAGGATTGCAGTTGTTTTCTCTTGATTACGATGAGATAAATAGGGAGTATGTACTTCAAGGAAATGCAACTGCATTTATTTGTAAAATTAGACTGACCTAACTGCATGTTCACCATTTCCTACATTTTCCATTTTGCTTAGAGTGTCCAGTCTGTGACACACTGCCTTAACATTTTGATTCAGCCCTAACTAATAAAAGCCATCTGTACTAAAATAAAGACAGTCAATAAAATTATGTCTATGTTACATTTAGTACAGAAGCTGTGATCTAACATATAGGTAAAATTTGAGAGAAGTTGCAAAGGTACCCACCAACCAGATTATGTATTTAATGTGCAATAAATTAAAAGTTTGTTATAAATTATATGCCACTCGGAAACTCTTCAGTGAAGAACATAAAGGAAGGAAGGGGAAAGGAAGCTGAGGAAACCTGTACCTCATATTTTATGTCTCTGCTGAAAAAAATCTCCCCTCGCATTAGCTCACCTTTGGCTAGTGATCTCTGTCCTGTTGCATCTGGCACAGCTAGACAATATGTATCTGCACTTAAGTAAGAGTTTTGGGGTCCACCATTGGGTTCAGAAAGCTGGACTTCCTGGCTTTCTGCTGCATCTCCACAGACCTCTTCTGGTGGCTCATCAGAATGAATCTGTACGCAGAAAGTTAAAGGCTGATCACCCTCTTCCGTGGCAGAGCTGTTAACTAGGTCAAGCCAGGACTGTCTCTCGGAATGAACCACTTTGGATGTCAAGGAAGATGATGATTCTTGGGAGTTGAAAGTGCTTTCAGGAGAGGAGAGAGAACAAGATGCTTCACTTGACAGAGTTGAGGTGAAAGATGACTTCTGCTGATCCTGCTTTCCAGAAACAAAAGTGGGGGGAGGGAAAAAGAAAAAAGAAAAATTATTTACAAGTTATTTCTGTTTCTAGGTTCTATGTGATATAGATACATGGCTGAAATGCTAAATTACCAAAAATGCATGTAATCTGATTAACAATTCATCCAAAAAAGCCTGAGATATGGCAGCCAATCTCCTACAGAACAATAACTTCAGAAACTAATCCATGAGGAAGCCAAAGGCAAAATAGATACAAATCTGACAATGCCTATAAAAAAAGACCAAGGGAAAATACTGTGCTGAATGTAGCCTTCCATGCTAGGTCTCACACTTACCTTCGTTCTTTAATTTGTCTTTACTTTATTGGCCTAATCAAGAGTGCAGAAGAGAAACCCCAAATTAGCCATTGAACATAAAGTTGTCTTGAAGCATTCAACAATTCCCCCAATGCAATAACCACAGATAGACAGAAAAGGGTGCCAAGCACTGAAGTACAGTAAAGAAATATTTCTTGTGGTCTGTTCAAGGGGTAATCCTTCAGCAAGGCAAGAAGGCTCAGCAGAAACTATAACAAGATCATCATGATATTAAAGTCAGATTTCTTGCTAATGCAGTGTGGCAGTGTGCATGGCTAAAGCCACAGCACGTAAGCCTCAATGTTGGTGGAAAGAAACCCAGCACACTGCCCTCTGAGTCTGCTACTCTGGTTAGGGTGACACTTTGTGCTCATTCCAGAATCCCTTTCGGTTGCTGTTAGCATAAGTTGTTACCATTGGTTAGTTTCACAGTTACATAATGTTCTGTATTTGGTATTGTTCTGGAGAGTTCCTTTCTCCTCTGTTACCCATTGGTTATATTGTAATTTCTGTACCTCTATTGGTTGTATCCCTCTCTCCCTTTCCCTAAATAAACCGCACTCAATGCAGAGGCTGGGTTCTTTGTCTGCGCAACCCTCAGCTCGCCTGGACCCTTGCACCGTTTCTGCTCCCGATCCCGCTCCTGGACCCTTCCCTGGACCCTCTCCTGCCACCCTGCCCTAATAAAGAGCTGAAATCCGGACAAAGACCCCGCCTTTGGTCTTTGCTCTCGCCACTTCGCCGAAGACCACCAGGCTAAGGGCAAACCTGCTTAGCAGAGGAGCCGACATTGTCCAGCTAGGCACCGCTGGAACCCTGCTTCGGGGAAAGGTGCTGCGGCTTCGCAGCCAGCCCCCTCACCACCAGGGGAAGCGAGTGCAGGACGCCGTGCATCCTCAGGCCCGTCCGCAGCCCTCGGTGGAGCGCCTCTAGCACTTCACTGCAGAAATGTACTCCTTCTGCAAATCATCTACTACTGGCCAATGCCAGTATCAAAATACCATACTTGACGGACCACAGTTCTGGCAAGTTTCTGTTCTCAATATGTATGTAGAATGGAGCTGTGTAAGGACTAAAACAGATGATAACTAGAATGAAAATATTGAAAACTACTGAGAAGGTGTTGCTAGGGAAACCTGAACAAGCTGCAAACACAGTAAAGGGACTAGCCTGGAATACCGATTTATAAACCAGATAATAAGCTTTATTCAAATAAACCAAACCAAGAGTGACAATTATTTTATTATGATCTATAAACTTCCGCCATTCAGTGTTGTATACTGTAATGTATATGACTTCCTTCCTATATTAAAAACAGTAAAGTAGATTTGTCTTCCTATGCTTCTAATACAGCTGCATCATGTAACTAGTAGTCAATTCAGAAGATGAGGAATACCAATATCAGACTGTGGATACTGTTTGTTATAGCAGTTTCTTGACTTCTGTAAATTTTCAAAACCATTCATAGAGTCATAGAATTGTCAAGGTTGGAAGAGACTTTCAAGATCACCCAGTCCACTCAGCACTATCACAGTAACCCCTAAACCACATCATCCAGCACCAGAGCCAGATGCCTCTTAAATACTTCCAGGGATTGTGACTCCACCCCCTCCCTGGGCAACCGATTTCAGTCCCTGACCACCTTAATGGTGTAATTTTTTTTCTCATATCTAATCTTAATCTCCCCTCTCTCAGTTTGACACTGCTTCCTCCAATCCTCTCACTGCAGGCACGGCAGGAGAGACCGGCCCCAGCCTGGCTACACCCTCCTTTCAGGGAGTTGGTGGGAGTTGGTTCATGAGGTCCTCCCTGAGCCTTCTCTTCTTGAGACTGAATAAACTCAACTCTCTCAGCCATTCCTCAAACGACATGTTCTCTAGTCCTTTCATGATTCCTCCAAGACCGTTCCAAACATTGCAGGACCCAGATATTTATATTCCTCCTATAAGAAGTACAACACTGTGTTTCAGGTGTGTTTTTGTTTCTAAAATAGAAAGCTTCACGTATGCATCCTCAAGCAAAGGACAAGAAGATGCTGCAGTAAACTGTATGTATGAGTGCTAAAAATGCCTGTGGGAACACAGGTGATATGAAGCATTTCATCTAAGAGCACCTATCACAAAGACAAATTGTTGAAGCATTTGTGAAGTCAAGCAGAACAACCAGACAGTAAAAGCCCTTGCTCACATGGTATGGATGGTCTAATTTCAATTGCTTAAAGCCAGGAAAGGAAGATATTAGATCTCACTTTTACTTTTCTGGCAATTTTCCATGAAAAAAAAAAAAAAAAGTGTTATGGAAGTGAAGACTGTGCCTCACTGAGTGGAATATATTTTTGTTTTCATTTTCATTGTGTGTTAAGTAAAAAATATGGATGAGAATAAATATGACTGACAGAAGTTGTTCTTTTACTCTGCATATGTGTTGTGTTTAGTTTTGGTTTTGGCATGACAAATGCTTACCTAACTTATTCAAGTGACTCCTTTGGAAGTTTTGCAATCATCCACATGATAATAAATTTCCATTTGGGGATATTTAAAAAACAGATCATAAGGATTTCACTGGGGAATGTCTCTAGACATTTTTCAGAGAAAAATATGATCCTGAAACACTTCTACTGCTTTTGGGGGAACTGCTGCAATCTATTGTCTCAACATATCTGCTGATTTTTGAACTGTAAATGCATTCATATATGGACAAATTAATGCAGCTTGTCAGTTTAACTTTTGTCCTACAGACGTTAAAATTTACTTGTTCCTCACTTGTTTTTTTCTTCCATGGTACCCAAAACTATGCATAAGTATGGAAAGCTCATGATTACTATTTTTTTTCTTCAAATTTCAAAATTGTTTGTGTCAGCAAAGACTAGAGCAGCAAGTATAAACTCCATGCTAGAAGTACAGCAAAATGTTTCCTGCTCTAAAATGTACCAGAGCCTGCACCTGGGTGTCTGTTAGTTTCCAGACTAATAGTTTTCAGTTTGGAGTTGATGTCAAGAAGTTTGGAGGTCTTTCTGCTTGAGACAATATTTGTTTGATTTTCCAAAACATCCATAGCTCCTAATTCCTATTTTGCAAAATCCCTTGGCACTCAGGAGGAAGAAATGCAATTAAAAAAAATAAAAGATAAAAATAATAAAAAGAAATTAACTTCAGTCAATGCCTGTGGTATTCTTGATGCTGGGCTGAGTTTGCAGGATGAGTGTCACTTCCAGTGGCAATTTGAGAAGACTGAAGCAGGTCAACCAAAAGTGTGGTACCCACAGAGTATCAACCCAAATCCACCACAAGTTTGGGACTTCAGAGCTTGGTTCAAGAACTCTGCAACAAATAAACTGCCAGCAAGCAGTGTTTAACCAGCCTTCCTTGAGACAACCATGGGCTCCACTCCCAACTGACTTTTCAGTAGAAGCTGCAGTTCTCCTAGTTCTCCTAGTTCTCCTAGTGTTTTCCTTGTTTCAGCACTTGTCCATAAGTGAAAGGGGCATTAAATACTGTATTTAAAAGAAGACACTGACTTGCAGTCAAGCAGAGCTATTCCTACTCACTATGTAAGCAAGCTGAGCACAGCAACTGGAGCTTATTCCAGTTCTGGAGTGAAAGGATGACAACTTTGCTCAGGAGACACTAACCTTCGTCCACAGGGGAAAGGATTTTAAGGGATAAGAAGAAGGAAAGTCAGCTGACAAAGGCAAAGGCTGGAGGAAAGCCAACCTTTACAGGAAAGCTTGAGAAAGCAGGATCCCTCAGCATCTGCACCATTGCCTGCCTCCCATGCATCCCCCACCAAAACATGGAGGCCAGCACTCAAGAGGAGTGCAAGGGAGGGAGACAACCAGAGATCACCTCTGCAGCAACAGACCAGCAAGCAGCAGGAAGCCAGAAAAACAGAAAACTGAAAAACAGCACCTGTTTAAAACTCATCATCTGGGAAAGAAGTGGGCATTCACTCAGAGGTGAACAGACGGAAAAGACATCTACGGCCTCTTAAAGGCAAGCCACCGAGTCACAAAATTCAAGATGCTTCATTATCGACCCTCAGCCCAGAATAACTGTTGGAGACATATTGCCAAAGTTCTTATTTTCTATTATATTTATAGCCACTCAGTCACATCTAACTTCTAGTTAATACAGGCGATAAAGAATCACGTTCTACATAGTAGTAAATGCCACACACCCCCGAGTGCTGGGCAGATTGTTTTATGGTGATTAATGTTACATGTTTCAGGAAAGGAAGTGAAGACTGACTTATCTGACTGAAAATGAGGGGGGCAAGGGGATGACAGTGTGACATACACTCCCAGCTTCATGTGAGCTAATTAGAGATTGCCAGACAGGCAACCCTGTGCATGACATCTTTTACTAATGCCTGTGAGAGCACAAGCTTCTTTAGTTCATCTGTATATTTCAGATTTGCTCCTGCTTTGCTGTCCCTGTGCCCACCCCAGATATTGGATGTCATTTTAGTGTGCCACAGAGGAATCTGTACCACTACCATGAGGCAGCAGACACTTCCCTTCTGTGAGATTCAATGAGATCATTTAGTACTAAGTATATTCCTGCATACCTCTCAATGTCAACTTTCAGCTAGTGAAAGGAAAGGTTTGAACTCAGGATTCCTTATTTCAGCTGTGTTATGACCCCAAACCAGATCACTAATTTCTAAACACAGAATAAAGTAAATTTTACTTTCCATTTTAATGAAAAAAAAAAGTGTCAACGACAGACTCTCACAAGGCTGCTCTGTAGTATCCAAAGTATGATGTGAGCAATCTGTTTACTGCAAAACTGCAGCCAAAAGCCCAGTGCCTGTTGTTAGCTCCAGGAGCATTTACTGGTTACAGAGATTAAGGGATTGCCTCTGCTACTCATACCAGCTCTCCCTAACTTCTGCTACAAACTAAAAGTTTGTTTTAAATGCTACAAAGAAAAGAAAAAACCCACCCCAAACCTACTTGTGAAGCTATCTAGAGCAGTGCACCCAGTGTTTCCTGTCACAGAAAATGAACAACTTTTTTTTTTTATTTACTTAAAAGAAAAAAAGAAAGAAAATAACTAAATACTGGAAATTCTTTTAAAAAATACATTTTAAAGCACATGTGAAAGAGATTAAATCACTGGGAAAAAAACTGATACAGAAACAAGATTAATAGGGCATAAAGTAGCTAATAATTAGGTGAGTCAATTTGATATAGACTCATCAGGGTGCATAGTGCTTATTCTAATTTATTAAATGAAGCAAGACAGGAAAGAATATTTTGGGCAAATATGGTACATAAATTTTGGAAGGATGCCTATTTCATTTTTTCATAGTCTATTTTTCAGAGGTACAGGAAAAAAAACAGATTTTATCTCTGTGAGAAGAGGCCTCTTTCCCTTCACTTCACTGCCACAAAAGCAGCTTCAGATTCAGTAGTCTCAAAAACAGCTCACTCAAATAAATAATACAAAGATGTTGGATGATGCCACCAGGGTCACAAAAAGCAAGAATCTTCAGGATGGATTTAAAAAATAAAAAAAAAAGAGAAAATAGTATGAAAAACCAGCTTATAGCAGTGTGTTAAAAAACTTGTAAAGAAAAGACACTGTGTATATAAAGTAGAATGACACCTTCTTTTCTCCAGCAAAATAAATAGGAAGAAGCTGATCTTTTACAGTGCAGAGCTCCCTGTGGTGCAGGATGTGATAACTGTGTGGTCTGCCATGGCACAGGCAGTCAGTACATCCACATTTCACAGGAACATAAAGTGAACATTTCCAGACATGGTTTAAGGTTATTCCTGACGGTCCACCACCTCAAGACAGTTTTGTTTGAACTGGCTTGCAACAAGAAACAAGGAAATTACTGGAACACTTACCGAAGGAGGAGGTGGTGGCTGAACTGTGTAGGGGGGAGGTGGCGTGTCTGTTATTTCTGGATCATCATGTTCACTTTCACTGTAGCATTCTGAGGTACACATGGAAAATGAGCAAAAATAAACAGTTATAACAACATATTTAGTCCTCTCAGCCCCATGGCAACCAAAGATCACCAAGCAGGGTGTTCTGGATTAAGGACCATGTTTTAACAAGTCAGTGTTTCTAACCCACTTGTGGTAGGTAATTGCTACAACTTCATAGCAACATTTTTTTCTTTTTTTTTTAAGTAAAAAACTAGTTGTTAGTTTGCTATGACAGGAAACACTGGGTGCACCACTCTAGATAGCTTCACAAGTAGGTTTGGGGTGGGTTTTTTCAGAATTTAAAAGAAAATTTTAATTTGTAGTAGAAGTTAGAAAGAGCTGTTTTGAATAGCTGAGGCAAGCCCTTAACCTCTGTAACCAGTAAGTGCTCCTGGAGCTAACAACAGGCACTGGGCTTTTGGCTGCAGTTTTGCAGTAAACAGATTGCTCACATCATGCTTTGGAAACTATAGAGCAACCTTGTGAGAGCTTTTTGTCACACATGATAACTCACACAGACATACCATGCGGCATGGCATTGCATATGCAGAGGTACTACTAAAAGGCAACACAATACTCTTGGACTACCCCACTTGTTGTTTTTTTAAAAACAAAAACAACTGATAGAGCCTCAATATCTCAACGTGTGACAGAGGCAGTCATGGTGTTATTTCTTTCAACCATCTGTGTAGCAGGTTAAAACTTTTCCTCAACATTTTTTTAAAGGTGGATTAAATGAATTGATAATCACTGATAAAAGGAGACACAGAAAAAGGGAAGTAGTATGTTGCTGGTTCCTATGCCTATGATCTGGCAATAATAAACATTGGACAAGATCACAGGATCATGGAATAGTTTGGGTTGGGAGGCACCTTAAGAAGTCATATATCCCAATTTGTCTGCAATGAGCAGGGATCAATTAGACCAAGATGCTTGGAGCCCTGTCCAGCCTGACCTTGAATGTTTCCAGGTATGGAGCATCTACCACCTCTCTGGACAATCTGCTTCAGTGTTTTGCCACCATCATTGTAAAAAATCATGTATTTATATTCAGACTAAATTGACCCTTTCTTGATGTAAAAGCATTACCCTTGTCCTGTTTGCCCTGCTAAAACTTTGTCCCCATCTTTCTCAAAGGTTCCCTGTAAGTACTGCAAAGATCACTTTCTTTTTCTAAATTTCCCAGCACACATGCAACTTTTACAGGAGAAAGTGCTTGCCTCCTGCCCTGCACCACCTGTGCAGGGTGACAGCACTTACCCCCACCCAGCTGAGCTGGGAGCATGAGAGCTTGCAAAGACAAAGTCAGAGCTTAATGAGGACAACATAAATGAGTGCTAAGGGTCACCAGAACTCTGCCCCTGTGGTCTCCACAGGATCCAGCACTGCCTTTCCCTTCTTTTGCTGGTCGCACACTCTCAGCAGTTTGTGCTGTCCAAGAGCTGCTGACAGCAATCATCCAGCTCTGCCCCAGAGGGCAGGGGTTCCTTATGTTCAGGGAGTACTTCATTAGAGCTGGACTTCAGGGGTTCACACCACTACAAAGCAGTAGTGTTAGCATGATCTCTGTGATTATTCAATCTAAAATTAATTCATTTTGCAGCCGTACATTTTATTTTTGTGCACATCATTTGGGGGGTTTAATAAGCAGAGAATGAGGGAAATAAAGTTGTAACAGGAAGAATTTTATACGAGAGAGAATTTTCTAATATGTTAACAAAGAGAAACTTAGAGAGGTTCATTACTTTTTCTCCCTGTACTCTTTGCAGAACCATAGGGCTTTTGAGTAGCATAGATGCTATTCTGTTTACTGGAAATATGTGCTGGCACATCTAAGCATAAATAACTGAGACTGGCTGCAGTAAGGCTTATATCAGATTCTGAGACTCTGTTAATACCTGTTTGAATAACTCTTACTGTAGAGCTTATTGTTTCTACAGCTCCCCTTTTAGGCACACAGAAAAACTGAAAAAGAATCATCAGCAGTTTCTGATACTCTAAATAGGCAAAGGGTGGCAGGGGGTGTGTTAAAATGCACAGAAAGTACATAAATACACAATAAATGCTTTAAAAAGAGCCAAGACTTCTGAAGAATTATGGTATGTGATACAGAGAGGAAGAACAGGTCAGCAGGAACAGAAGTGATTGTGGGTAGTGAAAGCATTTTTATGAAGCACAGCAATGTTTCCGCAAGGGCATGTCCACGCAGGCACCAGTGAGGGCTGCACACACACTGAAGGCACCTGCTGGATCACCTATGATGAAACATGCGTGAAAAGACAGGAAGGTATCTGACATCAGAATCAGAAGGCCTTTTTCTGAAGGGCAGATGAGCCACTAGCTTTAAAAGCTGAAGAAATATTGGCCATGTTACATTATTGCAAGGAAATTACATAACCTGCTGCAGAGGTTGTTGAGTGGATTATATTGTATCTTTTGGTCACTTTTTTTTTTAGTCAAGATTAGTGGGCTGATTCATTCTTGATTCAGCCAATACTATCAATATCACATTTTTCAAGGTTTAGAAAATATATACAATTTTGGCCATCCTCATTTTCCATCAAAATCTTCCCTTCATGAAAAAATGGAAAACATCTTTGCACACTTCCTCACTGAGTACAATTTCCTTGCAGTTCTTGCTACACAACCTAAAATTCAATATAGCCCTTTATCCTAAATTGTTTTGATAAAGTTTGGTTCGAAGAGGACACAGGCATTTAGGAACAATTAGATGGTGTGACAATTAACAAGTTTCCTGACAAGAAACCAGTGTGAACTGAAAACAAAGAAATTGATGACACATGTTGAATCTCCAGGAATCAGTAGTATCCGTGCTTACCAGCTCCAAAGCTGTTTTTAATGGTAGAGCGTAAATGGAGCCAGAGTATACACAGAACCTGTTCGAACTAATTAATAATGGAATTACATGTCCCGAGCCTGGACAAAACCCACATTCTTGAATTCTGTGAAAATGCAGAAGGGATGCAGAGAGGAATAGGTCAGTGCTTAGACAAAACTTCTGCATCACCTAAGTGTTCATACTACTGCAAATACCAGTTCCTTCTTCGTAATGACCACTCCTTCACATGCTTGGTGGTTTTAAAAAAGGCACTGGGTACCAACACACTACAAATGGAGGATTAAAAGCCCAGATGATGACACACATTCCTCAGGCTAGAGTCCATTCCTGGTTTGGTAACATAATACTATCTAGAGCACTTCTTATTCTAAACCAGATCCTCTGCCCAGATTTGTGATTTGAGTGCAGGTATCCTCCCACCAACGAGGTCAGTGTGCAAATTAAGACAATAAATAAATTGCTTGGAAACTTTAAATGTTTCTAACTCCATAATGAACTCTTGGGCTTGGCTCTGAAGGAAATTGTATGCTCCAGAATAGCACTACCACCCCCTTGACCCCCAACATTGCAGTTGTTGAACCCCCCAGGAACAAAGGAGACTTTAGGGATGGGTCTATAGTGCTCAAGGTGTTCTCAAGTCTTCAAGCTCCCATGCTGTAGCACAACTTGTGTAAGATAACTCACCAGCTGAAAACACAGAGTAGCACAGCTGTTTCTCTTCACACTTGGTAGTCTTAGCAAGCCAGCAAACTGCCAGAATGTAGTTACACACCTCTCACAAGATCACCAAGTGTCTCTCACTCACATGGTTTTCTCACCATTTTTTCTTTTCTTGTGATTGCTCTGTGATGTATCAGCGTGGTTTCTCTGAGCTCAGACAGTACACAGACCCAAGATGACAGTATAAAAGAAACAAAATAGCTGACAAAAATCTGGCCAAACAAAAACTATGAAGAACACAATGTAGTTACACACTGAAGCCAGTTAGGAGCATACCTTCCTCATTCTTCCCGTTTGATGCCTGAGGATCTACAGCCATTCCCAGTTTACTTAGCCACCTGTGTTTGAAACAGAGGGAATATAGAGTCAGGGACACTCACATGCTCTTCAGACAGAGTTTTGCTCCTTCCAGACATGTTCTACACCACCACATCTATTTTCACTAGCCTGAAGACTACATGTCAGGGTTTCTATTTCTTAGATCATCTTCTAGAAAGGCACCAGTTACTGGTATGCTAATATTTCCTGTGGTGAACAGGATTAGTTGCCTGGGACGTCTTCTTTCCCTGATACTGAAATAAAAGCACTACTGATGACCAAGGAGTCACGTTTGTGGGAGCTAAAGAAAAAGTCTTTGTGCTATAACACCATGTCAGTGATTTAGTCCAGCTGTTGAGATGTCATCTTTCACCTGAGATGAAGAAAAAGGCATGGGAGCCATAGAAGATGATGTCAGCTGCCCTGGCCAAAGCTATTGCAGCACAATCTGAGCCATTTAAAACCAGACTTTTTGATCATAACACACCACGTTTTTCAACTTGCTAGGTACTTTTGGTTTTAGTAAGCCTCACTTCCTGTGTTTTATTAAAGCTTTTAACAGGGTTTTTTTCACTTATCTTCCGAGGCGGCTACATTTTTCCAGTGCTAGAAACATTCCCTAGTTATACTTTTTATTATGTTTGACTGTAGGTCATTCAGTTCTATCCAGATTTTAAGAGGCTAACAACTGAAAAAGCTCAAGCCTTGAAGATTGAAACTCAAGGCCTAAACAGAGAAAGTAAGAAGGACAGTAATTTGTTACTGGAAGAAAAACATGATGTTTGATCTTGGTTCTACTAAAGCAATGGGAAATTTGCTAGTAAGATCAGTGTCAAAGTAACTGCACTTTTAGACTGCAGTATGAACAATAGAGCCACAAAAAATTCAGGAAAAGTGTCATTTCTGTAAGAGTGGTCTATTGACTGTTTTTCTGACAGCTAATCATAACAGAATGATTCTTTAAATGAAAATTCACCTTAACAAGGAAAAGATTTGCTAAAATATTTCTAGGACTGCATTAACAAGAGCAGACAAGTCACTAATAACTATGTACAACTGGCCAGCTAAAATGCTTGCAGTTAGTCTGTGTGCCTTTGTTTTCCATGTGTCCATGACAATAGCAAATACATGCTAAATTAATGAAACAAATGACTGTACTAATAAATCCACTGTTGATTTTATAGAGATGTATGTATAGGTGTATGTATATATTGATAAATGCATGAAGAGTTACAAAAGGTCATGATCCATCAAGCATTTATTCACACCAGTAACTTGACACACACAAATGCTCCAGTGAGTTCAGTGGAACCATTCACACATGTATTTGCAGGACTGGAGCCAAGAGAACAGATGTCTTTTAGTCTGTTTTGACATATGTGTGAGTATGCGTGTACTTTATGTATTAAATGCATGTATTTTATACTTTGCCAAGGAAAACATCATCAGCTACAACAGTGAGGAATTAGTACATCAAGCTGCTCTAACATCAGATTACCTAGCTTAAAGCCAAACTGAAATTTACTTAAGAAGTGGAGTTTAAAGACAATCACTGTAGGACCATAAGAGCTAAGACACCTGCATAGATTTCAGTCACTCACTCACAGGAGACTAAATATTT
This sequence comes from Climacteris rufus, assembly GCA_013398175.1. Lineage (NCBI taxonomy): Eukaryota > Metazoa > Chordata > Aves > Passeriformes > Climacteridae > Climacteris > Climacteris rufus. The sequence continues at coordinate 2,301,527 of VZRZ01004928.1, read as the reverse complement.
CTCACGTGAGAATTTCCAGCTAGGTTCCAAACTAGATGTTAGCACTCACTAATGTCCTCCATTAGCTCTGATTTTCCTTCTCCATACCTCCCTCAATCTTTTCTCTCTCAACCAGGGTTACTCTCTCTACAGAAATATTCCTCATTCTCAGTCATCCTCATCTTATCCACCTCGGAAACTTGTCAGTCCATTCAGGAGCTCTGGTAGGAAATGCAGAAATACAGAAATGGATGGTTATCTCCCCAGCAGAATGCTCTGTGCTGTTCCAGCTTGCAAAGAGCAACAGATTCTTTTCCTCTGTATTTTCTTTTATGCACCTGTAGAGTACAGATTTTTTAATATATATTTACATACACTAGTGTAGTATTGTACATTTCTGTATCTACAGGCCTTTTGGAAGGTCCCGCACATTCTCTCAACCTCTCTCCTTTTCTATAGTAGAAATAGAAGGAAAGAGTAGTCAATGCCCTGTGAAGAATCTCACAAAGGTCACCAGTAGAGCCATTATTAAAATCCTTACTTGACTATCATAGGAGCTCTCCTCCCATTTAACCTGTACTGCTTTGCATCCAGTATTTGGCCATTTAATGCATTAGTATTGTGAACAGGCTACAATCTGAAGTAAAAAAAGACAAAGATGATATGAGATATATCTAAATCAGTCAAAATTGGATCAGTAGAAAATAATATCTTTCTGATAGCTTGGTGGTTTCTAAAATGTCAGCATTCACATCCATTTTTACTTCTTCCATTAAAAACTGTGTGGTTGTTGTTCTTCTGGACATTTGTGGAAAGAAAATTTCTGACCTGTCACGAGGATTGTTTGACTGCAACATAGTTTGGTGCTGAAGCAAATGCTTATTTGTGTTAAAGACACAGCTCTTCCTATCCCTCTAACCCTCCTTGTTAGCTGATGTAATACTCTGAAAGCAGACACTATTGTATTCTAGTCCTAGATCACTTCTGGGACAAAACTATATTAAGCTTTTCCCTCTCTTTCCTTTATTCCCTCACTTCTTCCAAGGTGAGGTACTTCTTATCAAATCTTATCACCTCTCTAACAGAAAGGGATTTTACACCAGCAAATATTGGGAAGGTTAGTATCAAAACTGGGTTAATTGTGTGATTCTGATTTCAACTATCATTAGTGAACAAATAGCAGTAGTTTCCTTTCATTCGATCACCAGAAAACAAACCAGACTCAGTAATACACCAAATAACTTTGTGAACAACTTCTTGACAGTGAAAGAATGAACTTTCAAACAGTGTTCTCATGCATGAGACAGGATGAAACATGACCAGTAGTCACTACTTACATGTTCATTTCCAGAACATTTTCTGCTGCAAAATAAAATGTCTTGATCTGTGGGTGGCTGATCTTAATAGCACTTTAGGAAAAGAAAAATAGAAGAGATATGAAGAAAATTAGTTTACTTAAGAAAGAAAAAATAACAGCTGAATGAATTATTTAAAATACTTGGTCACTCCACTGTATTAATCCAGATTAGTTTGTTCATCAACATAGCTCTTTCTTTAATACTCCAGTCTATTTTTAGCTCATTTCCTAGGCCACACATTATTCAGAGAGTATAAAATACAGGAACTAAAAAGGAAGGAATAAAGAATAAAATAAAGACTTCTATTATTTTATTACATAATTCTGTTGCATTCCCACACCTCAAATACTATGTGCAGTTTTGCTTCCTCCAGCCATGAAATGTAAAGCAAACCTGAAAATGGTTTGGAGAAAGCACCAGTAGTGACCCAAGGCATGGAACAGCCTCCATGAGTGGTTAACTGGGCTAAGACCTCATAGCATGGAAAACTGACAGCTGAGGGAAAGGACACGTGACACAGGAAAATCACAAGTGGCACACAGTGGGTGAAGAGTGGCTGACACTTCAGTGACTTTTGCAAGAGGAGGAGGCACCAAAGAGGCAAACAGATGGCAGGCTTGAAACAAACAAAATGCAGTTAGTGCCCTCATCAGTCCAGTTAACTTGTTGGTCTCAGCCCCACACTATGCTTTGTTGAATATTCACCAGTAAGAGTTTTCAGAGCCTTTTTTTCCTAAAACCTGGTGTCCAATGATGAGACTATTTGTCTTCCCTTTTCTGTACCTTATTAGGAGACTGTCCCATGGAAACACACACACATGATTTGGCTGGACCCTAGCTGACTCAAGAGTACTGGTCAATCCTAACAGTTTTCCTAACTGTCCCTATCCCAAACAAATTATGAGAATGCATTTCCCTCTCAGCCACTGACAACCAGCAGCCACAGAAGTGAAAGACAGCATTTTCTCATGGTCCTGTACCATATGACTCAACTTTTCCTCTGAGAAAACAAAATGGAGCTCCCCATATTCAAACTAGCTGTCCTCTTTCCTTGGAGAAGTCCAGCCCTCAGTTAACCTCACAAACACCTGCAGCTCATCACAGCATGAGACCCAAACAGAAAAATGAAGGCTTTCTCTTGAGGGACACAATTAAAACCACACTGAACTTTACAACTTTGAACAACAGCAACACCACTCCAAGCCTTTGAAGTCTGCTCAGAAGCAGCTGGAAGTCAGTGCTGCATATGGACTTTGGAGTGAATATTTTTAAATGCATACCCTGCTTAAAAAAGTATTTATTTCCTGCACAATCAAAGGTTTCAAGTACAGCCCAAGCTCAGTAGCCCCACAGCAACCTAAAGAATAGTCTCAGTTTGGAGGGAAGCAGCATTACTTGCACGACTGCTGACCTTCTCAACTAAGAGAGGATATCTGAGAACTACAGCTTATTCATAATCAGTGAATGAAAAAAGAAGGGGGAAAGAAAGCATTTGGCACACTGATCTGTGGGGTTTTTTATTTGTGGTGTTAGCAAAGCACATCTGGCAGAGATTTTTCAAAAATACTTTTGCAATATGGTTTTCTTTCAGTAGCTCAATTAATATCTCATTATTTATACAACACAAAAGAACTCCCCACAGTTTCATTGCCAAAGACTACTGAGATTAATTCCTTGCAAGGTTGTAAAAATCATGCAAAACCGGGAACAAGAGAGAAACTTACTGCTTTTTTTTGCATTCAATTGCTCGATCCACACTGAAGTCTGGAAGTCTGATAAACCCTTCTGCTTTTTCGGCCTTCAATTAAAAAAAAAATAATTCAATATCACCACATCAACCAACTGACTCCAATGCTGAAAAATGTTTAACATGCAAGTGCTTGTTTTTGACAGCTTTTTATACTGCGAAAATATATGCTCATCACCATGGGGACAGAATAACGCCTGATGAAATATTCCTATACCGGCTATATTTGTGCAAATCCTGGGTGCTGGAAAGCCATCACTCCTATCAGTGCAAGAGGCAGACCGCGAGCATAGATTTTGTTGACTAATAAGGATGAACAAGGGTTATATCATTCGTTCAGGTCTGGGTGGTACCTACAATCTGAAAGGTGCATTTGTGCCATGGTACAGCATGTGTGTTACACAGATGTGTAACAGCACCACATATCATGACCTATGCATAGCTGAAAAACACAAATCAAATGTGCCCCAAGATGATTCTAAGCAGAGATGGAGGAGGGTGTCCCGTGTGTAATTCTAACATGGACCATTTTGCAGGGTCAGCTGTACATGAGCAAGGCAATACAGGCTGCTCTCATCCCAGGAGGTGCAAGGGGATCGTCCCACACAGAGCCGAGTTCTGTTGTTAAACGCTGCAAACCTGCCTCGGATGGCTTTGGCCACAGAGTTATCACCACCCCCAGAAATTTGCAGGCATGGTGCAAGAGGTAGCAAAAGCCAGGCAGATATTTACAGCACCCTGTTTATATCCACTCATCCCTTTTCTGGATGTGAGGTTTACTGAGCATTGACGTCTCTGTTCTCAGTCAGCAGGACTCTGAGTCAGAGCATTGCTCCATTAGAAATGAAGTGACAAGCCTCAAATCCCTGGTTTTGCTGCCTGAAACTGAAATATCTGAAGCAGAAACGTCTTCCTTTACTACATCTATCTACATATACCTGGTCATCTGCAATAAGACTAGGACTCATTCTAAGATGATAAATATGTAATGTAGACACAATTCTGTAACACATAAGGTCAGGAAAAAATGTACTTTCCAAAACAAAGAAAGTGCTCCTTCCTGAATCACATTTTTGCTGCTCGCAGCCATTACCCGTAGACATATTAAAATTCTGAAAAGGTACACTGAGTTAAAGCAGGCAAAATATACACAACAATTACAAAGGCAGAGGATAAATGAAGATGACTGACAGTATCTCAAGTCTCATTATGCATGAATATGACGAGACTATAAAAAGACGTTCATCAAGACAAGTCTTTGAGCTTTAATGCTTGAAAGTATGAATCTCCAAGAACTGAAATATGTATACAGAACGGATATTTCAGTGGGTGGCTTCCCCTCACATCTGCATATCTGTTCTTTGGTATACAATGAATCATGGCCTAACCATAATTCCTGTCGCTTACATGCATTAAACATTCATACCAGAGATTTATATTTTGCCTTACTTACATGTTTTGAATGCAATCACAGCTCAGCCAGTTGTATTGGTGCAGCAACCATTGGTCTAAACTGCATCCTATAAACAGTTTAGAGTGCTGCACAAGGGCTCATGAGGGGATTAAGTCCATGAAGTGTCTCTAGATAAGTCACTGTCTCTACTGTCAATGTATAAATGTATTTGAGCATTTGGATTTTGTATTGGACTAGTGAATTATCAGGACCCTGTAAGACAGTGTGGAGACATTCACCCAGAATGCTCCCACTCATGCAGAAATGGAACTTGGACTTGAACCACTGACTTAATCCATTAGTAATTTAGATAGACTCCTCCACCTAAATCAGAGGATGACTCTCTAAATTACTAATGAAAATAGGTCTATAGACTTTGATTTTAGTACTTTAATTTTAACAGTTTTACAACAGAGAAATCCCCAACTTCTTATGCAGCATTTGGCATGTCCCAGTTAGTAAAAGATTATGTTCTCACATACACATTCTCTCACAATGCATTCAGATTTTATACTAATTCTTTCTGTGATTTCACATTTGCTCATTTAAAGCACAATGTATGTTTCATTTTCTGTATGAGTGAAAGGAAGGAGAATAAGGGTGTGAATATTTTTAATGCACTATTTGTACACATTTCAAACATGCTATCTATGTAACAGAAAAGAGGGGTTTGATGGGTATGTAAGTTCACAATTATCAGGGGGAAAAAAAGAAAAAAGGAAAATAAGTCACAGTGCTAAAACCTTTTCAGTGTTTTTACAATCAGCAAATAGAATTCCAAATAAATCCTAGGAACAGAACATGTGGAAGCCATCTTTTCAGTCATTCTTGGGATGAAAACGACATTTCAAAACTTTAAAACCATATAGAAATCCTAAGTGCTTTCTTTTCTCCAAAATGTTATCTTTAACATGACCTTAGCATATTATTACTTAGCTCACACATTTCACTCAAGCTTCCTTTAGATTTTGATGCAAAGCTGTAAAATTACCCTTAAAAACTCAGATAAAAAGAACCTTGACCTGTTTTCTACTTAATCAGGATGTTTAAAAGAATAAGCCATTACCTCCCATGGTTTTTATGAAGGTTAGTCTAACATAAATCTGTACTTTTGCTATTCCAAGTTGTAGAAAAATAAATTCAGTAATAACAACAGTCTCTGCAAATGCTTAGGGCAAAAAGAAAGCAGCCATTTTTTCACAGAAGAAGCTTTGTACTCAAAAAAAGAAATTATTTATGAAACATAATGCATGAATCCAACGAAAGAGGCTAATGTCCTTTTGAGCTTGTCTCTATATGTTATCTAAATGTTGTGGCTTTAAGAGATTTAGTAAATCATTTAAGGTGAGTGTAATGTTGCAGAAAGATTTTTTTAAATAGTGCTGTAAAATGAAATATCTGGTTATTCTGGAACCGCTCCAATCTGAAAATCAGGGTACTCCTCTTGGCCTCATCAATATTTCAGCACTGTCACCAGAAGACCCTAAGGATGGTGGAGGGGCAGTTCAGACTTTTTGGTAATTTTTTCTGTCTGCCAAGTACACCAGTGAGGCATCCTATAGAACAGAATAATTTGTGTAAGATATTAGGCAAAAGGTCCCCAAAGCTCTAAGCAAAATAAGCCATCAATGACTTTTTCTAGTCTGCGTAAGCAGCTATTAAAACTCAAAGGTAAAAGATTTTTCTTTTAAAAGACTGTAATTATACAGCTTCCAGCAAAGCTGTTGTAGTGAGGATCAATTTAAATGCAGTAAATGG
>VZRZ01004928.1:2121090-2295068 GCA_013398175.1 Climacteris rufus | reverse complement strand
GGGGGGGGGAAGAGCACAAAGATAAATAGTGACAGTAGATCACAGCCTGCAATTCTTTAATTTTATATTTATATTTCTTTTCAGCTGAATCCCCATGACAACCACTGTTAACACATTCTGCAAAAATCTATTTCAACTCTACTTGGGAAACCATTCAAACTACCCTAAAGACCCAACAGACAGAGGCATTTAGTCCTTTGTCCCATTCCAGCCAACACTATCCAACACAGTTGGAACAAGCACAAAGAGCCAGGAGCCTGGGATTGCATGTGACAATCCCCCCGCCACCCCTCTTCCTATGTAGGAGTACTGATTCCCTCTGGGGTTTCAGTATGAGAACTGAAACAGCTAAAGGATCAGGCAGGGTCACAGACTGTACTATTTAAACATTTGTCTTCAAGGCAGCTGCCTACAGAGAGTAATACTTAAAAAAAGGAACCAAACACTAATGAAGAGCAGTTTTCCAAGGAGTCTGGTGTTCTTGAATGCACCCAGCAAGTCTGACGGCTTAGATCCATTTTCTGACATTTTCTGTGTTTTCATTGCAAAGCCAACCCCTCTATGTTTCCTCCTAGTCCAAATCAACCAACTTCCCCAGACTGGCGGTGCATCCATGCTGCAAACAGATGTTTACTTGCCTCGTGTTTTACAGAAAGAAGAAGGGTGTGTGGGAAGAGGTTCGAGGGCAGCCTACCCAAACCTTCTGAGACTACTGGGCCCTAACCTCAGGTAGCTCACTGAAAGCTTCTTCAGATCTGCCTGTGTTCTCCAGCTTGCTTTCAGTGAAGAAGTTTGACTGTTGGGGTGTCTGATCTGCTAATTCTGAACCATTTATTATTTTTACTCTTTTGAGCTGTGGCATTCACAAAGTATTTTGTGTTAAATTGAAGGAAATATCACCTGCAAATGTCACAACAAGTTTCCTATATCATGTCCCTAAATCTGCCTCACGTGAGAGACCCAGAACCAGAGCGGCTTGAAGGCAAATCAAACCAGAGTGACAGAAATGTCCAGAGCTTCAGAGGCATATGAAGACAAACTCAACCAAGAATATGATGTTCAGATGAGGTTATCTATACAAATCCAGGATAATGCACACTCCAATACAAGTTTTGCCCACTCTCTATTTTCTCCATCTCAATTAGAAAAAAAGGTCCAGCACCCAGTTGCTATGCTACAGTTGCCAGTGTCTGGTTTTCACACAGCCACAAACAAACCATGCTAGTTTCTCACAAGAACAAAACTGGTCAAGCAGAGCTACAGGCAGTCAGTGTGCCCCTGTTCCTTTGACGTCAGCCCGACTCTTTCATCACCACCTTTGGCATCAGCGTCTTGAAGAGGGTTGGTCAGAGGAAGCTTTAAGCATGTGAGAAGCAGGACTCCTCTTGCAACAGAACTTAGACTGACATCTTGTATGCCCTGTTGGGACCGAGGATTAATTTTACTGAAGACAGTGGAAGTGCAGGCAGTACTAGTGCCAGGCCAGAAACTTAAAAGAAATATCAAGCAAGAAAGTGAATATGTTACTGCTATTTCTCCTTCACCAATCTAGAGACGAAAATACACCAGGTCTAACTGATCTCACTTACAACTCTGAGCATGCCTCTGGTCTCACAAATTTGAGAAAGCAGACCTTAGCAAAGAACACCTCCACTCCTTCCCAAATCCTGCAGTTACTGGCATTCTGCAAACATTGCCTGAGTCTGCAGGTACATAGAGGCTTCACCTTAAACTGCCTAAAGAAACCTTGAGTTTTTTAACATAAAATAGTGTGAGAGAGCTGGTAGAAGTTGAAAGCAAAGAGGTACTGCCAGCTAGCATGTTTAAAGAACAGCTGTGATAGGTGAGCAATCAGGGCTGACACAACAGTATTTTGAAGCCGTATGAGCTCTTTAGAGGAAATTAAATAAATTGAAACGAGGCTGACACTTGTTTTTCAGCCTTGTTCATTTGGGGTCAGTCAGTGACAGTCAGAGAGCAGGCATGGATTAAAAGGATGAGTGCTATCTGCTCGACCTGGGACCAGAATGATCATGGTCTCTCTGGATCTCAAGAGTGCAATTTAACCAGGCCATAACGACTGAAGGAAGTGAAGGACTTTGTACCTCTTCCCCACCACCCTTCTCTTCCCAGAGGCAAACTTTTCCTAGTATTGCCTTTTTTGTTTCCTGCCAGCTTGATTACTCCCCAGGATTATTCCTTACTTTTCATGTCTAAAAAGACAGGTCAGCCAGCCAGCCCACCTTTCTTAAAACTGCTTGGCCAGAAGTACAACTGCAAACACAGATTTATAACAGCCAATATTAATAAGGTTTTGTGAGATATTAATGCTGCTGATTAGTATATCTGCCAGGCCATGTCTTTCAAGCAGATATATTATAAACATTGGGGGAAAAAATGCCTTCTTTAAACTTTTTTCCCTACTTCTTGTATTTCTTTTCTTTCTCTCATGCATGTATTTGATTTAGTCTTGAAAGGAATTTATATCAGACTACCACAACATCATAAAAAACAACAGCCCAAGACCAGCAGAGTTGCTTTCACTTTTCCCCAAAAAGAAATAGCTTATAGCACCTTGAAGTACCAGCCAAAGTTCTTATTCCGATTTTTAAAAAGCAAACAAAAAAATTCTCTCTCTTTCCCAAACAGACACAAGCAAACAAAAAAACCCACAAAACCCCTTTATACCCACAACTGAAGAGGGAATGCTGAATACTCTACATGAGTAAAGCTTTGTTTAGGGTATGAGGATTTTTGTAATGGCTTCAACTATTTTATTTGTTTCCTGAACAAATAAATTGGCAAAATTTTTAATGGGGATTCCTGTAACAGAAATAAACAAGTAGAAACAATCCATATTGCCTTTGATATTTTTTTAAGTGCTCTAAGAATTAAGAAGGGTTTCTTTATTCTTTCATTCTTTGCTGGGCCTGGGGCATGATGATTTCCAGAGCAGCTAATTTGTATTTAGGGAACCTCATGTCCATCCACAATTCAACATTGAAGCTGCTGAGTTTCAGCCTGTGTGTTTGCTGGCATACCTTAATCCTCTTCACACCCTGATTTTGGGCTCTGCCACTCCATCATTTGAATGTGACAAGAGCTTTTAAGAGGTAGCAGTGCTAGACAGCAAAGTGAAGGGAATAGTTATGTCTGAATCTTCCTACTATGACAAGACACCGTCTCTGCCCAATCAAACTAGCCTGGATTAAAACCAGTTGCCCTCTACCATTTGAAAGCTTAAAAAAAAAAAAAAAAAAAAAAAAAAAAAAAAAAAAAAAAAAAAAGGCAAAAAAAAAAAAAAAAAAAAAAAAAAAAAAAAAATTAAAGATAAAAAAGGCGAAAAAATAAAAAATAGAAAAAAAAGACAAATAAATCAAGCAGACAAATAGAATAATCTCTGGAAGGGAGAGATGGAGAGCAAAACAGGAGAGATGCTTCTGAAAATTAAATTAATCAGAAGTGAAAAAGCATTCCTGTTTTGAGTCTTGATAACAAAGTGTTTGCAAACTGCCTACACCCAAGAAAATCTTTCTCAAATTCAAATGCCACCAGAGCCTTCAAGGAACTGCTCTTTACAGGGCAAAACAGACAGCAAGTTAACATTTCACAAGTACTTGCTGAACTAGAAAACATATAGTTTTCTGCATATTTCACATTCACATAGACACTTCCTAGATCACAAGAAATGTCAGGGCTGAGAAATAAACCCAGTTATCTGTACTCCTCCAGGAGCATCTAAATTGTGACCCCAGCTTCCCTTCTCCCAGTCCCAGCAGATGCTGTTTGTCTGGCACCCAGAGCTGGATGTATGCTGTACTCACCAGCTGACTGCTGTACCAATACAGAGACGACTCCTTCAGCACACACCAGAACTTTTTCCATTTGTTGCCAATGAAAGCTCCTTTTTCCTTCTTTTTGTAGAGCCATCCTTGGCAATCGGCTTGTCCCAGCTCTTTGCATGATATCCTCCGTCGGCTCATTATAAAGAACCCTGTGCCATTAAAAACACGATGTTGTGCTTGCTTAAAATTACATTAGCAGGAAAGATGTTTTGCTGCCAATTAAAGATATCAACCTTACTTAGCAATCTCAGCAAGTAACCCAAGCGTATCTTAAAATATACTTAGAAGTTGTTCAGTTTTATAATGGCTGTGACAGTAACACACATTCATCTGAAAGGCATGCTGATGTTCAGAAACAGAATAGTAAGCTATAGATATTGCAGATGCTAATTAATGTAAAGATAACCGTACATGAATTTTTGTAAATTAAAAATACAACCTTTGAACCTTTTAAGAGAAGCATGCATATATTTTCCTTCACACAGCTGCACTGAAAAGAATACATCTATTTAAGTCAGCTAGAGAAAACTATTATGCCAAGTACATGAAAACCACTAGTGTGTGTGTCTGTGCAGGCAGCTGATTCTACCTCACTGATTTCCAGCTTTGATTCAATTAACATACCACAAGGATTTAGTCCAAAGGAACAGCCCGTTGTCATTTTTCTCAGAATCAGTGTAAGAATCAGCGGAGTTAAAAAGCAGCTTTTCACCAGCTGAGTAGCAGTACAAAACCCTCACCCTCCCAAGAATAAGATATACTGAGAAAATAACAAAAGAGGAATCCAGGAGAGAAAAGAAAAAACAATCTCTCATTACCTTGACTTTTCTTTTTTGCCTTCTGACGCAAAGGAACCTGTAAGAAATGCAGGAAGGAAAGAAAAGAGGAAATTTCAGATGGTGTTGCAACATTTGTGTAGAAAGGGGAGGGGGAAGCTAGAGAAGGACGTGGTGGTGATGCTGGTGGTATATGCAGGATGGAAACGCATAACCCACTCACTGCTGAAGGGACGTTAGCAGCTGAAGCAAAAAATGTGTTAATTAGAATTGATGTATATCTAGCTGAGCAAGAGCAAACGCAACAATATTATACATGTGTCTGTCACTAGTGCTTCCTGTTTCACATCCACAGCTTCTATTTTGCTGTGTTTGCCTGAATTGTATTCTGTGTTTGGAAGTTAAAAAACAGAAGTTAAAACTCCAGCATTTTAATGCTTTATTAAGCTCCATGAGGGGGATTTATGAACATGGGGAGATTAAAATACATGACAGGTGACTGTCATTTAGCCCATTCCAAGAAATCTTGAAAAAGAAAAAAAAACGGTCTTCACATTTGCCTTTTTTTATTTAGTGCAGGGCATGTATTTTTCCCTGGGAAAGTGTTCTATAATATTTCTTAACCAAAAAAAAAAAAAAAAAATAAAAAAAAATCACACAACGTATATGGAAGTTTTAGTCACTGCAAAAATAACATAACTGAATTTAATTACTCATTTGCAGTCTACACATTTCATCCTGCATAAACACATAGAAAATGAAACTAAAAGAAAATATGACAGTCTAAAAAAGGATGGAATTAAAAATAGAAGGTATGGCTTTTGGAGTAAATTCTCCCCAGACAGGCTGGTTGGTTGTGTGATTGTGGACAAAGTACTTGACTTCTCTTTGCCTCAACCTTGCCATCTCTAATGCAGGAACTTAAGCATTCACCTGCTTCTATTTTTAGGAAGAGTTTGAAGCCTCCAGATGATAAATGCTGGGTAAAGTGATGTATGACTTAATATGCTGGCCACAACGTTGCTATGCAAAGCCAGTAGCTACCTGATCCGCTGCAGAGCTACGCTACGAACATCCCTAATGTAGCCCTACTGCCTCATCAGCCAGCTTCTCAGGAAAACAAAACCCCATTTCACAGTATTCTTGAAAAAGTTGATGGCTCTTCTCACAGGCAAATTAAAGGTGAGTAAAGCTAGACCATCTGCAAAGAATGATAGAAGAGACCACTGTCACCAGTGTTAACAAGAGCTTCAACTTTCTCAAGCAGTGATGTTTGCAGCATGTATTACAGAGCACAGAACCATATATTGCAGTCCTGTGCTTATCTGCTGCCTATGTGAGATGACCTGAACATGCCTGGGGGAGGCTTTACCAGGAACGAATAATTCCAGACTTCTTTTTAATCACTGAGTATTTTTCACTTTTTTTTTTTTAATTCTACCACTGCCTCTTTCTCTTAGGCTATTCTCCATGACAACACACAAAGAAAAGCAGTAAGAAAACACAACAGCTCTATCAGAGGCTCTGCTATTTCCCCTTCCTATATAGGCCACTCTTCATATCCTCACTCTGAAAAAAGTAGTGCCCTAATTAGGACACATGGAAATAATATATGGCCTCAGGGAATCAATGGGTCACACAAACTAATTACTTTTCTTTAGAGCAAGCCTAAATGATATTAAGAAAAACAAATACGGATCAGCTCTCCTGGCCCAAAAACTATGTAGGAAGGCAACATCACATCTTTGCCATGGTACTATATTGGGGTCATTTCATCTCTAACCAACATAAATTTGTAGAAGAAGAGCAATGTAAGGATAGGATGTGGCTCTCTCTGAATAACAGAGGAGGAAGCAATCTTTCCACAAACCTTGTTGATGATCGAAAGAAAAATAATGTGGTCTATCATTCATCTGTCAAGAAAGAGTTTATACCCATAATATGTAAATCATCTGTTAGGGTCCACTTTATATCAGACTGAGGAAAAACCTGATTATCTAGTAAGAGCTTGGTCTAGCTAAAAGAATTTACAAAATTACATTTATTATTCAGGGGCAATGATGGTATCCTGCTGCAAATTGATAGGGGTCATGAACCCTCTTTTCTTCATATATTGTGGGAGGGCTTGGGAAATTATTGGTGGAAGGAGGAGCAGTTTCCCCAGCCAGATTGTATTTAGTCTGCCTGGATAAAATTAGTGATAAATGTCTAACACAATAACTGCTAAATTAATTTTTTTAAATTAAAATACCTTTCTGGTTATTGTTCCAAGTATTTCTGCAAACAGAGGTAATTTTTAACAAATTGATACTAAACCTGGAATATGTCAACTTTTAATTGTGTTCTAGTGCTGCTCAGAAACACAGGTTCATCCTATAAAAAATATGTGTTCTGCTCCACACAAGAGAAAGCTCTAATCCCCAAGTGCAGCAATAAAATCTGGCATGATTCACCAAATTGCATTCTCAAATTTTGTTGATCTATAAACAAATAAAAACAACCTCTTTCTCCAAAGCACAGTGTTTGGAGTCAGCTAGATATTTTATGAAACAAACAAACAGTTTTCAGTTAAACTGTTTTCATCTTAAACCAATAGAAAATCTATATTTAAATGAATCTACCATAAATTCACAAAATGCCTCACCAGCAGAGTTTGGATTACATTTCCCATGAGAATACAACACATCAGCAAGCCTCCAGTGGCAAACCTTTTCTCAAGAAATAAATTAATGTTTTCTCCTCTGAAAACTCTTTTATAAAAGTCAATAATCTTTTATTTCAGTTGACCTGGGTGAGAACTGGTTGAGATGCTTTTAAGTTTCACCCTTATAGACATTCTTATCAGTGCAGAACAAGGAGAAGACTGTGGAAGGCAGAGTTGTTACCAGTAAAACCAGTGGTAACAACCAGGGGTGGAACAATTCAGGATGTGAATGTACAGTATCTGGCAGACATAGTCTGGGACAATCTGAAACTAAACCAAATGTCATTATTTTGCTTCTGACGATGGTGGATTTTTAATAAAGTTCAATTTCCTGATGGGAAATTATTTATTTCATTATCACAGGTACAACTGAAAAACAAACCAGGAATATCAGATCTATTTCTATCGCTTCTTGTTACCAGGGAAAAATTGGAGAGCAATAGTTCTCTTGAATAACTGCAAAACAGACATTTTTGTGCAAGCCTGGCAATAGAGAGTAGGTTTTATTCTTTTTTGGTAGACTTTGGTTTACTTAGGACTGAACAGGATGGGATAATGATCTTACAGAAAAACACAGACTTCAAACTTGCTATCCATTACTCTTTCACTTGGCAAATACACCCATGAGTGAGTTGCAAAGGAACCTGTATAACTGTGAATTGTTCACAGCCACTTCTGTGCCAGGAAGGCTCCAGCGATGAGCAAAAACATATGACAAAAGCAACAGTTTCAGCAGAGACTTCTGTCAGTTTAGATGTCCTATTTTCCCACAGAATCATGGTATGATTAACATTTAAGGGACTTCAGGAGGTCATCTAAGTCTATTCCCTGCCTGTAATTGATTTTCCAGGACCATTTCCAGATGGCTTTTGTATTTCACCAAAGATGGAGACTCCATGGTTTCTCTGGGCAACCTGTGAGAGTGCCCCATCATCCTTACAGTAAAAAAGTGTTTCCTGATGTTCAGATGGAACCTCCGGTGTTTTAGTTCGTGCCCATCATTTCTGGTCCTGTCTTTGGGCACCACTGAAGAGAGTCATAGAATTATTAAGGTTGGAAAAGACCTCTAAGATCATCAAGTCCAAGCATCAACTTAGCACCACCACCATGTTCACCATTAAACCATGTCCTCTTCTTTGCATCTTTCCTTCAGGTCTTTACACACATTGATAAGATTCCCCCTGAGCCTGTCCTCCAAGCTAAATAGTTCCACCTCACTCAGCTTTTCCTCATAGCTTAGAAACAGTCCCTTGATAATCCTTCTGGTCCTTCATTGGGCCTCTGCAGTATGACCATGTCTCTCTTGTACTGAGAAGTCCAGCAGAGCATTCCAGGGATGGCCCCAGCAGCACTGAATAAATTATCACCTCTTTTGACTTGCTCACAATAATTTGTCTAGTGCAGCTAAAGATACCATTTGCCTTCTTTGCAGCATGGTCACGTTGCTGGTTCGTGTTCAACTTGACTCCAGGTCCGGTTCTGCAAAGCTACTTTCCATCTCTACGGTCTCCAGCACATACTGGTTTCCCCTGGCAGTATCATCTCTGTTCAAATGGAATAACAATGGGGGATAGAAGTCAGAGGGCTGGACAGGCTTTGGCAGTCTCTCCACAACATCCTGGATCCTGCTTCCTGCCAGCCAGCAAACCTCTCTAGATGGTTGTTCAGGCCTACAGATGAATGCCTCTGTGCCTCACATCAGGAAGTCACCCAATGCAGTACCTCACCATTTCTTCCTGGTAGCCCTGCATGGTTCACAGTTAGGTGAATCATGTCCTTAGCTAGTAGACACATCTGGCTCCTCTTCAATTGCGAGGGCAGTCAACCTATTCTGCAGCTCCAAGTTCTTAGGTGGGGCAGGAGCTTCTTCTTAATACAAGACACCATCAACTTCCATGCTTCCCATTCTCCAGAGGTTTTGCTTACTTTAATAGTGGGCATTGACACTGTCTGCTTCTCCACTGCAGGTGGAGACTTACGGTCTTCAAACTATTGTGTCTCAGGGAAGACCCTATGTCTCTTGCTTTCACCTTCTCTGATGCTGCACATTCTGCACGCTTCCTACGAGCCTCCTCCACTTGCCAGCACAGCTCCTCTGGGACAGCACACCTTCTGCAAGACAGAGATATCTCCCTTGGCCTCAGGGAGAGGTCCCTGACACCCCCTGAAGTCTGGGACTTGGACGCCTGCAGACAGTCTATGTGGAAGCCTCTGCCCTAGCAGGGACATCTGCTCCTACATATTCTGGGGAAACTGCCCAGCCCTGTTACCACCATGTCTAAGACTGCTACAGCAGCACAGTTTCAACTGAGGCCCCTTTATTTCAGTCCTTCTTCACACCCTGCTGCACAGACTGATGGCTCTGTCGGCTGTGCTCAGGTAGGCCCCTCCCAACCACTGGTTAAAGGGCTCTTGACCCTTCCTAATCAAAGGGAGTTGCTTCAAAGGCTTCAGGCATCTTGGGTCAGGGGAAGCTGCCAGGATCAACCAAGGATCACTCCAGGAAATGCTTCTGCCTAGAGACTGAGAGGCTTGCAGCCTGCAAACTTCCCAGGAGAAAAAAAAAATGGGGTGAAATAGGTATACAAGGCTGTTTCAGGGGAAAGGAAATAAAGTCTACAAGGAAAAGTGGGAGCATTGGGCCAATACTAAAAAACAATCTTTGTGTTTCAAAGACTCATGCATTGTGAAGTCTGACTCACAATGCATGAATCTGAGCAAGCATCAAAGTTAACTATGATCAAGTTATATTCTACAGAGCTGTATTTTCCTTAAGCTTCTTAAGGGTTAGACAGATACATGAGCTAAGAAAATCCTTTGATAAACCCATGTATCTTAGGTTACTGTTTGCTCATCCATTGAGGGGTAG
Source organism: Climacteris rufus (assembly GCA_013398175.1). Taxonomy (NCBI): domain Eukaryota; kingdom Metazoa; phylum Chordata; class Aves; order Passeriformes; family Climacteridae; genus Climacteris; species Climacteris rufus. The sequence continues at coordinate 2,284,874 of VZRZ01004928.1, read as the reverse complement.
GACTTGGAAGTGAGGGCATCAGGCACATGCAGTAGACTTCATTCTATCCTTAGAGAAGAATTGGAGCTGTCTCACCACTTGGCCTAGCCCATAAGAAAGATCTTGTTTAGATAATGATGCTGTTCACATATGCTATTCTGTTATGCTGTTCATGGTCTTCTATAACTGCAAGGATATGATCCCAACATATGACCTCTTCAGATGATCAATAACTCTTATAATTATACTTACAGGATTATTGCAATCAGCTTCCATGAATGGTTTCAAAGCTTAGTGGAAAAGCTGTAAAGAGAAAGTTTTATGTACTTAAGGTCTGTATTATATTTTCATATAACATAAATCTCGACTGTAGAGTAAAAAATGTTTTAAAACATTTTGTCCATCTAGCTCTACCCTCTGACTCCTCCCAAACTCTCAAAAAAATTAAAAGGAACTTTTCCAAGGACAATCTTATGTTATGTGAACTGATTTTACTGATTTAGAAATCAACAAGCAGTAAGTAACATTAACTCAAAACTGTCCAAGCTTTTCGATGAAATAAACATGGAAGTGGCTGGGGGTTGTGTTTTGCTTGGTCACAGTGGGTTTGGAGTTGGGTGGGATTGGAGATCTTTTAGTTTTTTTGAGGAAGTGCAGAGAGAATAAATAAATAGACTGGGTGTGGATAATTTTAGTTCATTTTTGTTCTTTACTCTGAAATAAATCTATAGGATTTGGATTCTGCTTTGGTTGAGTAATGGTTGGCATTTTCTGGGAATAAAATCTAGATAACCTTCTGGTTCTCCTGAATGGGATGAGACCTCATAGTGATCTACTCATTTTATAATGGAGTGAGATTTTTCTTTCTGGAGGCAACAATCTCTGCAGTCCAACAACAGACACTAGATTCTATTTTCCGAAGACACTCCAAGTTATCAGTTAACCATTTAAGTGACAGGTCAAGTGATTTCATTTGGTTAACACAAGCACTTGTCGACTCCCTGCATGATTTTCCTGTAGTTGGTAGAATGTACAGATGATGAATCAAAGCAGTGTACAAGATGAATGAAAACAGACCGATGTTTTAGTGACAGCAAAGTTCCTATAAAACTCACCCCTCTGCATGTGAAAGAGTCATTGAATAAAATGGGAGAGGATACGAGACTCTGCTGAATCAAGCAAGAAAGGATTTCCAGAAATAGAGCTGCACTTCAGATGAATTTCTAACAAGAACTTGTTCCTGTTACTAGAACCAGTTATTTAAGATATGTGCCACTCCTCATACATAATATTTGTCTTAGTTTGAAAATAAAATCTTAAGAAAGAAAATAAAAACCCACCTACTGGCTTCCAGCACTTTCAAACCAAAAATAGAAAGGCAAACAAATACACATTTTTCTGGCTCCCAGCCATTTCTGTTCAAAAGTGGAAAGAAGCACTTTCTATAAGTGGCTCAAGTTGAAGCAATATCATGATGAGGAGAGAGGTTATGGCAAATAATTACAAGGATGTTTAGAAATCATAGCTAGCATAAACAAGCAGAGGAAACACCTTGAGTTATACAAGCAAATTAACATTGAGCCTCAAATACAGAGCAAGCAAGAAAGGGAATAACAGACCATATCACAGTAATTATTGTGACGTGGCCTTTTTCCTGTCATTTCTTCATTTCATGGGTGCCTTGGGTTTGGGGGGGAACTGCACAGCTTTGAATCAGACATGGTACCAGGAGCAAGAGCAGAAGCATTAGTTAGCTGGCAAGGCAACATTTCCTCCTGTGTGCTTTGTGCCAAAGGAGCTGAAATGGATTTCAGCCAATGCTTCTCAGTGGCTTTAACTCAAACTTTTGTTTAGTTTCCAGAAACTGGATAAGCAGTCTTTGAGCCAGCATCCAGTTTTCAAAAGCAGCATTGACTTCTGTCTCATTCTAATTAAAAATATAATTTATTGTTCCCTGTGTAATGAAAGACATTTTAAAAATCTTATGTTCACTGCAGAAATAACTCTCAGACACTTAAACGTAAGTTTCTCCTAAGTAAACCCAAAGAGAGTGAGATTAGTTACTCTGTGAAACGGCATTTGGATTTTTAGATCCACTCAAGTGTACTCAACTGTTGCAAAACCAAAATTTCAGAAGGGTAGACCCTGTTTATCTCCGAACTACAGTGAAATAAATGATTCTTTTCAATTTTGTGCAGGTGCACTGTGGGAAAACTCTCTCTCCTTTCTAAAGAGTCAGATGAATTAGGAGAAGGAGCTGGATAAATGCAGCCACTCAAACAGAGCAAATCAATACAAACCTTACTGGATGGTCCAGCACGACTCTGCAGGGGCTGTCTCTGGGCACCATAGTCCCCTCCCCTCAACACCCCCTCACACAGGCTTCAGTTGGCACCCCCTGATGAGCAGCGCCCTCACTTTCTGTCTGTGCCGTGGTGGGTGGTCACACAATGACAGCCCAGGGCCGTGCTCAGGGCTGGCAGCTTTGCCAGCAGAAGGACTTCCCAGCCCTTGAAAGTTACACCTAAGCTCAAGAGTTTTACAAGCCAGTGAGAGGTCAGTAAGAGACATCACTTGAGTTCATACCACCAGGAGAGTGTCCTCACTCCTAGCTGAAATAGCTGCAGCAGGAGAAAACTTGGCCCAGATCACTGCATGTCCCAGCACTCAGAGTGCTACATTACAGCTTGGAGACATGGGTGTATCCTTGTCCTGACTTACATGGACATTGAATTTGAAGTGGGATGTAACCTCCAAAGATGGGTGTGGGATTCGAGCCCTCTTTCTAAAACTCTCCACTTACAACAATATAAATTCTAGGAACAGAAGGAGAGGAAAACCCTCCAGCCTACAGATTAAGGCACCCACATGGAAAATGTGCAACAGGATTGCAATCTGTTGTAATGGATGTTCAATTCGCTAAAATTAAAAAGCAGAATAAACCAAAGGGAGAAAATAAAACACAGTAAATCCTCTCCATCTTCAGGTGGCTTCATAAACAATAAAACAAACCTGAATCTCTCATTTTCTGGAGGCTAAACTACAAAGGATGTACTGAATAAAAGCAAAGGGGATGGATTTACATTATCAGTTTGGAAAGCACACCTAGATTTATTTGGTTTTTCTTAGAGATACCTGAAACAACTGACTTAATTTCAGTCTGAATTGAATACAGTTTGTCAAATGTAGTTTCAGCTAAAAGATTTCTAAATCAAGTTCTTGAGGGCTTTTTCATTTTGATTTAACAACTGAACTGTAAGTATTGGTGTGCATAGTTTTATTAGTCTCACTACGCTCCTGCTCTTTCAAGAAGAGTAGCTACATGAGTAATAGCTGATGCAACAAATGTGGAAACATGAAAAGTGTCTCGTCAGAAATATCTTGCAATCATAGATAGATGTAGTCCATTTGACTCATCACCTCTTCTACATACATAGATATATCTCTGTGAGGATCAAATGTAATTTGAAAGGGTGGGAAAAAGGGGAAAAAAAGAGAAAGCATTGAGGTTCCAATGACTTTAATTGCAAAAATCAATCTTAATTCATTAGTAATATCCCTCTTGGGAAAATCAAAATCCACAAGGCCTTATGCTGTCCCTTACCAATTACAAGCTACAGTGAGTATGTCAATCTGCAATGATTGTGGTGTAAGCCTGCCAGACATGCCTTCCAGGCATCTCTCAGATGACATCCAGAGTGGACATATGCCTTCCTGCTTCTGAGCAAAATATTTGATTATGCAACATGACTCAGACTATTTGTGCTGCAGAAGCACCCAAAATGTGCATAGCTAAGCTCCTGTTCAGATGGCATTAACACAGACTACTCCACAAGACAATTTAACCTTTACCAAGCACCAAGCCAGGGCTGTAGACAGCCTGGAAAATAAGCTTTGAGCCTTCTGTTTACATTTTGCACGCTGGTCACCAGTTTTAACCTCTATGCTTGTTTTCTGTTTATTTGTCTGCCTGCAAAAATCTGCACTTCAATGGGCAATGAATTGACAGGCAATATGAAACTAGTGATAGTGTTACAAAAGTTCCCCCCCCAAAAAATCAATGTTTACTTGATCACACATCTCAGCAGACATTAGGAATAGCATGGCCCCAATTTACAGCAGCACTTGAAGCATTGTCCTGTGGCAAGGAGACAGCCTTATATAATAGTTCTAAATGATCACATTACCTCTAACTGGGGTCCTTGCAACAATGCAGGGGAAAAATGATCAGTGATTGCAAGCTTGTAATTGTCCTTTGGCATACTAGAGATCAATTTAATCTGACGGAACCTTAAATTTAACCACTAATTAGTCAGCTCTAGTCAAGTACTTAACTGGCTAATCAGCTATCTAAATTGACTGTCTAACTTGTACAAGGAGTTTCTTGATCTGCAGATTTTCTCTCACTTACAGACTCACCAGGGAAGATGGATATTAAGGGGGTGCTTTGCCTCAGGGCAATGACAAACACACATTAAGGTAATTTTCAGAAAAGTTCATGGACCGTCCCACCCTGGATAAGGTTGCCCCACCCACCGTGGTCCCTAAGACTTCATGTTTCCAACTGCAGATGAAACTACAGATTCACCATTAGCACCGGAACGGGCAAGTCCATTAAAGAACATAAGACATAATTGTCAGAGTATACCTTCAGCTTTGGCCACAATGGATAACTTTAAGCTTTTTGAATAAATGTTACACTTTGAAAAGACAAAAGGGTTATTTTCACAGGCTTAGCAGCAATAATCTGCATTTTTCACATCTAATATCTTTATATTTTGTAATACCATTGGTTATAACATTATTGTCAAATGCATTTGGAATTACTCAATCCCCTCATCTGAAAGCAATTCAAAAAGATAACTTCTGTTTGGGAGAGGACTGGGAAAAACTGGAACAAAGTTCACTGCTCCTGTGTTGGAGACAGAAAGGATCTGGAGACATCACCCTGCTTGGACCATGGCCAGGTCCTGTTAGCCCAGCTTGAGATAACCAAGCAGGTTATATGTGCTGACAGCTCTGAGCAAACAGTTGCAGAAATCAGTGCTCCCTGCCTTCAGGAGGAAAGGGGCTCAAAAGAAAGAAGAGGTTCAACAGAAGGAAGATGTGCTCCAGCTGCCTCTATGGACTCACAGACCAAAATGAGAAAATAAAATGGCATGTTTACTGAGGTGTGTCTGCCCCAAATTCCTCCTAATGTTGAACTGATTCCTAGTGCTGCTATGTTTGAAGGCCAAGGAAGAGTTTGCACAAATATTGAGTGCAATGCTGCAATTCCTACTGCCTCCTAGCTGGCTTTTTTCTTTTGCTGTGGTAGGCAATGAAAGCAGGCAAAGTTAAGCTGGCTGCAAAAAAGCAGAGTTAGTGAAGTTAAGAGGCAATGAAACAGTCCAGGAATAAAGAAGCATTTCCCTGTTGTTCTGCTCTCTTCCAAAGACAGTCCAGAAGATAGTTTTTGATAGTCCAGAAGATGAAACACAGAAGCGAGGCAGGTAAGAAAAGAAAAAAAGCACAAAGCCTATAGCCCCTCCTGAGACAACCATCTAAGGGGTTTCTCTTGAAGTCCCTTGTGAGAAGATACAGATGAGAGGAGAGGGACCATCACCCCTGCTTCTATTTTTCCAGATCAGTTGTTCAACAAAGACAGTTTTGAGGGAACACTGCACGATCCAACACATAAAGAGTGAACAAGGGCATGATCCACCCTAGCACAAAGGTACAGAACTGCTGCTCTACTTGCAAATGTGGATTATTGCAGTGACAGGAACTTGAGATATCCTCACTGGAAGGCAGTTCTGACACATTTGCTGTCATGGCATTGCAGCAGGTTTATGCACCCAGTGGAAGGTAAAAATTGAAAAAAAATGTGAGTTTGGAGGACAAGGTTCAGAGGAAAAAAATAAAAGGTATTGTTGTCAAAATCAAACAGATTTCCTAAAAAAAATTTTTAAAAAATCTGCCAGATAGAGCTAACATGGTTAGGCTGCCTGGTACACTCCAGCTTTCAGCTCTGCCCCATGCCGTTTCATGAACACACTCACTTCAAGGTCCTTTGCACAGAAAAAGTCAGTGGCATTCTCCTTTTGGAGAAATCTTACTTTTTCCCATCTGTATTGGTTTTGCACAGCCTGGTTCTTGGTAGTGGGGGAACCACACAGATGGCTTCTGTGAAAAGCTGCTAGAATCTTCTACCATGTCCAGAAAAGACACTCCCTGATGGCTCTGAGGATGGACATGCCACTGGCCAAGGCTGGGCCAATTAGAGATGGAGGTAGCTCCTCTGTGATAACAGATTTAAGAAGAAATCAAAACAAAATTTGTAGCATAGTTTTGATTTCCAGCTAGAGAAGAGGAGGAGGTGAGAATATGTGAGAGAAACAATGGCGACACCAAGGTCAGTGGAGAAGGAGGGGGAGGAGGTACTCCAGGCACCAGAGCTGAGACATTCCTGCAGCCTGTGGTGAACACCATCGTGAAGCAGCTGTCCCCGTGCAGCCCATGGAGGCCCGTGGGGATGCAGAGATCCACCCACAGCCCGTGGGGAAGGTGCCCACAATGGAGCAGGGGGGAATGCTTAGAGGGGTCTATGGTTCGGTGGGAGTCCCATGGAGAGAGAGAGGTCTTGCTCCTGGTTTGGAACAGCCCATCCTTGGATGACTGCACCCCATGGCAGAGTGACCCATGGTGCAGCAGTTTTGGGAGGACTGCTGCTCGTGATATTGGAACCACATCAGAGAAGTTCGCAGAGAGCTGTCTCCTGTGGGAGGGGACCCCACAGTGCAGCAGGGGAATGATTTCTCTCCCTGAGCAGCAGAAGAAAATCCTGGGTGATCAACTGACCAAAAACCTCCACCCCTGTCTCCCTGAGCTGTCAGTGGGAAGGAGGAAGGGGTTGGGGGGGAAAAGGTGTTTTAAGGGCTTATTTTACTTCTTATTATCCTCCTCTGATTTTGTTAGTAATAAATTCACTTAATATCTCTAAGTGGAGCCTGTTTTGCCCTTAAAGGTAATTGATGAGTGTTTTCTCCCGGTCCTTAATCTCAGCTCATGAACCCTTTGTTAAATTTTCTCTCCTCTGACCAGTTGCGGAGCAGGCGAGGGTGAGTGACCGGCTTTTCGTGGGTGCCTGGCATATGGCCAGCCTCAAACCACGACACCATCCAGTGGCCATTGGGAAGAAAACCCGGCTGGGCGGTTAGGAGTCCTGGAGGTGGTGAATGGCCTCCCTGCAGCGCTGCCAGGCTGCCCTGGGAGCAGATCCCCACCCACACATTGCTGAAGGCATCTTGTGGGCAGCAATAATTTGATTTAAGACAGTGAAGTCAAGGCTAGAGCAGAAGCCAGACAGCCTTTCCTGTCTTTACAGGTGATCTCCAGGGCACTGTGGATGGTGTTTTCCCCTTTGTCCAAAAAACCCAGCTACCTGAGGAATGTTTCCTGAGCTGCCACCCTCACAAAAGATGTAGCAAAGAAATTCAGTACCATTACAACTGACACATTGTAATATATCAGGATAACAGGAGCACACTTTTGACTCCTGCATTTGAGAACAAGAGGTCAGCAAAAATTGTTATTGTTTTTACCCTCTGAAGTTTAGATGTGAGTCTTCTTTCCTCTACTCAGGCAATGTTCATTTTATCAACAGCACTGTATGAAAGGCCAGCATTCACACTTCCAGGGAAATCTTAAAAGAACAGATTTTTAAAATAAAGCAAAATCATTATGCTGATGATTATGAGGATGAAATAGGTAAAAAGAAATAGGTAAAAAGAAATAGCTGGGGGACTTGCTTCTTCCATCAAAGAATTCCACTCCACATTCATAAAATTCTCAAGAAATTGAAGTCGTGGGAGTCCTGTTTGATTCTGCATTGAAAGATCAGGAGCACTGAAGAGTTTATCTTCCTCCCACTCACCACAGCACAAAGAGTACATGCACTGCACTCAAACACCAGCTCTTCAATGCAGCAATCCCACTGGGGAGAGGCATAGCAATATCAAACTGCCCTGGCAGGTTTCACCAGAGGAGGGTGGAACTGCTTCTGCACTAAAAGGTCGTCTGCTCAGCCACACAGGTTTGCATGTGGCCTCCTTTTTCCTGTGGCTGAAAGGCATTTCCGCAGCAACAAGAGAATGGAGAAAACTTCTCAACAGCTTCTTCAGAGATATTTAGCCAGCACCTATTTCTCAATTCAACATCCTGGTCCGTGTGCTAGTATACAGCATAGAATTTCTCCAAGGTCCAGGACAGGCAGGCCAGCAAGCTAGGCAGGCAACTGAGAGATGAATGCTGTTCTCAGTATATCTGAGTGAGACCAGATACAGACTGCTGAGAGGCAAACTATCACCTCTAGGATGAAAGTTCAAAGATATGATGAGAAGGTACTCTTAAAAACACTTTGTCCTGAAATCCAGTTTAATTATCAGTGACTTGCCTGCTTCTAGACTGTTTCATCATTAGATTTGGGTTTCTTTTAAACAGATTAATTCTCATCTTCAATTGCTACCAGCCATAATTACTTTGACTCACATTTGCAATAAGGAAGAGAAAAAAGCCTTCTTAACCACACAAAAAGAGCACAGTAAGAAATATCTGCTAGAAGACAGACTTCACCAGTATGAAAAGGGGGTCTTGTCTGTGGTGGGTAGCATAACAAGCTGGTTGGCCCTGAGAGCTGCAATACCACTTAAAAAAACCGAATGTGGTTGCAAATGATTGCTGCATGCAAATGATCACTGCAGTACTTTTCTGCAGCCTTCAGTGCCTCTAAGCATTCAGGATTTACTGATTCCTGTTTCTTAAACACTATAGCCTTTGCCAGAACATCTGCACAAAGAAATAAATCATTACAGATGACTATATGCTACTCCTGCAAATGCAGATCTGACTACATCAGACACTTGCTTCCTGAATCTTGCAGGAAGCAAGAAAAAGAAAAAGAACACTTTTCTGTGGTGTTGCCCTCACTGTAGTAAAATATGAAAGGAAAGCACCGAGCCTTTTTCTAAAGGAGAAAGGATATGGTGAAACTATTTACATGGAACTAAAAGCTGAACATGTTCTTTCACAGGAACAATTTAAAGGTTTTCACAGAAGATAAGGATTTTTTTTTTATGTCATAAGCTCTGTTTCACCAAACATGTCCTTAAAGTCCACCATACCACCATGTGGTTCTCACAACAATCTACACAAAGTTAATCTATGTCTCTTATTTTTCTTCTAAGGAGAGACTTTCTTCTCTGTTTTTCTCCTAAAATGTTCCCAGTTGTTTGTCCTTTTATATTTTGATGAGTGTATTTCAACATAGAGCAGCTCCAATTTTTAACAATTCTTATACATGTATCTTTCAAGTTTTTATAGGAAAAGCAAATAGTCAAAATAAATTTTTGACTTCTCAGTGATAAAAAACATTAATCAAAACAATATAAAAACAGTATTATCAACTGTTGAATTGTAAGGTATATCTCAGTAACTGCAGTCTCGATAGTTATTCTTATTTTTATGATACTCTTTAAATAAATTATTTTAACTTTTTACTTCAGTTTTTCCTCTCATGTCATATGCTATTTTGTCAGCAGAACCCCCACGGTAGTAAAAATAATAAATGAGAGGTAAATGCTTGGAGAAAAGCAACCACACACTTGGTATTTCCCATTGCAGCAGAGCTCTAATTTATACCAGTAAGTGGAATTAAGCCACAATATAGTTGCTAAAGGTAAACATGTCCTGATTGAATATATTTATTTTTCAAATTATGTTACAGTCCTTAAATTTCAATTTTATAACTTATATACAATTAAGAAATAATATAAAATTCACCCAAATTCATAAGAAGTTTGGCACAAGTAACCCACTTCTCATAAAGTGCACACGCTTTTGATCATCTTTTATTTACTAAGGTCAATGAGGACAAAAAATCCGAGCTATTCCAGACCACTTCAGAGGACTCACTCTCAATATGTTTGTGTTGTTGGTTTTTCTTAAATGTCTACCACTCCAGAGTTGAAGACCCAGTTTTTAGCAGAAGAAGAGCTGATGACAGTACTAGGACAAAAGAATGCTGAAATACTGAATTCAAGGTAGCCAAGGCTAAAACTCCACAGAGCTTTGTAAGTCAGGTCAGAAGGTGGAACAGATGCTCAAACTGGATGTCAGTCAAATTTTCAGCACATTTCATAATGTGTAGTATGTGCAACCAATATGTTCCTAGTGTGTCACGTCATCAAAAATGAAAGATGGGGAAGCAGCAGCAGAGGAAAGATACAGACTAACTCAGCACCCAATGCCCTTACACATCCACAGGCAGCAATATAGAACCCAAATATAATATCATGTGACATAGTATAAAGTTATATTATGGACAAAAGTAGGAGCAAAATAGCTCTGCATGCTGAGTAGCTGTCTCTAAAGCTGTACCAAGGCTTCCATCAGGAGACAAACAGGCTAGAACACAACCACCACCTGAAAGTGTATCTCATCAGAAATCACTAAAGTGGAGGAACTGGAAAAAGCCCTAAGGACTCAGCAATTAACCTGTACAAGACCAAGTCTTTTCTGCAGTTTCAGGAACCCAAAACCGGAGTTAAATTGCTCTGATTCACAGTGTTTCTAGGATTCTATCTTCACAATGCATCTTCGCTGGAAAGAGTTTACAGCGGGCACTAATAACATATCCAAAACACAGAAAACTGCTGGAGGTTCTTGCTTACCCCTGCAATGGCATATACTACGTGGCAATTTAGAATATAGATTCAATCTTCATCTCAGCAGTGCTTTAAGAGTGCTGGTGATACACTTGGGCACAACCCACAAGACTCCAAAAATCACAGCTGAAAAGAACCATTCCAATACGCTAAATTCCTAGTAAATAAATAAATAAGGATAATTTCTGTTTCTCCATTCCAGCCCTCTTCATTTCCCTCCCAATTCCCTATTTCGCTCTTATCTGAAGAGGCATTAAACAACCAATTTGGGAAATGTTTCTTCTTATTATACACAAACACCTTCATACTGTTGCTTTCTGAGAAAATTTGACTATTTGACATCATCTTGTTTCTCCTTGCACTTTGTAAAATCCACACAAATAATTTAAAGACTGTGTTAGGGAGCTACAGAAAGCTCAGACATATAAGCAAGTTACTGTGTGTTAGCTGAGACACATTAACTACAAAAGAGCTTCAAGGCAAACTGAATTGCCTAGCAGCTGTTTTTGCTTTAGATTAAGAGAAAATAAGTACAATTAATATGACTCAGCTGGTACGGTATTTTGATGTTGCTTGTACCCAGAAGCTGCTCCTAGAAGAACCTGGTAGACCTAGATGCACCATAGCATAAGAGCATGAGTTCTCTTGAGACCTTGCAAGATGGAGCAAGGACAGTGAAATAGCTACACAATGTAACAAAACAGGGGAATATGTAAAGTGATTTACAGCATTACCACCCAAAATATTTTTGAAGAAACTTCTCTGAAGTATTAATAACAAGGATTGCTGTATGCTTACTTCCATCATAATGGACCATGTGTACTGTAGGAACAGGGAAGAAAAGACAACTGCTCTTGGCAGGTTCCAGTTTAAGACAAGATACAGAAAGATGTAGACAGGAATCAGACAGACTCCAAGATAACAATAAGACAACAACCACCAGGATCATATGTTGGGTCTCAGCATGCCTGAGGACAGACATTGTCAAAGGTTTGTGTTAGCACCACAGCAAGTGGCTTTGAAAAATAATCATATAGTATACATTCAAATGCTTGTAAAACTGAGAGAGGGATCCCATGGAGAGAAGGATCCCAGGGAGTTCAAAATGAGAGTTGAGGTTCAGTATGTTTAATGTTGCTCAGAAATATAAATAAATGAAATTCTTCAATTAAAGAGAGGAAGAATATTATCCTTGCAGTAAGTTTCTGAATTGATATGAGATAGTGAAATTACTTTTGTCAAGGCTAGATAATGGGAGATTTCAGTAAAAGTGTCATGAGATAATGACAACTTGGATAACAGTATGTTTCTGTGTATGGAGAGTGAAAGCATTTGAAAGTTTAACTAATAGCTTGGCAAAGAGGACACAGAACTGAAGAAAATGCTTAAACTATTATATCATTACCAGTATGATTTCATTGTCAATAATAAGCAAGTATGATTTAGGAAAGGTAGAATTTGATCATACAGGCTGGATTCAACTAAAGGCTGAGCCATGGTATATCAGAGAGATGGGTCAAACTCTATATTTGGTCAAAAAATAATAAAAAAAAAGAAGATAATTCTGTGTTTAGGAATGGAACTGTCCTTTATAGAATTACAAGCCATGCTGTTGTTTGTGAATAAAATCACTTCAAAACATGTAGAGGAGAAATGGATCAGAAGACAGTACCATATATTAGACCATAAACAGTATTTTGAAGTATATCAAGATATTCTGAAAGACATTATGCAAGTGTTTTCAGAAAACAGGTAGAGAACCATTGGCAGATAGAATCACAGATGGTAAGGTTTAAATAAGAGATTTTCAGATAACATTGAAGGTAAATGTCAGGATAAAATGAAAGCAGACGGAAGAGGGTTTTCTTAGTTGATTTTGTTTAATAGAAGAAATAAAAACATGCTAGCTGAGAAAGAAAGAGTGGAAGAGGTTCTGGAGAAAAGTGAGGTAGAGAAGTCAAAAGAAGATGAGCTCTGCCCAGATGAGGAAGCCATATCTGCAGAAGAAGCAGTTCAAGAAGTATTAGGTGAGTCAAGGCTATGTCATTATGTTAATATTTTTTTTCTTGCCCCTTGGAAGCAGTCCACAAGACCTGTTTGGAGAGAGACAAGAACATGGGGATAGCTGAAAGCATATGCACAGAGAAATAATTACTCAGCTAAGCCAGAGGCAGGGGATAGAGTAGGACACAGTCTATTCACAGTGACATAAGTTTATTCACTTATGCCAGAGATGCCCCACAGCAAAAGCAAGAGAGAGACACCAGAGGACAGCCAGACTGTAACTTGATGATAGGAAAGAGAAGTGAGCAATTAAAGACTAGAGGAGGCTGCAAAAGGAAAATATTTTTAGAAGTATTTGTCACTAAGGCACAAACACAGTGCACACACCCTTTGATGAACTATGCCTTTAACTGCATCTACTGCTTTCCAGAGAAATTCTTAAGAGAAAAAAATGTGGTTCTGCTTCGGGCCAGAAGGAACTGAGAACAAAAAGGGGTAGTAGGTATAGCTTCACATGCAACATTACCTCCGTGCCCATCTCCCTGTCTAGTGATTGTGTAACACTCAGCATGATTTTATCAGCACTAAGTGACACATCAGGAAGGACACCTCCAGACACAAAACCGGTATGAGCTACATTGGCCTGTAAACAGCACTGGTGAGTTAACAGGCGGTTGGGTGCTTCCTTGAGGAGAGTGCTGTGCACAGAACAGTGAAACTATTCAACATGTCATTTAGCAACAACCCTTTCCCGGGGTTAGTGCTCCTACCTCAGGATCCAACACCAACCGAGAATCTCCTAGGACCTCCCTATGACAAGCTGATGAGCAGCAGGCTGCAAATCCATGTCATTTAATCAAGCGAGTGCACAATACACAACACTGTTGTCTGTACAGTGCCCTACAGCTGTGTCATTATCCAAACCAGTCCTTGTCCTACTAACCCACAACCAATTCACTCTTACTTTAGATAGATCATGGGGGAGTGTGTAAAGGATGGATTTGGGGAGCGAGGGGAAACATCTAGAATTAATAAGGACAAAACAGAGACCATCTTTAAAAACCAGGCAGCCCTTCAGCACATGTTGGTGCAATGTCTTCCCCCATCACCTTGCAGCCACTGCATAGGCTTGGTGGAGAGCCTGACATGCTGAGCAGGCAGCACCCAGCTACCGCACCTAATCAAGGAAACACACTCAAAGAGGTGAGATGCAAATGCTGCATTTTGGCAACCACACAGCCCTGCAAGAAATCAGGTCTCCCAGCATGCATAGGGACAGGGAGTAAACAGCTAGAACCAAAAGTTCATGTGAACAGTAGCAGCCTGGCATTAATGGCTCTTGCCATTCATAAAGTGAAACAGAGCTTTCCATCACCTTGTGATGGAAAATGGGCAGCAATGAGGCAGCAAGACAGGCAAAGCAAAGGTGATGCAGCATTTGAAAGCAGAGAGCTTCATTATCCCTGACCCAGGCACACAGACTCCACATGCCACAGGACTTCCACCCGGTCATAATTGTGTGCAGGTCTGCCACCAAAGTCAATACCAAGAGAGGGGTGCAGTGGGAATCTCCTTTCTACAGAGGTAGTTTTTTTCACCACAGGGGAGAGTACAGAAAGGCCATTCTGCAAGAAGTCAAAAAACAATTTCTCTCTCCTTTTTGAATTGTCTCAAACCATTGAACACTGGTATAACTAGCAGACAGGAAAATCCTGCCAAACTGATCTGCAATTCCTGCACAGGGATAATAAACCTTCCAAGAAATCCAGTTAATACAACTGAGCCCAGTAAAGAAAGATATTACCCTACACCCCAAAAAGTTGTTGAAAGCGAGTAGGTCAGTGAATAATCAAACAAGTTGCTAATCTCCATTTTCTCCAGAGGACACATTTTTTTGAGGAAAACTCAAATCCAGAGATGAAGCCAGGGGTTTGGGTTTTCTGTTTCAGCTCAAAGGACAGGAGATCTTAATTCCAGCTATCCTTTTGTTCACAGTATGGGTAAGCCCATTCACATAATAATTTACCTGTGTCTTTACTCATTCAATTTAATGTGTATGAGAGAAACCATAAAATTAACGTATTCTAAAATTCTTTTCACATTGAAAACAGAGATAATTCTGCTCAGTGCTGTCACAACAGCACAGTACAGTCTAGTTCTATATTGCACCCTAAATTCTCTTTACACAATTCTAGATTTGCACATTTTTCTCTAGGAACACAAAATCAATAAGAGAATTGCTTCAATTTCCATACTACACATTTGTCTTCACAAATATCAGACTTACATGAAATAGTCATGATTAGACTGTCACCATGTCCTTTGATGGATCTTAAAACATAACTGAACTGAACTTGTCCAGAAGAGAATCATTCATATACATGTTTTTTCTTGTCCTCACTCAACAAACAAACTCCATTTTTTATAATTATTTCACTGGTTTTTAGTGATCTGTTAGCAATTTTTAACCAATGTGGAGAGGTGGGAACACGAGATCTTTTATACAGGCCTTTAAAAACAGGCAGATACTTGTCCATGTGAACTTCCTTTATTGTACCAAGTGAGCATTGTTTCTTATAAGCTAAAACTACACTGTCTTTTAAAAAGAAAAAAAGATAGATGTGACTAGACAGAAATAACTAACATTTGTCACTTCAGCAAAAAGAAATAAGCAACAACCTTACCAGCAAGGAATTCTGATGAACAGCCACACTTGTCCTGTCAGCTCCATACACCTTGCAAAGCAGAGAGGAAGCTCTTACAGAAATCAGTTGCAATGCTGAAATTGCCCAAGAGGAAACTGATGTCTCTTTTACAAGCCATGACTACACAAACCACAAGTCGGACATCAAAGCAAGTGCTAAAAGCCTTGCCTGCCAGAACTGTTAATGCTAGAACCAAGCCATGTGAAAATGGGGTAGGGGATGGGAATATTAAAAATATTCTCAGATAGCTAGTTTTTAGTATTTTTTTGTTTGTTTCACAAGTGGAAATCAGTTTTAAAAATGTACTCTCATATATTCCTGAGCAGAGGCTGACAGTGCATCGTGGGAGAAAGAAGAAAGCATACTCTAGGTGCCCTGTGACAAATGGCACTCTCCAAGGCTCAGCACAGCCGCTGCTGCTAACACATTTCTCACAGCACACTTCCAGTCCCAGTCTCCTGGAGGCCCCAGAGTTCACTCCTGGACCCCAAAATGTGGCAGATCTCAGGGCTGTCTGAACTCAACCATGCCAAGGCCAGAGAGCCCTTGAGACAAAATGAAAGACGGGACTTGAAGTGCTGTCGGTTTGGTTTTTCTGGGTCACCTGCAAGGTGTGTCCCAGAAAACCCCATCTAAGCAAGACAGCAAGATCTGCAGACAAGCACATGGATCTAATAGTTTCAAATCAACTGTCTTTAGTTCCCACGTTTCCTTTACAACTAACCAATGCAGTGGTAAGCAAAGTTAGTAATCCTATTAAAAATACAAAATATCTGTAAATTTCTGTAAGTTACGTTTTTACTAGGCTTGGAGAAAAAAAAAATGAAAAGTCAGGACCTTGTAGTTTTGGCTACTTCTCTGGCTTATGTTTGAACAGCTTTAGCCAAGGGTACATGAACTTCAAGAATGAATGAACATCTAGCACAAATATCTAAGTAAATTTTCATTGCTCTGTCTACACAGATCTTTACTTATTTCACACATCGCATTAGTCTATAAAGACAGAGCATGCACTCTGTTAAATTTCATCCTTCTTCAAAGCGATAGGCATTCCTAAAAATAAGACAAGCCAACACATACTGTGAAGTGATTTCTTCCTTTTTGACTCACTGGAATATTACAGACCAGTTTCCTCAAAGCAGGATGGTGGGATGCTGCTGTCTAGGGATTCTCCTGCATTTCCTTAGATGTCTCTCTCCTCTATCACAGCAAAATTCCAGGGTTCAGAGTCAGGTAGACATCCAGAGATCTCAATACTTTACTATTCATGACACTGAAATTACAGTGCCACCTGTAGGACACTCATAAAAAATTAATTTGGGCCTTACTGGTGCCATGAATGCCAGTTATAATTATAGGGCTTTCTAGTAGTCTTGGCAGAAATGCAGGAATATAAAAAACAGATGACTCATGTCAGTCTACAGGGAGTAACTTGAAAGCTTTGTTCATGTAGAGCAATATGCATCAGCACATCCAGAAGAGGATATTTTGCTACAAAGATGAATCTTTTGTGGAAGGAGGATGTGCCAGTACAATGCATTCATAGTCCATCCACTTCAGAGCTTGTGCCAGTGTAGGCAGGAGACATCTGCCACATCCTCAAAGACTTCCAGCCAACACAGACATCACCCTTGAACAGCCGAATATAAGGAAAGTTTCCATTGTGGCTGCACACTTTTTATTTTTTTAACATTTCCACTCTCAATTTAGTTTTTATCTCTTGACCATGTAACCCAATGCACCACAATTCATTGACTGATATTTGCATTGCATTCATATGCACCAGCAATGAGAAGCACTCACATATCCTTCAAAATATACTAACAAACTTATTTTATGTTGCTTTCTTTTTTTTTTTACCAAGAGAGCAATTTTGCACTTTTCTAACCCATAGCTAAGGCAATGTCTGTAAAGACTTCTCTTCCAACCTATCATTTGAAGATGCAGGGTAAGACAAGAGTAAGTAGTTGCATTTTGGTTGCTAAATTTCCATTAACAACATTTGAAGTGGAAACTACGGAACTGATTTACTTAATAGTTCTGCGCTGCAAATGAACTTTAAAAGAGAAGGCGTACAACATGTTCAACGGCAGTTTCTGCTTAATGTTCAGCTGTGGTCAAAAACAGAACAAAAGGTTCAGACAAATGAGGAAGGGAATGGTGAATAATATAATGGATTTAGGAATGCTTTTGTTTAGATCAATGGCAGTTTTGTGTGAAATGTGATGTAACATAACCATCACCAACAAACAATAGAAAGAATCTGTGAGACTAAAGACAAAAGAGTGAAAAGAAAGGTCAAGAATTGCCAAGGCAAAAAAAGTTCTTGTAGGAAGATGGATTTTAATACAAACAATGTTTTGTAGTGTGGCACAACTGATAAGAGATTCAACATAAATATTTTAGATTATGATTTATATCAGGAAAATACAACTCTTTCTCAGTCATGTAAAACAAAAAGGGAAGGAACAAACAGTGAAAGGTAATAAAATGAAGAGAAGGAAGTGGGTTCAAACACATTTGGAACTCACTGCTGCAGTGAACTGAGCATGGATGTTGATACAGAATTGAAAATATTACTCTGTGAAACAGGGCAAATAGTGATTCACTATGTGCAGAGAGCAGAAAATTAGCTAGGAACATTAGGTTTAAAGATTCATGGCAAGTTTCACAGCATAAAAACATTATTCTCATAGTTTTACTAACTTTTTATGGCCACAGCAGTTGCAAAGAGTAAGAAACCTTCACTAATTTTTGAGTTAGATGCACAACACAGGAATAAAAATTGCGGTCGGATAATTGATGCAAAGAGTTAAAAAAAATTATTAATATAGTTGAGCAAATACAGGCTGTAGAAATCACTAGGTTTTCACCCAGGGAAGTATGGGAGGCTGGAGCAGAAAGGAGATTTCTGAAGGGACTTCCTGCCAACATGGCTACAAAGACACAAGAAAACTCGCAGAGTGGAACCAAAAATATTTAGGAATTTCCAATTCCCATTTATCTGGCAAGTTCCCTGTGAGAAAATAAAGGATTGTTAGAGCAGAATAGCCAGAGTCATAAGTACCAGGGTACATATGAATATGAGGGCAGCTCACAGAGATGATTGGCACTTGTTGAAAGCAGGCAGGTTAAACTACTTTTCCACTGTGTTCCTACAGCAGATTCCAAATCCTTTGGAGCTGGGAAATGCACAGGAGAAAACCTTTCTCTCTGGTTAAAAATTCAAGACACGGCATCTGTATTTTCTCCTTAAGCTGAACAGAAGTTGCAACAGAAAAAAAAATTTCACCCAGTTTGCAATTTATTTGCAATAAAATTGCATTAGACACTGTCTTTTTTATTCAGAAATGCGCTGTGAGTGTTTGTTTCTTACCAGACAGGAAAGCAAAATGTCATCTGAACTTTCCTTTGCCTACTCAGCCAACTAAGTAACCACTGAATGCACCAAAAGGTATGGGAAAGCCACTGAAAGCAGGTAACATATCAGTCACATACCACTTACCAACAAAGTTGTCGGTCACATGACTCCTGCCACAGGCTGTAGAGATCACAAGTGGGATGAGATGAGTCTCTGTCAACCAACATGATTCATATTTGCCAAACCCACCTGTTCCACGCAAACCAGTTGTTATTGGCACTTCACATTTATGATTGCAAGCTACTGACTTGCACAACCATAGTCTTCCTTCTTAGCAGTCAAGATGTTCTAGCTTCCCCTGTGAACTTCCTTTCCTATTTTAACTTTTTTTCAATTAATGAAGTAAATATGAAACAGAGAGTATTAACCAGGCTTTGAATGCTCCAGTGTTGAGAGAATGGTGCGGGTTTATATACATCACTTCAGTTTTGTATTTCTCTTTCCCTCAAAACAAGACACCCTTGTGGGAGCATTATTGGCAAAATCAAAGGGTAGGAAATCAGCTGTATATTTACCTTTAGCATTTGGCTAAATTCCAGTGTGAGACTTTGAGAATAAAGTGCTGATGGACAACATGAAACTGGAAGCCTTTGAGCAAGGAATGAGTACCCAGAGGCTCCAGGCCTGATTCTGGCACTGACTTACCACTTGACTTTAAACTCACCTCTTCCACAGCTTCACCGCCACACTTTTAAAGGAGGTATGCAATAATACCTTCACTGGAGTAATTTTATGAAAATTTAGTAATTAATTCCTCTAAAGTGTTCAGAGTTCCCCAGATTAACAGCTTCACAGGCAGGAAGCATATCAGTTATCTTTTTAAGGACAGCATTATCAGTAAAGAAAAGCATCTTTAAAGTGGCCAGAAACTTGCTTAAACACCTTGAAAAGAAACAGTTCCAAAGTTAAGCATTAGACACTGGTTTTATTGCAGCACTATACTGATCAAGGAATTGAACATCTGTACAGAATCCTAAATCCCACTCTTTGCTTCATAGTAATTTCTTGCATAACCTTATGCCACTGCTTTCCTTTCATCTCTGATAAAAAACCCTCAGCAGTTCCAGTCACATGACTAGGCATCACTACTGCTGCTTGTTGGGGCTGTATATGTTTAAAATACCTGCCAGAGAGCCTGCAACACCTTCCCATTGTAAATGTTGACATGGACAATTTCCTCACTAACCCAGTGACAGAGACTGGGTATTCCAGACACACTGGGAATATGGTGGGCTTGCAAGATGGCCAGTAGGCTATATAGATGGAAGCACTGCTAGGAGATTGAGGGACATGATTAAATCCCTCTCCTTGGTTTGAACCAGGTCTAAATGCTGTATCCAATTTGGGGCACACACCCCTAATACAGGAAAGATGGTGACAAACTGAAACAAGCTCAGCAGAGTACACCAAGATGGTTGGAGCTGGATGGTTGGTTCTGTGAGAAGCTGAGGGACTACATCATTTCCAGCTTGGAGCAGGGACAGCTTCAGGGGCCCTCTAACAGCAGCCCTCCACCACCTATGAGGGGATAAGCAAGATGATGGAGATGGGCTTTTCCCAGTGGTACAGAGTAACAGGACGAGACATAAGCAGAAGTTGAAACAGGAGAATCTTAGACAGAATATAAAGAAAACCTCCTTCCCCAATGAGGACAGTGGGACTGGTCACCCAGAGAGGATGTTCAGCCTCTGTCCTTGGGAGTTTTCGAGCCCTGATGGTATAAAGCCCTGAGTGGGCTGGTCTGAGCTCATAGCTCAGCCTGCTGTGAGCAGGAGCTTGGACTGAGACCTCCTGCCTGGGTGGTACAATGAGCCTGTCACTCTCTGTTAGTTCCAAACCTACATCTGAACAGCAAATCATCCACAAACCCACAGAGAAATTATTAAAATGTCTTCCCAGAAGTAGATAAACACATATATTTTCAAATAGCAAGATACATATGAACACAAACACAAGTTTAGGATGATCTGGGACTTGTGCACATATGCAAAAATTTATGTTAAAATCTACTCATAAAATATAGCTGTTAGGGTTATAACGAACTAAGACTATGCAATTTCAAAAAATATGCTCCTTTAGAAGATTTCACACCATGACAAACATCCTTCTCCTTCATTCATATATTTCAGCTGCTCTGCCAAGCCATCCAAACAAAGTTTTTAAAGTATATTTTTTTCACACACACAAAAAAAAGGATAAGACCTTTATCCAACTATTTGGTATTTTTTAAAAGTTGTTTGAGAATAGAGGGAAGGTTTTTTTATGTAACATTTTCTTGATTAAAAAAATAAACAGAAAAAAGAATCCAATTACATGCACATTTTTTGCATTCTTGCTCAACTGTTTCTATTCCAAATGCAAGGTCATTTAGCAAAAATTAAAAAGGAAAAAAACTATTATATTTCTTGAAAATGAAAATATCTGAAAGTGCTTGAAAGTCTTCTAAAAAAATCATTCTTTTCATATATCTTAAATTTATTTTTTCAAATGATTCTAGGGTTTTGCCCTAAGATTACTAAGTCTAGCCCATCTACTTTCTTGTAAAGAACCCAAAAGAGGGATGTCCCATTCCAGCGTGTTTGTAAGATAAATAGATAAAAAGCCAATTCAGCCATTGACTTATGTTATTAAATTCAACAATTCATCAGCAATACATCAATAAACTTTAATTACTTTATATGTAAGTCATTGAGAATGCATTGAATTAAGTTACATTTTAGGGTCACATGAGTTACACTTAAATTCAAATACTGCCATAATAGAGCCATCTGAAATTCAGAGCCTTCAAAAATCCATAACTTGCAAAAGGTTAATTTTTGAAACATTGGTAAGAAAAGCCTGACATACTGTGTTCTGGTTGGTTGGGTTTTTTCCTCTTTGTGAGTCTAACTATCAAACAATGTCCTTTCAAATTATACTACCATTAGGTATATGCACATAATCTAAATTTATTTGGATGAATTAAATTTGCCCCAAAAAATTCTCTGCTTTATTTCCTCTGAAGCATCCTTGGGCTCAGGGAAGTTGACTGCCGAGGTCTCACACCTCTGAAGGACAAAGGTGGTCACATGGCAACACCAACACGATCTCCAGGAAGAGCAACAACCTCAGCTGCATTTGCCATTTCTCATCAGTACTTTCTGCTGAGGTTGCAAAGCATTTGCAATTGCTGCTTCCTTTTTTTCTCTCTTTCTTCATCACAGCATTCGTCCCAGGCCCAGCAACAAACTTATCTGGGTGAGGAGGGTGAGGGCTACTCTCCAGTCATCCTTTCTGCCCAGACATTATTTTTACTCTTACTTCGCTCCCTCAGCTCATTTGCAATTTTCCTCCTCAGCAGTCAGTCATAATAAGGCAAGAGAAGGGAATAAAAACATTCTGTAATACATCTTAGTAAATGTTTGAGTCACTGTGGTCTAGTGGTTAATATCTCCCTCTCTATTCTGAATAGGTTCCTATGTTAACACCTAAGCATGAGATTTCAAGAAATGTATTTGGGACTCACTGTTCCTCTTTTACTAAGTCTTTTTTTTTTTTTCCCCCTGGGTTCCTATACGCCTCAACAGGGAATTTCACCTTGGTAAAGACTCAAGCTTGGAAATGTCCAAACAGCATGCGGTAAGCAGCTCAGTGTTAAGCCCATGGTATACATGAGGAACATGAAGATGCTAGGACTAGAAGACACCCTGACTAAACAAAACCATACAAAACCTAAGAACTTGTGATGCATCTACCAACACTTTTATACTGCTAATGACAGCAATTCTGTGCAAAGGTGCTGAAGCTTCCCTGAAGGCACAAATGAGCATATCCCACCAGGTTCTCTTTTGTAGTAAGGAGTAATTGTTTAACCAGCTTTCAGAAAGCCTTCCTAACAATCCTTGATTGAAAAGACAATGTTATCTATGGTATTGTCAACTCTAATTTTCGAACTCATCACCACAAACAGAAATTTATTTACCTTTTATACCAAAAGTTACTAGTCTTTGGCACCCCTGAAAGAACCCTGGCTAAATAAGGACCTCTCAGAGGAATTCAGGGAAAGAAAAGAGAGTTATTGACCTTTGAAAGATGGGGCAGGCAACTCAGGAAGAATACAAGGATGTTGTTAGGTCTTGTAGACAGAAAGGAGGAAGCTCAGCTAGAACTCAGTTTGGCCAATGCTGTGAAAGATCATAAAAAGGGGTTTTATAAAAACATTAACAACAAAAGGAGGGTCGAGGAAAATATCCATCCTTTATCTTACGCAGTGGGGGGGACGTTGTCACCAAAGATAACAAAAAGCCTGAGGTACTTAATGCCTTCCTTGCCTCAGCCTTTAAGAGAAAGACCAGTTATTCTTAGGGCAATCAGGCCCCTGAGCTGGTAGGCAGAGACAGGGAGCAGAAAAAACACCTGCAATCCAGGAGGAAGTAGTTAATGACCTGTTGAGCCACCTAGACACAAATCTGCAGGGCTTGGATGGGATTCACCCAAGGGTACTGGCTTGCAGAAGGACTCGTCAAGCCACTCGCCAACATTTCTCATCAGTCCTGGTTAACCAGGGAGGTACCAAATGACTGCATATTAGCAAATGGGATGCTCGTCTACAAGAAGGGTTGTAGGGAAAGGTTGTTGTTGTTGAAGGGAAAGAGGATCCAGGGAACCACAGGCTTGTCAGCCTGACCTATGTGCCTGGGCAAGTCATGGGGCAGATCAACTTGAGGGAAAAAACATGGCACATACAGGACAACCAGGTGATCAGGCCCATCCAGCAGGGGTTTAGGAAAGGCAAGCCCTGTTTGAACACCCTGATCTCTTTTTATAACTGGGTGACCTAACTAGGAAAAGAGAGAAAACCTCTGAATGTAGCCTACTTGGACTTCAACAAAGTCTTTGATACCTTGATAAAGCCTTTGTCTCTCACAGCATTCTTCTGGAGAAACTGGCAGCCCACAGCTTGGAATTCTTCACGGGGTTTAAAAACTGGGTGGATGGCTTTTCCCAGAGAGTAGTGATGAATGGTGCTGTAGTTATCCAGTTGTACACTGGTCATGAATGGTGTTTCTCTGGGCTCAGTCCTGTTTAATATCGTAATTGATAATCTGGGTGAAGGGATCAAGAGGACCTTCTGTCAGTTCATGGGTGACACTAAGTTGGGCGGGTGTGTGGATCTGCTGGAAGGCAGGAAGGCTCTGTGGAGGGATCTCGACAGGTTGGATCGATGGGCCAAGGCCATTGGTATGAGGTTCAATAAACCCAGGTGCCGGGTCCTGCACTTGGTTCATGACAGTGCCATGTAGCTCTACAAGCTGGGGGAATAGTGGCTGGGAAGTGGCCCAGTGGAAAAAAACCTGGGGGTGCTGGTGAACATTGGCTGAACATGAACCAGTGTGTGTGCCCAGGTGGCCAAGAAGGCCAATGGCATCCTTGCCTGTATCAGCAATAGTGTGGCCAACAGGACCAGAGCTGTGATTGCCCCCTGCACTCAGCACTGGTGAGGCCACACCTCAGGCTTATCTCCACTTCTGGGCCACTCACTTCAAAAAGCACATTGATGTGCTGGAACACGTCCAGAGATGGCCAAAGGAGCTGGTGAAGAGTCTGGAGCACAGACTAGAGCACAGAAGAGTCTGGGGTTGTTTAGCCTGGAGAAAAGGAGGATCAGGGGAGACCTTATTGGTCTCTGAACTGCCTGAAAGGAGAGTGTCGAGAGGTGGGAGTTGGTGTCTTCTCCCAAGGACCTAGCAACAGGACAAGAGGAAATGGCCTCAAGCTGCACTGGGGAGGTTGAGCCCGGACATCAGGAAGAATTTCTTCACTGAAAGGGTGGTTAACTCAGTGACATTACCACACATGTCCTTTGACACTTCAAGCAGGGCTTGGAGCTCCCCAACACCACCGCTACTCCTACACGTTTGTTCCACCACTATAAATAACTACTGAAACCCACACAACTTGTTATGTGAGGTTTTGGCCTTAGCAGCACTGCAACGGCCTCTTCACACTCATGTATTAAAACTTCCAGCAGTTCCCGTTACAGAGAAATTCCTTGTCTATTCAAAAAAGAGAAGGAAGGAAACAAAGGTGAATGGCTATGGAAAGAATGAAAAAGGCCAAGTGAGAAGGCAAGACAATAGATGTGATTAGACAAGCCAGTGGTACAGATCCTGCTTTGCTACACGTTTTTTCCAAGAGCCTGCACCAGTTCTATGCTGCAAAGTTCAAAGGACCATTGAAAGTTAGGGGAGCACCATATCTCTTGAGGAGCTCTCCACAGATTCCCAGGCAGTCTCTGCTTACCAGGACACCCATCCACCTGGTCTTCAAATTTCAGCTCTCTAAGGAGCGCTACATGCTTTCTCCAGTGTCACCACTTAAAAGAAGTTCCCTTCCTGTACTGCAGCCTGCTACAGCATCTGTAACCACAGTTGTAGTTTCCCTGGTATAATTTCCCACAGCTAGAAACTACAAAGATACCCTGTGGGTATTCTCATTTGTCTTAGTCCTTGGCACAGCACCCCTCCACATGTCCGGTGCCACCTCCCTGCTCCATTGTATTTTGTCTCAAACACCCTGGTCAACATTGTTCCTGAGGCTGACACAGAAACAGTAAGAGCAAGCCACTTCCCACAGCTGGAAACTACAGCATGGCTCTGCAAGTGAGGCCACAGGTGGTGCACAAGGCTGAGAGGCCCTGTGCAAGCCTTCACAGCATCAGCAGGATCTCCAGAATTAAAGCAAGCTCCCTTTGGCATTGCAAGACAACGCAATGCTTTTAGAGAATAACGTGTGTGCCAATGTCATCCTCAGCATTTTCTAGAGAGTTTGACCCAAGACTGCTACATAAAAAGAAGTAGGGATAATCTGGGTGTCCCAAGGGGATGCAGAGATGAAGCATCTCTATCTCCAAAATTACACTGAAGAAATTTGATTTTATGGATTATTATTTTTTCTTAATTACATGCCAGATTTTGAGAAGAAATAAAAGCGGAATTTTTGTTCAGTCCTGCAAACTCTGTCAGAGTAAAGATGAAGTGGCAAACAGCAAATACAAGAACAGAAACAATGTCAAGTGAGGCCTTCATGAGGAATTCTGCCATTCAACAGCCTGGGCACATTTTAAAGGAAGATATGCAGAGCTTCATGCATGAAGTATTTCTCAACAGCCTGTCCTTCCATGAACTTTTCTCTTTGCTTTTTGAACCCATTTATACATTCAGCAAAATGAAATCCACACTAACTCCCACAATTTAATTGTGCAGTGCATGGAAAAAGTACTTCTTTTTTGTTTAAATTTACTGCCAGCTTTTTTGGGTTTTTCTGTTTGGTTGAGGTTTTTTGGGGTATTGGCTGTGGCTTTTTGTTTGTTTTGTTTTAATAAATGGTGCATACTAGTTTTCCTGTGGAAAAATTGGGTATTCAGTGACACCTCATAACCATCTCTGTGCCACTCAACTGACAGACCTCTCACACTACCTCTCAATCCTCTTTTTCAAGGTGAGAAGCCCCAATGCACTGAAACTCTAACTCCCCTTTTCTGTACCTTGTTTCTGGCCTTCACTTCCCACCCTTTAATCAGCTGTAAACCCACAGAAGACCTGTAGCTGCCTTAGCTTACACAAGCCTTTGGCAAAATCTCCACCAAAAGATGTCTGGAAATCCAAGTCCACTGCA
Source organism: Climacteris rufus (assembly GCA_013398175.1). Taxonomy (NCBI): domain Eukaryota; kingdom Metazoa; phylum Chordata; class Aves; order Passeriformes; family Climacteridae; genus Climacteris; species Climacteris rufus. The sequence goes on along the minus strand of VZRZ01004928.1, from coordinate 2,258,406 downwards.
GTGATACACAGATGGGCAAGGCATGCAGTGGGCTACCAACAACAGATTTGTAGAGCAAAACGTGCAGTGTCATGGATCTGACATGCACATAAGTATTGTAAATGAGTATCCGTAGTCCAGTCTCATGGACTGATTAGCAGTGCACTCCTGAAGCAAACCTGGTTAGTTTTGTTCAAAAGGTACTCATTTTGTATAATGCAAGATCTGTCTGCCCTGTGAACTACAGCAAGGTAAGTGGGGATAATCTGGAGATTGGCCTCAGAAGTGCACTCCTTATCTGAATTGACACACCTATATCAACATGTCCTATCATTTGGATGCACCTTCAGTTGGGGTTGGCTCATAAATCCAAGGAATGCTAGGTTTCTGAAGAGTGTCATCTTTACCCCCTCCCCCACACCCCCGAAAAAGCCAGTATTACTCTCCATTGATACGTATGAATCCACCTGGTGCATTTGCCTCTTTTTATTTAATTTACCTCTTTTTATTCCTTTACTACCTTGTAATTAACCCAGTTAATAAATTGCATGCCATAGTATCTGCTTTAGTATTTCCTTTTCCCAATTGCTTTAGAATTCTCCATGAACACTGATAGATGTTCATGATTTATGAGGTTTTACTTATTTGTTTTAAAATTCATTCTTGTGGTAGTCCACTTTGGGATAGTTCCTTAGATCTCCTCCACAAGGAAAAAAAACAAAACTCTCCTTTAAAAAGATTTAGTACAAGCTCACATAATACTGTTTCTTATGGTCTTGTCATATTTTCCTACTTCTTTTACAACTCAAATAGTATCAACATATTTCTATGGTTTCTGTTTCTAATGATCTGAAAGCATTTTGGTGTGACTCCCTCTTCAGTCCATTTTTTATGAGTTTAGCAATCAAACCAAAAAGACTAAATATTTATCAGAACTTGTGGTCTTTTCCATTTTATTCTATTGGATATGACTCTCATTTTTTGAAAAAAAAAAAACATTTTCTTTCTAACAGACTGTTGTAGTTTGGTTTTTACACATACCCTCTTTTTAATTTTATTATTGGTACTTTTTAAATCTTCCTTGAGAGATGATACACATTTACTCTTAATTTCTATTAATGGCACAATTAAATAGCCTTGATGCCATTTCACACAGCTTATCCTTTTAGCTGCTTCTCTTATTTTTCTCTCAACATACATTCTCTCATCATTTAGGTCCACTTTTTAAAGTTGTTGTATTTAATTTCTCAGCTACCAGATTGGTGCTGAATTTGAAGTCACTGTGGTTCCTACACTTGTTTAACTTAATGAAGATGAGATATATAATGCTTTCTTTGACATTCCTCCTAACCTCTGATATATGGAATAAAAATTTTATCCAGGAAGTTTTTTTATATATATATAAGCACTTCCTACAAAACAATCTTTATAAGTGAAAAGTTTTTGTCCATCCTCAGGAGGAAAATCCCTATAGACTAAGTATTAATGTTAGCTTTCTCAGAAATCCCAAACTGGAACATTAACAGTAATAATAAAAGCAACAATATCAATTTCACCCCAAAGCCAAGGCAGGGACCAGAGAGGCTGCAGGAGGCAGCAGGACACTGCTCCCTGTGCTCTGGCCCTGGTGACACCTGGCAGGAGAAGATAAGGGTCAGGCTCTACTGGGAAGAAGCACCATGCCCCAGCCATATGCAGAGCAGCTGCTCATCTCTCCTGCTAGGAAAACCCACTTGTTTAATAAATACTAGGTTGTATGCACACATTAAGCATACATTTGTACAGCAGTGAATTTACAAAAGCCTTGCTTTCCCACTCCTTAGGCTGTCTACCAGAAACATTCAGCTGTACGTTTCTCTACAGACTAACCTCACATAGAAAATCTGAACCAGTATGACCCAGCGTCCATAAGCCATGGAGTGTTTAACTATTAATTACTTGTTGGACCTTGGCAGATTTCTATCAGCAGCACTCTTCCTGGTCCAGCCACTGCATTAAGGTTGGATGAAGTGTTGGTTTAAAGAGCAGAATGTGATAGGTGGTGGGTTGCCCTGCTCCAGCAGAGATAAGGGGAGACCTGGGCTTGGATGAAGGACTCGGGTTACAGTGGGATGTTCCTTGGGACTTCTAATGCTCTGAGAGGAGATAAGGAGAATCTAATGAGACGTCTAGTTTCTGTGCATGACTCCATGACTCTCTCTAACCAAAGCATGGTAGAAGTTGGTTATGTGGAACAGCATTCATTTGCGTAAAATGTTAGAGGTATATACAATACAATACAAGGTATTCAAGAAAGCACTAGTTTGAACCAAATTTAATTCCACAAACAGCAGTCAAATTAAATATTTAAGTGTCCTTTTCCAACCCTGCCTTATCACATATTTCTCTTCTTTTGGAGAAACTCAAAGGGAATATCACATATAGGTAAAAAGCTTTTAGGAACTAAGTATGAAGATATTCAGAAGAAATGCCACATATAAATCTGACTCTACTAAAATCTCTAAGAGATAACAAATTCCTTTCAATGAGTACACCCAGCAGAGCTTTCCCCTCCTGTAGCTGTCTCCTCAGCCTTCTGCTGCAGAAGAAGACAGCAGTACAGGCATCTTATCCCCAAAGAGACCATGCTCTGTACGCACACAATGGAGCGGGCAGTGGAAGCACCACAAAACACAAAACCTAAGCCTCTCTTTACACATCTTTTCCATACCACAGCTCAAACCATTTCCTTCCCCCTTCTCCAGCAGGGAAAATTGTGCATTCTGATCCAGAAGAATTCAACAAATAAGATTTAGACATTGACCATTTCTGTTACCACAAAAAGAAAGTGGAGTCACTCCAAACAGATTAGAGTGGGGACTAAACATCTTGAAAGAAAATTAAAACTCATCCTGGACAGAGAAATATCCAACTGTGTGCTTTTCTCAGGGATAATTTGCAGACTCAATTTTTTCATGTTCTTCCCTAAATACAGTTCAAATTAATCCTCTGCAAGTACAGAAACCCCATCAAGCAGAGGTCATTTGAAAGACTGAATAACTGGTAGAGACCACTGCCATGCACTGCTGAATTATCTACAGCCACTGAATAGTTAGGAGATTGACAGCAGGGAAGACAGTCCAGCTGCAGAGAAGCACTCGTTTACAATTCAAGACCTTCTCATTCCCCCATTTACTTTGCAGTTCTGAGCAAACTCTGTCTCGTTTCCACAGATCATCCAAGAAGAGCAACAGCTGTTCTCTCCTGAAGAGAGAAGTGTTGTAAAGAGCACATGTAAATCCACAAAACACTAGGGAAGTTTGGTCCCCAGATGTGAGGACTACAGTGCCCAGTTAATACCCAAAACCAGTACTTTTTATTAAATGCCAGCTGAGATCAATTCTCCCTTATTAAGAGCTGCAGTTAGCCTTTCAACCACAGGAAATAAAACCAAGCAAAGACTACAAATTGCTGACCAAACTCCCATGATTTTAAGTTAATGAAGCTGACAACAATGCCATGGATACAATGACACAAAATTCAGCTCCCAGAGCAAGAACAGGAGGTACCCTCCCACAGAAACACCTCAGGTCCAGGTGCTACCAGCACTCCACATCCCAGGAGCTGCCACGTAACAGCTTTAGTACCAATGCCTTCTTGACAGTCAGTCATTTTCCTTGGGTTTATGTGCAGTGTCTGCTTATGATCTCTGATCATAAGCAGAGCCTAAGGACAGAACTAAACTTTTTCAACCTACCCATCCTTCTCCCATAGACAGTCTCCAGCTTCCAGGAACTTACAGAGTAACTTCCTTGTATTTCTTTTTTGCAGAGAAGCCAGGTGATGGACCTGAACCTGTCTGTTCAATTCTAGTTTCACAACATGCAATCTCAAGAAAACTTCCTTTTAACCCCATTATTTAAAAGTTTCAGACATTGCCAGAGAGTAAGGAAGATTTCTCAACTTACATAATGTTTTCCCTTCTCCTCTTCTTCCCTTACATCCTCCAGGTTGATGAAGCAGAGGACGTGGGCAGAGCTCCAAAAAGCCTGTAGTAGGAAGAGCAGTGATTCCTGCTACACTCACCAGTTGTACGACAAACCTCCCAGACCTGAGCAGAAGAGGTGAGCACCAGCTCTTCTCTACCACATGGGAATGCTCCACAGAACAGACAACTCCAAACATACACAGTCACTTTGCTTGCTTTCTTCAGATCTAGTGACACCCCCTTTTCTTATTCTTCAGTTCCAAGGGTTGCATTTTACCTGCTGAGCTTACTCCAGTTCCAGGAACATCTGGGTCTGAGAAGAGACCGATCATTCAGGGCAGCTTATTCCAAGCCTTCATCAGCCTGACTGCAGCAGAGTCCAAGTTGCAAGTGTGACAACTTAGTGGGGAGAGAAGCCCTGGGACCTTGCTCTGGCATAGGCCCAGAGGTGGGAGGACTGGAAGAGGACTGACGTAACAAGGCCTATATAAGGCTTTGTGACAACTAGCAGTTGTCTTGGTGGTTTTAAAAGTATCAGTTGTATTTAATCTAGCTGAAGTGTTGCTGTCTGTAATAGAAATTCAGGTTTCCTATGGCTGCTTCTCAATTCAACATTCATGAAACAGCCAACACCCTTGGCCAGGATCAAGGGCTCATCATGGTAGATACTAGGTAGATAAAGAAGATTACATCATCCCATCCCAAAGACTTGGCAGAGATAAAGAGGGAGTAAGATGATGACAATATACCTGGAAAGGGAAAAAACAAATCCAACCATGCCCCCTCTTGGCCTCTGTCAAAATAATGATTATGTGTAAAGCCCTGATTGTATGCATACACGTAAATAAAAATCAAGACTCATACTCAGCACCAGGAAGTTGTTTAGCTAAAGTCTGCAAGCTCCTGCCTATAATAATCTTCCTGCCTTCTGATTAGAGTCAAGAAAAGGGTTTAGCATTTTTCTTCTTCTCTAATCTAATACTATTTTTAAATGTGTTTTCCGTCTCTCCTATCTTTCCAATTGGTTTTATTTATGTAGACATGCCAGTGTGGTAAATTTCAGACCTATAATTTGTGGCTTCCTGAGTTCGGGATGGTTCTGAAGTAGTTCTTACGTGGCTGTTCCTCCAGCTAAATACTTACACACATACACACTCTGCATAGGTTTTACTCATGTGCATGAACAATGGTTCTGCATGCTTCACATAACTTTTCAGAGTCTACATGTGTTTCTGATCATGACAACACACTGAAAATATGTGCCTACAAAACACATTTTAAATGTATTTATACAACACAGTATATGCTTACCCTTGAAGTGTTTCTGTATATAGAAAAGCTGAAGATTAGGCTTCCTGTTCTCATTCTTTCCCTTCCCTTCTCTTGTTATTCATTGTATCCAGGTTTCCATTACAACTCAGCTATACATTATTTTTCACTGGCATGAAATCAATCAAACCTGAATTCTGATAATACACATACACATGATAAAGCATTTGACTATCCCCTAAGGAGATATCTGGACATTCACATTTCAGTCAGTTCAACAACAGTGATGGTGTGGGAATGAGCACCAGCTTAATGCCTGCTGAAAGACCACAGCTCACAAGCCTTCAAAGTATCCAAAATGAGTATAGTTACAAAACACTATCAATGCTTGTTATCATCACATTGAACATATAAGTTCTTTAAATCTCTTTTCTTAAAAGAAAGTAAATCTAGTAAATTAAATCTTGCTTTTAATTGTTTTAAACAGTGATTCATCTCCAAAGTCCTTTGTTTCCTTTCTGTTGTCAAACTCAAAGGCATTTATAAGAAGTTTCACACCTGAATTGTGCAATAAGCTACACGCAGTATAAAAAGTCAGCCACCCTACTGGCCCCAAATAGGAAACACAAAGAGTCATAGCTAATTCTTAATTGGCCCACACTTCTGCAAGTATTCACTCTTATACTGCTTTACAGTGTGAGAGTTTAACTTTCTCTGCCCTGACCTCCATTTTCCTAAGGCCGAGATGCAAGAAGGCAGGCAGGCTGCAGCAGCCCTGGGACTTGCACTCACAACTTGCCAGTTCCCAGCTAACAGCTACAGTCACCTCTGGGTGGCCTTCCCTCAGTGAGGAAATAAAAAATACATATGACCACAGCCTGAAGATGGTAAAACTTTAAACTAGATGAGTTTAGCAAAATGAATCTGTGTATTTCATAGCTTTGGAATAATCTTATGAACTCAAGCAGTTCTAACAGTGCTACATAAATGTACTCACACACTGATAAACACCTGCAGAAGCAGGGCCTAAATTAAGTAGATTCTACAAACATCACTATAATCTGGATTTACAGAATATGATCTATTGGACTTATGTACATTCTTTTTTTGTCATCATTATCTGGAATAGATTTTTTTTTTAATGTGCATGACTAGGCAGTCTGTATTTAGTATGAATACCAGCATTCATCCACAGAGGACAATAAAACATCTTTCTCCCACTGCAAAAGTTTGCCAGGTAGCAGAGACCCACACAGCTCAGACAGGCAGTCAAATACCACAAAAAACACCCAAATACGAAATCATGTAATCAAACATTTTTCAAAGAACTTGCACACCAGGCTGCAATGCATGATCTGCTTGTTGCACTGCTACAAACAAGTCAATTTGTACCATTTGGAATATTTCCACAATCTGTTTGAGATAAGAAGAAAGAGAGGGCTGAATGAACTAGAAAACCGAGCCAGGGTTAGTCACCACTGACAAGCCCTTGGCAGCCCAACTAGCTGTGTAATTTCTGTGGTGCTCTCCTACAGCAGAGTCACACAGATAAAAGCCTGATGGCCCCACCCATCAGGCTGCAGGTGCCAGCTGATCACACAATTACATTTGAAAAAAGGTTAAATAATACAGCAACAAAACATCGTCCAGAAATTCCAGCTGAGGGCTAGCCTTTTACATGCATCCCTTTGAAGTAAATCTAGGGAACATGTAATGAGAATATGCTGTATAAATAATGCACATTTCAGTAGTCATTGTCTGCATGCTCACACAGAAGTTTCCAAACCATGCAAAACCATCTTGGTCAAAACCAGCAAAGACTGATGTAGGGTCTTTCAGGATTTCCAAGAGAAGATGCTGCAGTTTGCAGAAAAGTGACAGACCTCTCCAGGTGCACCTCTCATATCCCCATATGCTCTGTGAAGGGGACAGCATGAGGAAGCTCTAGCAAGCACACGCCAAAGAACATTTTATCCAAAGGAAAGACCTTTCCCAGACAGATCTTCTGCTTAGTGCCACAGATACAAATGTCCCAGGGTACCAGTGCTGGGACTTCATTTGGTGCCAGTCTGGGAGGAGTGAGGTTCAGTGGTGGCACTGCACTGTGCCAGCTTTCACCTCACATGACAACAGTGCTGCGTGGATGGACTCTGCAGACATCAAACTTTCTCTGGTGCAGAGAGAAATTTTCTCTTTTTCTTTGCTGTGAAATACAATGCTCCTCAGGGATCTTCAGCAACTCTGCCAGTGCTCCTGGCATAGTAGGATAATCAGACATCCCAGCTCCTCCAGCCATGGTACAATCCTTTCCCTGGCAAAGAGGAAGCATCATTCGTCCTCCTGCTTCACCCTTGTGAATAAGACCTGGAGCTGCTGCAGCCCTTTCCTGCAGTGGGAGGAATACAGGGGAGAGGACAGACAATAGAAGGATAACCAGCTCAGTCAGGATCTCTCCTAGACTGTCCCAAAACACACTCTGGATTACATCCCCTCCCACCCATTAGCTTTCTCTTCCTAAAGAGAATGCCGGGTCCAGGACCTGCTGATAGGATAATTGGGAAGAGTAAAGTACCAACAAGGACCTGTTTTGGACAGTGAGGAAGCAGAAGGGCACATGATGGCATGTTTGAGAGGGAAATGCTTGAGCATGTCATGAAAGCACAAGTGTTCCCAAGAAGTGTCCCTGTGCTGGGACATGCTGTGTAGAGCCAGCCAGGTAACAAAGAGGCAGAAACTGAAGGTAAAAAAAATAATTAACCCACTGTCTCAAGCTATAAGACATTTGGGGTAATGGTTTTGTTCCTTAAAACATTTACCACGCTTGGATCTTGTTTAAAGTCTGGAATGGAAATTCAGACCACTGTTTTACCCAAATTTTATCTAAATCTGTAATTTTCAGGGAAAAAATGCAACAGGAATTTTGAGTCAAATTCTCTGCTAATCAAACTGAGCACAACTTTATCTGCTTTCTTCCATTCCATTTCTTCCAGTCTCTTACATGACAAATTAAATTCAGAATAATCCACTTTTTCTGCTGATGGTTTTTGAGGAGAATAAATGGATACTTATCAGAAAGGGAATTGAAATATAACTTTTTTTAAGAAGGTTAAATGGTGTCTGACAGTCTACAATCTGCCAAGTTTAGCAAACAAGGAGAGGGGGAAACCCTACCTTGTAAATAAGGCAATTACAAATCTAGTTTCTACACCCTGGAATGAAGCCAAGATCTGAGTGTGAAGGATTGAGAGGGAAATCTGTTGTAAATTCCTTCAAGTGAAAGTCCCTATTTAAAAGGCAGTTTTAGAAAGGTTGTGAAGTCACAGCAATTTGTTTGTTTTTTTCAAAGCACAACTTTAAATGAAATTTGACTTCTTTTTAAAAGGGCAGAGACAGACATGGCTGCACTTGAAGTGTAACTTAGACTAGAAGGAGAATAGCAATGATTAACAACAGGGTTTGCACTGAACATTTTTAGGCAGACATGAAAATCCTTAAGTACCTACTGAGTATGCACTGCAATCTCAATGACTGTGAAAATGTATTGCCGTATATTCTCAGTTTAAAGAAAAAAAAAACAAAGAATAAATATATTTCACATATAGGCATAAAGTGACAAGTTACACATAAGCTGTTTCACTAAAGCTTTCACTTAAGCCAGGTTTTACCCCCTTTCTAGGTGAGAGGGCTGTGTGGACAGGGAAATATGGCAGCAGCAGACTCATGTTCCTTGACTATAATTTGTAGGTCTAAGCTCTTTGGAAACGTTTTCAGCAAAAACAAAAGAGTGAATCTGAAAGACAGAGCTGACAAGTTGTGCTGTTCCATCTCTGGCAAATGTTATGGTTGAGCAGTTTAAACAGAATTCAATGCATGGGTATATTCATACACCCACAGGCACATGTAAATACTTTTATACTTATATAAAGCTCAGGCAGATTCCACTGAAACTAGGAAACCAAACTGGAAAATCCACTTACATTACACCTTTGCATTTTATTCATAAATTAAAAAGAGTGTGGGTGTTGTGAGTAACTGACAGAGAGTAAGTTGAGCCACTACATGGTGTTTACCATGGGGTAAACTCTTGCTCCTCCTGATTTTTAATTGGAGGTGAACTTTGGCACACTCCACTATAAACAAGTCCTGGCACTAAAAACAAAGAGACAAGAAATCATTTCATGAATGTATTCCCATAGTCCATCAAATATTTATCACTTTCATTCCCCAGATATATTGTCAAAGGTGATAAACACACACGTATCCATAACAATGGTCTGATATTCTGCTCCATTCCTCATCACAGAGGTACCCAACCCTGATTTCAAGGAAAGCAAGAGCACAGTGTGCAACAAGAACATGAAAAGTCTGGCTCTTACTCTCAGAAGCCTTCCTGAGCAGGTATAGCATAAGACGGTACCTCGATCCTGGCTTCCATTTCTATTCACCTTACACATACAAAAGTGGCTCTGAAGTAGATATAGAATGACCTAGCAGCACTTCACACACCTCCTACCTAACACCAGAAGGCCTCATGGCAAACATCCCAGTCACCTGCTGTCACTCCCAGGCAGGATGCTGGCAGATCACATACATACAAAAAAAAATTACTGCAAGAAAAAGGGGTCCTGGCAGAAAAGTGATGTCAAATCCTAGAAAAAACTACTATAGCACCACAGGATATGTAGGTACTCTCAGAGTGACCAACTGCCAAGGCTGACACATTTCAGTGTCATATTTGAGCATCCCAAACTTACTTGGAATTGTACTGTGGCTCAAGCGGACACAAAGACGCAAATATCTCATGTTCTACTTTATGCATACTTTGAAAAACAGAGGTTATTAGTTATTGTTTTTTTAGCTTACCAGGTTGTTATTCACTTGCATTGCTACTTTGCTATGTATATTATTCCCCCCCAAAAATTAAAACACATCACCTTTAAACACAGCTTGTTCCTACTAATAAATTACCTATTTAATATGTTTAAATAGGCTCTTTTGCACAGTAAGAGTAATGTTGAAATTGCCCTAATTAAAATATTTCAATTTGCATGACCAATCAGTACTTATCAGTAACATGGCATTTAATATCTTCAAAGCATTTTAACTGCATACAAATGGATTCTCTGAAAATTTGCCCAAAAATGTGTCTTGAAATCTGATGCACAGACTCAGCTATTGCTTCCTAAAATAACTACTAGCTTTATTTGCACACTGAATCGTGAGGGCAATACTGAGAACTCCGAGGAAGCATGTGTGTTACTCATGGAAAGAGCAAATAGTCCACAGAAGAGATAAAGCCAGCAGACCAGACTGTTCCTTGATGGCATGGAAAAGCAGATGGCTCAGTGCTCTGAGTAGCGAAGACACAGTCTATCCCACTTCCCACCATGCTTTTTGCTGAAGAGAGCTGTCGCATTCATGTGCAAATGAAGTCCCACATCCCTAAAATTGCTTGCAAGACACTTGCCACCATTCTTTCACTTCCTCCTCTTTAAAGCTTTCTACAGACTTGAATGTCAAAATACTCAGGACATCTGGTGCTACTTTCTGAAGACTCTGGCCACTGATGATTTGCAGTGCGTGAGAAATTAATTTCTTTGTATAATGCCACCTGTGTGTCTCCCCATAAAGTTCATGTCCCTTGGCCACCCACTGGTTGAAAGAGGATGAAGGTTCCCAACTTGTTTTGACAAGGAACTTATATACAGAAATAAGCTATTTCCATAAGCAGAGAGGTACCCTGCCTGACCACAAGTTATTTTTCTTTTCAAAAATTAAGAATTACATTAGAAATGGCAGGGGTGGGGGCACGTGCCTTTCAACTCTATCATCTCAAAGGAAGCAGTATGAAAGCAGATTTTGTAAGTCTGTTGTCTTGAATTTAAAAGGCTACACTACACTATATATTAGAACTATCAGTATGCTTTCCCTTAAAAACCCAGAAGTGTAGCACCATTCCTAATACTTTCCTTTTATCAAGAGGGAAAACCCCACAGTTCTTTAAAACAAATCAGGTGTTTTTCCAATGTTTTGCAAGTGTCTCAACTGAAGCAATGACAATGGTAATTTCAGAAGATTACTTTACTCTAGAAAAGTACAAAACTGCAGAATTACTGATTCTGTATGTTACTGCACCCTGTCCTTTCCTGCATGGTGCCCCTGAACTGACTCTGGTATTCATTTGATTGCTGCAGGCTCCTTTAAACCTTAAAATTTCACTAGGGTTATGGTGAAGTGTATATGGTGGCTTTTATCCAGAAGGGCCTGAAAGCACTTGATGAACTCTACAAGGATGCACTTACATACAGCCAACTCACATCTCTGCAGATTCAGAAGGCTGTAAAGAGACATCAAGAGATCATTAGATCTGTCCCTCCCAGCAGGATCAATTATACTCAGGCTGTTCCTGACAGAGGCTGCCTAACCTGTTCTTAAAGAGATCAAATAGTGGAAGTTACACAGCTCCCTTCAGCATCTTAAACCAGTGCTTACCTCTCCTTGACATCAGGTTTTATCAACCAAATTCCAGCCCTGTGCTGTAATTTAAGCTTATTGTCTCTTGTCCTATAGGTTTCTTACATAAATCTGTAAGGTTTGTTCTCAGGACACCAATACAGTCATCTTTTCTCAAGACTATGCAACACAGTTTGATTTAATAATTCGCAAAGGCAAATGTTTTCTAAGCACGGGGGCTGTTGCCCCCTCTCTAAAACCACCTGCTGTGGTTAAGTACTTCAGGTTATTGCAGGCACTGCCAGCCCTAAAAAGACAGTCACCAAAAGGAATGAAAGTGCCCCCCTAGCACAGTCAATGAGAGGCTCTCTTGAAGAGCCTGCTGAGAACCAGAGCCCCGATCCTTTTTTCTGTTCTGTGTTGATTAGAAATACAAGCAATTAGCCATCAACTCCTAGGCAGTTCATTACTCTTACTGACAGAGTCACAGAGTTTGGTATAGACTCAAAAAAAGATTTTAATGCCTGCTGGTTGTGTCCCTCTTCAGCTTCTGGAGGAAAAAAAAAAAAAAACCCAAATAAAATTCAGAGAAACAAGATCTGAGCAAAGCCTCCCTGCATTGCTTTTTCCATTCTTCTGCTCTTTAGACCCTTTCAACTGTATTATTAAGTAGAACAGAGGCCAATTAAATCCCCAACCCAGCATACTCAGGAAGTTACAACTACAGGACATGGAGTTCTACAAAAAAAAAAAAAAAAAATCTTACAATAGAAATAGGTAAGACAGACTGAAATAAGGGAAGGCTCATAACGAAAAAAAAAATAAAAAAAACTTATTCAATATCAATATAAACAACATATCCCACAGAAAAACAGATATACCTTACGTGTGGAAAACTAAGAACTAAGGACGTAGCTGCAGATGTATGGGGTTGTCTGCAAAACTACTGCTCGTTCCAATCCTGTCACATGTCTGTCCCACTCCTTAGTTGAGAGTTTTTCCAGCACTAAACAGCCCTTCACTACCACTGAGCTGCAGTACGCAAACATGTAAATTGGGTATTAAGTTTACAAATGGGCAGCACAAGAGAAATTGAGTTATCATTTTTTGGCTGGTGACTGAGGCAACAAATCTCACAGTTCACCTCCTGATTTCAAGTGGGGAGCAGGAGACACAAAAGCTACGACATCTGAAGGATCCCCAGCCCTAGCACATATCCCATCCCATGTCTTCCCCCAAGAAGCACTGCTTGAAATATAATGTATAATAAGCAAATCAGGCCTAAAAACTTCATAAGGCATTACTACTTTTAAATAAAACCACTTTATAACCTGGTTGCAAGATATATTCCCTCTTCAATCCTCTAAATATAGTTTTAACTTACCACAAATTTAGAGAGATCTCAGGAAAACCGTAAAGCATGCACATAGGAAGCAATAGGGCTCCCCCCCACCACGGAGACTCCTTTCTGTCTTCCTCCCCCACCCAAGCCCTGAATACAGGAAGAGAGATCACCAGCTGCCTGCTGAAGAAAACAACTACCAAATAGTGTGCATCATTCAGACAGCTTGGATGATTCAGCTTTTCCACGTGAACTTTAAGTGGCACACAAATGGTGCTTTGTGCATTTCTGCAATAAACGTGTATTTAATAGTCCAAGTACATAAAACAATTTCTACTTGAAGAACAAGTAGATTTTCATCTTAAATACACCAATGTATGTGTTACCTTACAATTACTCCAGTTCTCAAACCTATCAATCATTACATCTATTTGTGCTTATGTACTGCAGCATCACCAGTCTTTAAAAATCCATTTCATATTGTTCTCAAAAGTTGAGCTGAATAGGGCAGTGAAAAGAGGATCTAGTGATGGGCTTATAATTTTGAAAGCCACCTGACATGACATGCATTGGTTTTAGAGTGGGAGGGCTGGGAAGGAACAGAAGAGCCAGATGTTGCGAGCAGTCTGGTCTCCCAAAATACAACAGCACAATAAGCAGCAGCTTGATCATAAGCATCCCACAGTTACCTCCAGCTCATTGCCTAGAAACTTGTAGGAGAATAATATTAAAGGTTTCCACACAGTAGGCTGAGATTTAAAAAACCCCACACAAATGCAAAACACATACACGTTTACATTGTGTATTCTTTGTTTAGCACTGTTCAAAGGCAAAGAATTTGTGCCTGGCTTTACTTCTTTAGTTTCCTTGGCCTTTACTTATTTGTTCAAATGCTCATTTGAATCCTCTTCATCAACAAGATCCTATTTTCATTTCACCGCTTCAGTCATAAATCAGAAACAGCACTAATAAACCAATCAGATTTAACACAAAAAGTAGATGGAACAATCAAACCTACTGCTGCATTGGACAGAACCTCTTGCCAGACAAGGCCTGTTTATTTAGCAGGAGAAATTTTTGTTTCTCCTCAAGTTCTTCAAGTACAAAAGCAGCACAAGCATGTTGAACACAACATTGCCTTCTGCAGGCACCCAAGTGTGACAATGCCAAAACTGCCTGAGGTGCTCAGCAAGAGCAAAAGGAGAAGGTGGCAATGGACTGAATAGATGGGTCATCACTGGCAGTCACTCAAAACCTAGAGAAAAATAACCATAAACCTTGCTTGGCCTGTGCTTTGAACAACAGAAGTGAGCCTTTGAGGTCACCAAGTGTGCCACTTTCCACCAGGGGTTTTGTCCTAGGGGTGCAAACTAGGCAAGAGTACTGGAAAGCAACCAAAGAATCATGTTTTGACAGCATTTCTTCTCCCAGCTAGTGGCTTTTGTATGTTTTTCGTGATTTTATAACTGACTTCCACTTCATTTTAAAATGTAGACAGGTCATGCACACCCAACCCAAAGACCTGGTATTAAACCAGTCAGGATGATGCAACTCTCACCTTACAGCTCCTACTGAGACAACACTGCCAGTCAGCCTCCCTAGCCAAGAGGTCTCTGTTCGCAGCCAGCATGTGAGCAGCAAACACTGTGTGAGACCAGAGGGTGCCTGAAATCTTCTGCATTTTAAAAACACACCAAATACTTCACTGCAAACTAGATGAAAAATCCACATTTGCAGGAGAGACCTGTGGGAGATGCTATGTGCTTTGGTTACTGTGGGTGGTTCAGGTTTTCCGAACTTCAAATTTCTGGTGATGTTTGTTTTCACTCCCTGCCATTTCTTGATAGCAAGGAAGATAGCAGCAGTATTTCTCGTCACGGCTTCCCATCACACCTCCCTCCCTTTGGTCAGCCACTGGGAAAATGAATCACAATGATGAAACCTGAGCCTCTTTCACATCCTTCTAGAGGCCTTATTTCCCATACAGACCTCTTAAATACACAGCAGAACAGCCAGACACAGACAGCAGCAGATCAAATGCATTTCTTGTGGTCAGATTCATGCATGAGTGAGCACCCCGGGGTGTCTGCCCCACTGCCTCTTCCCAGACAGCCCCAGCTTACCTGTCCACTTTGCTTTAATAAAGGCCTCTCTGTGCAGCACTGGGTCAAACACGCCTGTGGCCATACCAGGAGCTCATATGCTGCCAAGCTTTTTTGGTTTTTAAATAATGGCTCCCTCACGTTACCTCTGCACTAATATTGTGTAGTATCATCCCTCCACAATCTTCCCAACCTTCCACAGGAAAACAAATGTTGCAAATCACAGATCTTGTCACATTAACCTTTTATTTGGAGGCCTGTCACTCATATCCCGACCAGGAGGAAGGGAAGAGAGGGGCTGCTGCTTTAGCTGCTGGGGTCCCCCTCAGCTTTGTGTCCCTCCACCCCATGTAGCCACTGCACAGACTGTAGGAGAGGGCAGGCACAGAAGGGCAGAAGGCCTCAGCCTCTGCACCCATCCCTCCCATGCAACCTGCAAATCCAGAGTTACAAAGCTCTGAAAGAGGAGGAAAAAAAAGACCTTTCTTCCTATTCAGTGATAAGAAGCCAATGCATTTGGACCTAAAGGGCCAAGGACTGCCTGGGGTGGTCTAAGCAGCTTCAAAGCAGAGACTAAGCCAACAGCTTACTAAGCAGAGAGGAATTCTTATATGAATCAAGAGCTTGGAAATATTGTCTTGTGGGCAGCACTATTTTTGCTGGAAAGCTCTGGCCAAAAGTATCTTGGACATCAAAACAAACTGATTATGCTATAAATATTAAAGGCTTTATAGCTGTTTGTTTGTGCAATAAATTCTTGGAAAGTCCCTTGGCCTTAATGTAGGGAGGAGAAGGTCAGAGATGAAGGACACAGGAAAAGGGAAATAATTAATTTTGGACATCATTAATTTTGTTCTCATCCTACTCACTTACAGGAAGTGTATCTACTCACTTATACCAACTTCCCACCAGAAAAAAATGGCCAAGAACTATGCCAGACAATATCAAGACTTCTGTGGGTTCCCTGGGACATTCAGTGGGCTTGGGGAAGACAGTCTCAGCTAACAATGCATCACACCTGAGAAAGCCTTTGGTCAGGTTCTGTGGAGACACATTTAAACACCACAGTTGCTCTGCAAGAATTTGTAATATCTGAACTACAGCCCTCACTTCCTACTGTCATATAATAAAATCAAACAAATCACCCAAGATGCAGCCACTAAAGCTTGACTGATCTTTTACCTGGATGAAAATCCTTAATTTCATTACTATTCACTATCATTCATGAAGTTGTTATTCACAAGGTAAAAAAAGCATTTTTTCTTATGTTTTGATTTTGGACTTTTGTTTGGTTGAGGTTTTTTTATATTTTACAGATTAAAATTTTATGGCCCATTTGTGACTGCTTGGCATTATGAACATTTTCACTGGATATATGGGAGGATTTCACTGGAAACATTTGTACTGAAAAAAGCTAATGAGGGAGAAAGAGGAAAATACTAATAAGTAGCACAGAGAAGCATGCAATTACTTGGGAAAACAACATTAAATACAAATACCAGTTTAGACTGTGGCATTTTTTATGCCTCTCGGTAAATATTGCCTGAACAAAAAAGCCTCTAGGCAAAGGCCACAAGGGTCTGAGGCTCATTACCTACAAAGGCACTCCCAGGGCACATCTAAACACATGGTGGCTGAGCACCACCAGCAAGCACAGCCCAGTCCTTCATCAGCATTTTATGAGGTTTGCTTCACAGGTACATCTCAGCAGTTCCTACTCTGGTCCACTTGTACTTGTAGGAGGGCTACACTTATCAAGAGGGGCATGGGGCGTCAGAAACAACCAAACAACCAGGAAACCAAACCCAAAAAAGCCCAAGCAACTAACCCATTTTGCTAAGGATGGCACAGTAAACTGGACTTTTTGTCCTCTGATTCCTTGGCTGCTGTCAAACTGTCACCATGCATAGAGAACCTTCACTCCCACCAGAGCCCACGGAACAGAAACCACAATCATAAACTGATCCCAAGGATTCTCTCTATAAATCAGCACTCTGGCACTTATTCTATGCTTAATTCCTCTGTGTCCATACCCTGGTAAGCAACGATACAATTGCCTGAGATATCTTTGCTCTCTCCCAAAAAAATATACTGGGTTAACTTCATAACCACTTAAGGGAGAAAGTCAGTGGCTTACATCATCCTGAACAAATGAGGTGGCCACACAAGGAGGTTTCAAAAGAAATGTTTACATCTATGTCATGCTAAAACAAACACTTTCTCCCACTGACAGAAAGCGGAGGACACACAAAGGTCTGGGGTTTTTTCCTTCCAGTGAATATGCAATCCTCATTTTTCCTTCTACTGGCAAAGTATGTGCAACAGACAACTGCCTGTTTCATATTTAGTACATATAAAAAAAATCCCAATTCTAAGTGATACAGGTTCAGTAATATCGTTTTTAAATTTGACTTTACATTTTTGGACTAAGTCCAGAATAACCCAAACTAACTAAGCTTTTGCACCACTGCTTGAGGCCCCATGGGAATGACACTCTCACCAGCAATTGCTAACTATCACAAAAGAAGACAAAACAGATAGTTAGGAACTTCCCAGAGAACTGGGTTTGCATTGTGCAGGCAACAGGATAAAGAGAGGTTGCTATTTTAAACTGATGCAGCAGCAGCACAGGCAGCAGGATTTGGTGAGATTACATATTGACAGCAGCTCTTGACTACTTTTGTCATACATCTTACAGCTCCAGTGTGGTGTGTGGAACTATATATAACTACTTTGAATGACTGTCCTTGTTTCATATTCTAGCATCATACAAATGTAGCGGTAGCAACAAATGTGCATGCTGCACTTGTGAGGGTTGTTTTCTTTGCAGTTACTGTCACACAGCTGAAGCAGCATTCGACACAACATAGACCCATACATTTAGCTTAGCCTGGCCTGTCTGTTTTCATTCTCTGAACTGAGTTTTTTTGGAGTGCTCTTTCTACATGTTAGGTGAATCACAGAATATGCTGAGTTAAGTCAGTGGCTTCCTCAAGAGCTCTTGTCTATTATAAAAATCTCAAAGTCTGCAGGGTGACAAAAGCAGTCCTATGTGATGGCTACAAAGAGCGCATGCTCCATAACCACAGCATGTGCAAAGAAAAGTGCAGGCTGCAGAGAAGAAAGAAGCCACAGTTGTGCAGCAAGACAGTCAGGTTACTCCAAAGGCCAACACTTCTTTCCAATCATACGCAAGCATTTCTATCTCACACATTGAGATGGTGTACTAGGATGTATGCTGGAAATTGGTGGAACATTTAAATGCAGAAAACACAAGCAGAAGCCAGCATTCACACTGCTCTGAGTTATTGACCCTGCTGGTAAAGGCATTTCTGAGAATGCATGCACACAAAAGCCTTGCTGCCCAGATCATGTGTAAGGTATTCCAAAAACCGAGTGATGAATGCAGAAAAGCTTCTAGGGAAGCAAAATCTGCAAAAAAAGGTTTGAGCTGAATTCATCATCAAGGTCTAAGTAAAAGCCTGATGAGGGGTTTAACTTGACCTATTCAGGATATGCTTGCAGATATAGAGCAGTTTGTGAAGACTACCTGCGGCAATGTAATAAAACAGGACATAAGATTTGGAAAAAATAAATATTTATGCAAGAAGAGGATCCTTTATCCTCTCCAACTATAAAACTAGTCTTCATCATCTGTTTCCTGGTTTGGCCAAGTTTTGGATTTTTATTTTCTCCCCTCTTTCTGTTCAACGAGCAAGTGTATGGACCATATTGTTTTTAAAACAAGCCCTGCTTTCTAAGGAAGAAAAGGTTATCAGCTCATTGATTAACACAAAATTAGTATAATAATCACAGTACTCTGTCACCTCTGTTGGTTATCCAGAATTCAAACACTGATTAATTTAATTATCCACAATAATAGAGGAAACACATTGCTTGGAGAATTGCCCTGAACTCTGTCTCTGCAAGCCATTAGTATTTATTTTTATGTCTTATTTCCTCTTGCACATTACCATCCAAAATAGTATTTTCTTGCAATGGTTATATAAGAGAAGACCAAAGGTATTGGCTTTCACATACTATACAGACTAAAATAGAAGCCTGCTCAATATTTCAAAAGTGCACATTCCTCACTATACATATATGCATGAGTACTAAATATTCTTTTCCATTTTTGTGGGGTTTATTATCTTTTCCAAATAACTGTGTTGTTTTGCCACCATGACAGAGTATTCAGAGTATTGTGGAGTACTGTGGCAGGATATCTGGAAACGTACGTTGTACTCCTTAGGGAAGTCAACCTAGACACAGTTTTTGAGGGGACAGATACATGTACCTTCAGTATCAGGGGATGAGCCAAGTTTCTGCATAATAGCAGAATTTTTCTCAGGTTAAGTCAGAAAGATATCAGCTGTGTTTTATTCCTAGATCTGTGGGATTTTTTTTTTTTACTGCTAAACTGTAGAGCATCCCCTGTATTCACTATACGCAATAAGAAGTTAAGCATGATGCTTCCCCATTCATTTTTAAATTATAGAAAACAGGACATTGAAGATGAGCAAAATTTCCATTTTGAAAGTCCTTAGACAACATTTTTAAAACACTACAGTTAATTTGAGGCTGGACTATACTGCACCACAGAGGCTACAACACGGCAGTTTCAGCCCTCTTCTTGGAGGCAGGACCAAGCTGTTGTAGGGTTCAACTGCATAGCAGCAGTTTTGATCATGTCTCTTGTACAGACTGCCATCTCAGGGAGTGGAGGAGAGTGGCACAGCACAGACCTACTATAATCTGCTTTGATCAGAAAGATTCAAACCAGACCCCCACTAAGTCATCAGTGAGTCACAATCAAACATAATTAATTCAGAACTGAATTAAACATCCTGTGTCTCTCTGCAGGGGTGTAAGCACAACTTCATAAGGTTGTTGCAGCAGAATGGTCACATCTTCACAGACAGAGTTACAGTGTGTTTTTAACACTTCTGTTATCCCACGTGATTCCTGCCCCATTTCAAAGTGCAAACTAGCATTTAACTTGCCTCTTTCCCCACCAATTTTTAAAAATAAATCCTTTTGAGCAAGACCAAAGGAGTAAAGGCTGTTGGCAATGTATCATCTACAAAAATAGTTAGTCTTATAATTAGAAGGGAATACAAAATCTTATTTTCTTTTCATTTGACTAAGCTGTGCCCAATACTGCAATACAGGAAGGTACAAACTGTATCTGTTCAAATGTAAAAATATATACAACTATATTTAACATTTAAATTACTTTCAACACAACTCTTTGCATACTAACAATCTTATGTACATTCCTTTTTAAACAATACCTCTTTAGTATCCTCCTCTTTTGTTAAACAAGTTTTATTTTCCTCCCAAAATACCCAATGTTACTTTAAATTCTGGAGGGGTAAAAATTGGAGCTATATAGAAAATAGCAAGATGTCTTACAATTGTGGTGTATGATAGCACATATTTTTCATAAAAACAACACATAATTCAAAAACTGAACCACTGTAAAAGTTCTTGTAAGTCCAACAGGACTGTCTTTAAAAGGTTACTTTGGTTAACAGCAAGTCATTCTTAAACAATTAAGGAAAAAAAATATATATTCTTTTACCACCTCTACAGATGCATTTCCTTGGCATGTTGTAGCAATCCATATACCCTTACAGATGAGCACTGCAGTTGTTCAGTGCTCTTTATTTGTACTGTGATTTCAATAAAATAGACTATATATAAGGTTGGATTGATTTATCATTAAATTAGTCCAACTTCTTAAAATCTCTGAATAAGAGAACTCTCTTCCTAAGACTTCATAGGATCTCTGGATATCAGAGAAAGAACGGTAACACTACTACTTCTTCCTCACAAGGTTTATCTCATGCAGTACTTGAAACAGCATCACTAAGTGGCACAAAACTTCTGTTTCCCTGCATTTGTATTTCCCAGTCAGGAGAGTGACACAACTGCTGTGAGTTCTGCACACTCTGACACCCAGCCAGTCACACCAGCCTCTGAGCATTGAGACAGCTAAAGTGCCACTGGACTTCACAGTAATGCAATGCTTTCCTTTACATTATGCCTGTTCCAGGTCATGTGTGGCCTCTACCTCACCAAAATTTTACTCATTTCCACGGGAACAAACGCCTTCAGCTTTTGGCCAGGAAGAGGAACTTGATCTTTATCTTTCTTGCCTTCTTGCACTACGAAACCCTCTGATCCATCAAAAATGACAAACAAAAAGGCAAATATGTAAGATTCTCCAGGAAAAGAATACCGCATTAGTCACTACGTGTCAGTTAAGCTGAAAAGCAGGGAAGTCTGACCAATGAACAAAGGCACTTGGTAACAGTGCTGTGGACAGCAGTCAATGAGTCAACAGTTTCAGTCTCGTGATCCAACTGACCAGCAGCGAGGGCTCTGCCGAGGAGGATTTTGTGGATGATGTAACCGATGATTTTTTAGCACTTTCCTCTTGAAAGGGAATTGTTGCACTGTTGTGGAGGTCTGTATTCATAAAACACCTGCTGCCTCGAATATAATCCGTTCCCCTCACTAACTGCTTGTCAGACACAGGTCTGGAGAGGGGGTGCTGTGTGGAGGGGCTTTCTTCAATGATTGGGGGTATCCTTTCATTGCTGAAGTACCTACAGAGGACATCTTCACCTGGACAAACATGAAGAGGAAAACCAATTATTGCTGACTTCAAAACTCTCCATTAACATTTTCTATTTTAATAAAAGTATTCTGGTTACACTTCATATTACCTAGATATAGGTTTTTGCTCATAAAACACCTGGACATAAGCAGCTGTTAATAGATTCATACCTTTTTGCATCTTGAAATTTTTTTAATTAACATAAACAATAACAAAATAAATCCATATACAGAGAAGATACGTTTGACTGTCATATTCCAGATGCGCACACATGAAAAATGCTAGTACAGACTACCTTCATGCAAATCATTATAATGGGTGAGACCTAACAAACCTTCTTTTACCAGCTTATTCAAAATGCTTAAGACACCATATGTAACTCATGAGTAACTTAAAAGCTACAAATACTACTCTTGATAAAAGAAAATAATTTTGCAGGTAAAGATGTATGCCCTTCCCTCCCTGATTTTGACCAGTGATTCATGATGTTTTCCCTGTTTTCACTCTTCCCTAGACACCTACCTGACCATGGCTACTGTTGCTAGAGACATCCTGCTGGACTAGGCAGGCTCTGATTCAAGACATCTTACATACAAGCCTGCAGCACTTTGGTACAGTTCAAGTATTAAAAAAAGACAACACAAAACCAAAAGCAAAACCAAACAGAAAACCACACACACAAACCAGCCCTGCCACCTGCTGATTGCTCTGTTAGACTTATTACATAGCTCCCTTCTAATATCCCTCCAGGTTGATGCTTCCTGTTATCAGCTTCTATTTTTTTTACAGAATCCAGCTTTGATTTTACTTAGAATTAGACATCAGCTTTCATAACTGTTTCTAAGAATAAACTAGTCATCCTTATTTCCCACTCTAACAGGACTGAAATAGTCCTTCAGATGCAAAAGAAGGTGGGAAGAAGACAGTGTGGGAAGTAAAAGAAGCCACCCAACTTAACACCCAATGTTATGAGCAGCTCTCTCCCTCCCATTCGGTGATGACTGCAGAACATGTTGCTTTCTAACAGCAGTAGCAGTAAAGAGCAACTCCTAAATGGTCCTACATTTTATATTTCGAGAACAAGCTTGTTCCTAACAACAGCCTCCAAAGTGAGCTAAACAAACAGAAAGGCTTATCAAAAAAGTAGATTCATGATCAATATTAAATGCAGAAGAAAGGGAAAGAGGTGTGTGCAAGAGAAAAATGGTAAACCTGTGCTATACAGCCAAAAGTACAGAACTGCCCTAGTCATTCCAGTTAACTTTTACTGCTCACTAGAATTCTAAGACAGGAAAAGGTTTGAGTCCCATCACTGAATAGCCTCACAAATTTCACAACTAGCATCTGGCACTCCTGCTAAACCCAACAACTGTTACCTTGGATGAGTTCTGCACTATGCAAGCCATAATCCTCCACTGCTAATACATACACATTCATGCAGTTCACCCCAAGGAAATTTGGGAGAGGAAGAGAAGAGAATGAGGGATAAAACCTAAAACCTTGCCTTTTCTCCCTGGTCCTCGTGGCCTAGAGAATGGCTCTGCAGCTCCTATCCAGCTTCCATCAGCAGGCATTGACAAAGGACGAGGTTTTCCTAGAGGCAACATAGAAGGTTATGAGGAAACATGAAGTTTAGGAAAACAATTTTTAAATTGTTACTTTTTACAGTTAAACAAAGGCAGAGATAAGCAGTAAGTAGTACAAATTGCAGGAAAAACAAATTGAACATATTTCCACTAGTGATATAAAAGAAATCAATGTGCTGAGATTGAACTGCTGCATTCTTGCTCATTCACAGCAGCAGGGGACATAATGTTATAACCAAAACACAGATGGAAATGGCCTTCTGTAGCAGCAGGGCCCAGATGAGTAATATTCATTAAAGAAATAACAGCATTTAAGTGAAATTATTTCAGATGTAGAATTTCATTCACATTCACAGTTTGCACGTAATGCCCTTAATATCCATCATGAGCAGTTTTCTAAGACAAATCATTTCAGACTGAACAAAGCACTATCACAAGAGTGATACTGAGAGAGGAATGAACTCACCATAGGACTGTGTTTTTTCTCTCATCTTGGCTGGTAGGATATTTACTTCCATTGGATAGCCAGGCAGCTGATCTGAATCAGCAATAGTAAACCTTCGCCTTCGACTCTCCTGATCCAGAAAAGAATTGGGAGACTCGGCGCCCTTGGACCCAGACAGGGGCTGATGACTGCGTTTGTTGCCTCCTCCATACGCAAAACTCCCCTTTTCATCTCTGAAAGGACATGTCACTTCAGTTAGTGGCTTAAAAGAATTTAGGCTACAGACACGAGCAGGTTTGAAAGGTACCTCTTTGCACCAAGTCATGCTCCTGACAACTGGCATGGTGCTGCAAACAAGCTGGGAAAAGCCCCGAACAAGTCAGGTGCTAGAACATTTAATTATATTTACCGAGGAGAAAAGAAAGCTATCCCCCTCATGCTAATTCATTCTTAATAAGCCCGTAATTTAACACACAGAGAAGTTTAGAGGTTCCACTACTACAAAAGATTCTGTTAAATGAGACCTTTCTGTCTCGAGGGCATCAAGGCCCCTGACTCACTGCCTGCTCAGTAAAGAGTTGTGACTCAGGACCACTACATGAATTTATCTCTCTCTCTGTAACAGTAATATCTACCATCTCCATCTGAGAGACTCTGCTTTCCAGTCATTGTAGGAGTCCGATAACTGAATATTTATCACCTTCTCTCTCCCTCGTTGAGAGTTTCTGTTAATAGATTCATGTGTATGTGTATATGTACATACATATATATGATTTTGATCAAATTCTGCAACTATTTTTGGAAGAGAAGCTACCCTCCAAGTTTAGATTTGCCTGGGGGGCTTTTCCCCTTGCCTACCACCTTATTGCTTGAAGCAACCATTAGCCAAATCAGGCATAAAAATACATAGCTGACTGTGTAAGCACACATTTACCCCAGTATTCACAGCAGTCCCTGGCCGACACACACCACTTGTCCAGCTTCCCAGCAAGAACAATGCTACAGCTCAGTGAATGGGAAGGAGCTATTTGTGGATATTCAGAGACCAAAAATTCCACTCAAGTGTTACACCACAACTGTATGTATGTGGAGAGCTCTCCTACGCCATCACCATGTGGAGACTGTGCTATGTGGAGGGAAATCAAACAGTGCTCTATGCCTCCCAGTGTGGACCAGAGGAGATCCATGACAGGAAGGGAAGAGAACAGGATGATGAGGGGAAAAAAAAAAACAAACCAACAACAACCCACCACTCAAATGCACCACAATTTCAACAGAAAAGCAAAGGTCAAAATAAAGGGCCAAACAGAAAGCAAAAAAATTGTCCTTTCTCCTCTTTCTGCCTGCCACAACTTCTCACATTTGCTTTCTATAAAAGCCAAAGTGAAGGTGTCTTCTTTCCACACATCATCCAGGACAAGTTTTACAGCTTGCATTGCTATTTCCTTCCTTTTCAACAGGGATTCAGGTCTAAAGGCATCTCGATATAATTTTGTATCTCTTTAGGAAAGACAAACAAATTGAGCACAAGCACATAATTCACCAATGTGGTTGAAATTTAATGATTTGAAGAAAAGACTAAAGCATTCATCTGCTAAATCTATATACTTGTTATTATGCCAAAAGATTTGAGGGTTTAGGAGTTTTTTAATGAGAACTGAGCATTAGTCACCATAAAACCAGGGAGAGAGCAGGTCAAGGTGGGTCCACCTTCAGTAGAGAGATTCTACTTTGGAGAGACCTCTCCTCCCAGTCCTGTCTCAAAGACTGCAGTAATACAACCTCTGTATCAGCCCTTACATGACAGGAGGAAAGTGCCCTCCCACAAGGCCTGCAGCAAAAGGTCAGAGTTTCTGTGCTGGGCTATCCACACATAACCTAAAGTGTCTGGGAAGGCCAGGAAGCATGCCTGCCTTTCATGTCTTGCCTGAAAACTCTTTTTTCCATCACCTTCCCAGACCAGCTGGCAGGGTTCTGGCATGAGTCAACATGGACTTGAGAACAAACAACAGTCAGCCTTGCCATACACACCACGCCCCCTCCCACTGTGTACACAGGACTGCAATTTTATAGCTTACACCACAGAATAAAAAAAGTAAAAGTTGATGTATTGACTCTCCCTTCCCTTCAGTGGGAACATATTTGCTTTAAACAACTTGCAAGTTTAAAAATTTAACATGATAGATGTCATTTAATGTGACATTCTTTTCTATCCTAACTCCCACAACAGTTACTTAACTTGCTAGGAAAAAATCCAACAGTGAAAAAAGTTACAGACAAGAAATTACTTCTTGTTGTGTGCAATTGGATTTAAACCAATCCAGAAACATAACTCCACAACAAAACCAGAGATGACATTTGTTCATGTTTTGGGAACAACTGTGATCTATGTGGCACACAATAATCTACTAGTAATAAAATCTATTACAGTCGTGATAGTATATGCATTCAAACATAAGTTTAAGCAATCCAATTCATTTGGGCAGTTTTCTCAAGCTAATCTGCACAAAGCTCTAACAGCAAGCCATCTCAGAAACCAGTGCAATGAAGGAGTTTTTTGTTCAGGAGTGCATGTTTGTTTGCATACCGAGGAGAATATGGAACAGCTGGTGGAGGGGGTATGTACAGATCCAAAATGGCCGGCTTCTCTTTCTTCAGTGAGGTATCCACAGTGCTCTCTGGTGACTGAGTTGAAGCTGGTGGAGGACTGGTCTGAAATGTTAGACAGCTATCAAACATCAGAGCATTCATTTTCACAAAAAGATAGTTTAATAATCAATAGTGATCAATAGTGAACTACTATCTCTATGCTGTACAAGAACTAAAAACTCTCAGAATTTACATTTTCCTCCACCCTCAGTTTTGGCTAGCTTTACAGTCCCTCCTACAAAAGTTCTATCATGGATAATGCATTGCTCAAGAATATTTTGCTCTTTCCAGTTCTGTTTTTCCTGTAAATTCCACAGACAAAAAAAGCAACCGAGACAAAACTCCTTCTTACATTATTAGATGCATTAAAATAATGCAATTTGTTAAACACAGATACGATTTGCAACCCTTGCAAAGCCAGCACATGCTACCTTTATTCCACACAGTCCAGTGCCTGGGGCATACACAGGAATATGGTAAAGTTCACCATAAACTGGATCAATGGATATAAATAGGGCCAGGGAAGCAAATTAAAAGTACATTTGGCATTGCTCATCTTTGCAGCTCACTTCTATGTCCTCAGCATCTTTTCAGGCTCCTGTCTGCCTCTAGGAGAGAAAAGGCTTCAAAGACCCTTTCACCTTTGTCAGGCAAGAGAACTGCACTCTTCCCTTTTTGTCAAGGGCCTGTTCAGGCTTTCACTCTCAGTTAATGGCATCCCTGCTCAAGTATCTGCCTTCTACCAGTCAGTACAAAGAAATGAAGAACTGTCAACAGGCTTCTCCAGTCACTCCCTCCCCCGAGGAAACACTGCTTGGCATAGCCTATAAGCCAGCCCACCTCAGCTTTTCACACTGGTCAGGCATGATGCCACAAGAACAGGACACAGGCAGTGGCGAAAGAAAGGATGAATGAGTAGTCAAGTATGCATCTTCTACCCAGTTTGAGAGAAATCTCCCTTCATTGAGACTTGTGATAGCCACTGGCATTTCAGAGGCTTAAGCTATCCTCACAGCTATATCAGAAAAGGAGTGGGAACTCTCCCTGGTTTTATTAATTTCAGGTAATCAGTTTAAATTCAGTTAGGTTGTTTCCTCCTGCAAGCACTAAGCCCTAAGCTTCCTAATACAACAAGCCATTCCTTAACATGGTTATTTAAGAATTACCAACATCACTTTCTCTATCTGCTCAGTACCCAATCTGTGAATTGCCCAACAACCAAATCTTATTTAAACAAGCAGTTTAAATGATTTCTTGAAAAACACTATCCCACCCTTCACTAGACTAAAAAGAGGACTGATATGGAACAATCCAAGTTATTTCATCAAAAACATATTAGTATGCTAAACACAGAAAGCATTTATTTATTGCTCCATGCTGAAGAATTCCATACGTATCAGCAGTTCAGCAGTTTTGCCTCAGATAAGTTCTCCTAGTGGCACATAGACAGATTAAAATGTTCAGCACACCTAGGCTCCTTTGTGTACCAAGAGTGTATTATCTGCTTGTAAGGAAAAAAATAAAGAAAAAGAAAGGAACATTTTCCCTTTTATCTAGGAACTATAAGAGGACAGCCATTTCACCTAACCTTCCCTGACCTGTACTCAAACATGAGTACCTCAGAGCATTTCAGGGATTTCTCTTTTTCAAGTGGTAACCAAGGCATTCCCATCCTGAGGTCAGAGTGGAGCTGTCAAGCTCTCACCTGCACCAAGGGTGGTTTCCAGCGCAGGTTCTTCAGTGGAGCAGGAGTGAAATGAAAAGAGCCAGTAGGACGTTTCTTAAGCAGCAGCCTAACTCCAGCAGGATTCTCTCGCAGCTTTGCCACCAGATTTTTTAGTTGCCATCCAACCTGGGAGAAAATAAAGACATCTTTTATTTAGCATTTCTTTTTTGAAAGTAAATAAACAAGAAAAACCCAAATTCCCCAAGTCAAAACTCTTTGTTTTAACAGGAACCTAGAAGAGACAAGAGATCTGAGGAAGACATTTTAAGAATGAATAAAAAAATTTGAAAGCTCCTTTTTTGCAAAGTTCTTCATTTTATTTCCAAGAAAATTCTCTACTTAAGCTGTAAACTAAATACTGAGATATCCAGTAGTGCTTTTCATACCTCCGTTCTGGTCCTAGAAGGATGCATGGATATGGTCAGATTGACTAACACAGGGATCCACAGTGAACTACTTCTGTCATGTTTCTTTCTCACATTGAAAGGCATCACTTACCTGTGCTAAGCAAAAGTGTAATCACTACCTCCAAGTTTCCACACGCAAATGATTTGCCAATCATTTGCAAATCATTTGGGGGGCCTTTAAAGCTCCTTCTATCTGGGTTTCAGTGGATTTTAATAAGGAATTTTAAAACAGGTCTTAAACACATCATGAAGTATTTTAATATGATGTATATAGCATTTAAATATGAAATATTGTGTATCTATTATATCAAAATCTTGCAAAGAATAAAACTCATCTTGAAAATGCAGTGTAAAAAAGCCTCAGTTATTTCACCAGGAAAA
The DNA here is from genome assembly GCA_013398175.1 of Climacteris rufus. Taxonomy (NCBI): domain Eukaryota; kingdom Metazoa; phylum Chordata; class Aves; order Passeriformes; family Climacteridae; genus Climacteris; species Climacteris rufus. The sequence continues at coordinate 2,229,475 of VZRZ01004928.1, read as the reverse complement.
CAGCAGAACCACCTCCTGACCCCATCCATTCAGCACCTGCAGTGCAGAGCAAGCATGAGGGAGGTCGGTAATGCTGCAAGTTACTCACCACAGTTTGCCGATTAACCTGGATCACTTCATCACCAGCATGAATCTTCTGAGAGCGATCTGCAGGAGACTGCAACAAGGAAAGCAAGAGTCATGTGCTTCAGCAGGTCGTCCTCCCTGCCATAAGAACCCCCACCAACCTAAGTCAAAGGTTGCATTAGCAATGTTCTTGAGTATAGATAATTTTCACATCTGCTGATGGCCTGAGAAATGAATTAATCTAATTATTTGTTTTTATACTGGGGAACTAAAAGGGAAGAGAGAGAAGGCATAGCCTCCAATTGTTACAGGTCAAATTGTACTTAAGTCATGGGACACTCTCCACTGACTTTTTGCCTTCAGTTTGTACTATAGTTTTAGACAGTAGTAGGAAAGGACTGAAGAGGATTTCTGCTCTAACACAAAAACCATTTTAAACAGCTTTCAAATAATTGTATACTTATTTTAAAAAATGCATTAAGACTTTGAATGTACAGAACAAAGGACCAAAACCCCTCCAATCCACAAGATAGATCCATTGCACTTTCCCTTTTTGTTTTCCAATATAAAAAAAAAGTTTCTGACTTTAACATGAAACTACCTGCCTGAATCACCAAGGTCAACAGATAAAAATACACGTTTGCACACATCAAACGTACATAGATAGGTATTTTTCAAATACCTACCTAATAATAATAGACCTTAAAGTGCAATTTTCTTGGAACAAAACCTAAGCTCTGGGGAACCATTAGCAAGGAATGGATAAACATGTCAATATTTAAATTTTTCAAAAGCTGGTACAACACACCAGCCTTTGCTGCAGTTACTAAAAACACTCTCACTGCTATAACACACCAAATCCTATCAGCCTTGACAACACCCATAGTACACAGACATAACACCTTGGTACATGCAGCACCCCACTCACAGCACAACTCCTCCCATTTCCCCCACCCCATGAGTAACCACCAGGCAGCAGGCCAGCTCTTCCTAGTGACTCCAGAACTAAGCACTGGGATTAAGGACTCCCTTTTCCACCTCATCACACCTTTAGAGTTCAACTTTATTATGAGAAAGAACTGTAAGAATAAATAGTGCAACAAAGGAAGAAAACACGGGGAATTTGTGGGAGGCTCCAGCTATCATGAGTAACCCCATTTCTTCATTGTCTTCTTGCTTCCTCTGAGAGGAAATGCCTCAGTGGAATGCTGCATATATAGGAGTCAACCAAGATCAAGAAAAAATGCTGGGCCAGAGTCAAGTTTGTGAAAAACAAAGCTCGTTTCAAGCTGTCCTTTGGGTGACCAACAGCTCATCTGAAGGAGGGTGGGGGACCCTTGCACAGAGAACTCCTACAAGTGACAGGTCACAGCACAGACACTGTGATCACATTGTCAGAACAGAGGAAAGAGCAAAGTTTAGGTCTAGGCCAACGTGAGATGGAAAATCACACATAAGATGGCATAACTCAGGAATCCTCTTGGCTGACTAGTACCAAATGGACTTCCCCATTTCTTCTGTTGTTCAGTATTGTCAATTTAGGGGTGCAATTCCATTGCATTCCCATACACCAGCTTCTGGGGATAGCTACTAAAATGCCATTCCAAACCTAGCAAGAAAATTGAGCTAAGACCCAGCCTGGGTCATCTAAATGATACCACACCACCATAAAGACATCAGTTGTTTGCAGATCTCTGTGTCACTTGTCAAGTTCTGTTGCTCCAAAGAAAGGAGCTTCCCCAATGGAAGAACCAGTGTTGATTAAAAAAAAGCAGATGCTTAGGTCAAAATTCAGAGCAACAGAAGGACTACAGACCCAAAATAAGGCCTACATGCAGAGGCAGCTTGTCATCAGCCAATACTACTTTCTTTCACAATTATCAGATGTTAAAATTGCTGTCAAAGTGGACTTGGTCTCTCTGGCAGATCCTACAGAGTTATGCCAGGACAATAGCATAAAAGCTATAAAAGCTTTCACTTTGCACTCTGAACTGCAAGCACAGATTTCCACCCTTTCCTCCCTGGCCCATGGACTTGGCAGGGGAACAACTAGAACCACTGGTTCTTTCCTATTCACAAAAAAAAGTCATTGCTGCAAAAGCCAAGTTTCTCTGCTCTTTTTTCTTTCAGTCACTGTTCCTGTACAGCAGCATGTTTGAAAACACCACAGTATCACCTGCCAGCCTCAGCTGCTGGCCAGGGGTCCACTCCTTCAGTGGCTGCCCAGAAGCCTTAAATAAAATCTCAGCTACAAAGGACTCAGTGTACAAATAAAACAACCAACCACCTGCAGTAAAAACTAGTTGCCTATCTTGCCAACTACTTCCTTTCACTCTAAAAGTCTTACTTGTTCATAGCCTTTTTAGTCTTCTAATTACAAAGATAATTTTGTCAGCTCATTGATTTCATTACTCATTACTGAATTTAGCACACTACCACCTAAATGTTCCCATTAGGGGAAATTGCCTTTGCCAGCAGAGAGCACATACATCCAAGACTTTGTTAAGCAAGATACCATAAGGGCTCAGAACAGCAGATACAGTAACTTATTAAAGCAATTATTTTAATGCCAAGCATTTGAACTAACTCACATACTTGCAGAAACTGGTTTAGTCAAACTAACAGTGAAACATGTGGACACGAAATATTTATGAACTGTGGATAAACAAATGATGCCCTACACAGTATTTAAAGCAGTAATACCACGCATGTCATATGTAAAACAACAAAAAGGTGTGAGTCAAACTAACTCAATCAAAGCTACTGAGTTAATCTACATTTATTTTGCTTACGTTTTCTGTAGTTCCAGTAATTACATGCAGTCCATCATAAGTTGATTTGATGTACATTCCCTAAATATAAGGAAAAAATGAAAAACACGTTTAAAGGCAAAACAAACCACATAACTTATCTGATTAAACCATTCTTGGCAACAGACTCAAAACATTATTAAAACCAGTTAACAATTCATATATTTACCCTAAAAAAGTGTGTGGTCTAATATTACAACTCCAGACTTCTTCACAGATCACTTTTACTGTAATTAATTATAATATTTATAATGACTCAAAGCACCTAATATATGGAATGAGATTTAGAAACTCTGTCTGGTTAGTAATACCAAACATTGCTGGTTTTGCTGCCTTGTCAGTCTTTGTTCTTGGACAGAACTTTATTTCCTCACTACCCAGTCTGCACTAGAGAATTACAGCCTTTGCTAGGTGGCCACCAGTTCTCTCCATACAAAGCACACTTACACACTTACAAATATTGCCAACACATTTTTTACAGCTTTTTTACAGACTGCCTCATAACCACAATGCTTACACAAGCACTAAAGCTCAGCAGAGTATTTGTGGCTCTGTATGTTAATGCTGAGTGTGAACACAAGGACAAACTCAAAGTGGGTGTTGACTATAAGAACACCAAATTAAAAATCACAAACAGGCTTTTAGCTATTACATAGATTTCCCCACAAAAGGTAACCAGCACATTGACACTGTCCTTTATGAACAAATACATATCTCCTTTCCTTTCCACATCTGTTGTTAGACACACTCACACTTAGCAGTATAGAACTGGATGTTATTCAGGAGCTGAAAGCAGCTTAGCTGCCTGAAGTTATCACACTTGGTTTAAAACTACAAGGAAAAACAGAAGATGGTTTTGACCGTTCCTTTCCAGCCAATTCTCTGCATGTTTTCCTGTCAGCATCCAATTTTGTGCACCTACCTCCTCATTTCTTGCTTAATCCAAAATAGACTGACTTTGCTTCATCATAACTTGTGCATTAACAAAGAAGTCCCCATAATTTCAAGAATGCATGACTGATTCAGTCAAATCCAGAGGTCTAGGTAAAACTATGTAGCACAGTAAGACTGTGCAGCTTTCTCTAAAAGTGTTCATATCTCCTGCCTTCAGAGCTACAGGGTGAATACAAATGTATGTAAGAAGTTAAATTCCCTCCAGCTCACTCTAACACATCTGTTCCCTAGACAGAAAATCCACTAAGATTGCAAATTAAGTTTCTCATAACCAGCAGTCAGCTAAGCAGAATTCACTGAGCCAACAAGAGTCAGTGATGTTACACAGCCACTGAACACTTAAAAGTTCTCATTTTCCTGCTAACAACAAACCTCCAAAATTCTCATATTTGTCTCAATCTTGCTATAAACACACACAAAAAACATATTTCAAAACACAAACATCGTTTTTCATTACCTTCTCCCTCCCCCAGCTCCCCTAGAGAAACAACTGGTTAAGGTAACCTGCAAAAGTAAAACTACTAATTTCACAAGTATTTGTAAATTCTGCAATATCTTAGTTAAGATACAAATCTTCAACAACTTAGAATTAGAAATTATATTGGGGAATCAAACCTATTAATGTGCATATCTGTCTCTGGCAGCCAGTCCAGCATACCACATGACCACTGACCATCAGAGTTCCTCTTTCTTTTCCCCACAGGTTATTTAATTAGTAACGTTTATAAACACCTTACTTATGCATAAACTTGCATTGGCTCACAAGACTACCTATTAAACACTGGGAACATGAGGACACTCCTGAATCAGTTCTTACCAAGCCTTCCCCAGGTTTAATGTTGGTTAAATGGACCTCCTCCAGACATGCACACTGGCTCATCAGTGGATCTGTAGTTGATCTGATGGCTTTGTCACAAATGCCATTTAAAGTCTTGGCCTGCAATGAGAACATACAAAATAATTTAGGAAAATTATCTCCTGGCTTCTTCCTCTTTCAGTTTTCAAAAGATGTAAAGGAAATGACTTCTAAAACTGAAATAGAAGATTCATTTGTACAGATCTATTCTACATCATGTTTACAGTCTACTGTAACGTTGCACAAACACTGTTTCCATAGTGCCACTTCACCATTGCTAAGAGGTGCCAAAATGTCCTCTGTGTAAAATAATAAACACACAAAATATAGCAAAAAATTGAGTTTGCTTTTTTTTCTGCTTTAACCAAAATACAACCCATTAAAATATTGAAACATTTTTATGATTCTTTGTGGGAACAACTGACAGTTTTTCAAGTTGTTCTGTATTTCTGCTATGAGAAAAAAAATTGCCCTTGTCACAAAGAGTGATGTGCTGGCCACTGACTAATCTGCACAAAGCTTTACAGTATAAGGCAGGACATCCAGCAGTGAAGTGCTTCTGCTGTACTTCTTTCCACTGTGCCTCTGAACTGACCTCTTCTGGAATGCTTACGCAGGCAAGGTTCATATTTCCTTTTGACCAAAACATAACTGATCCTAAGCCAACATTATAACTAAAGACTAATTCTGACCTTGGAGTGTGTGTCAGTAAAATTGGAAGCAGAATGGCTTTGCCTTGTAGAACATAAAACTATCAGAATGTCTAATTAAACATGAAAAAAATTAGAAAAAAACCCCCAGTCAAATGATCTGTGCCCTCTCTACACTCACAAATTTTATTATGTCCCACTGTGTTTTCCATGTTGATGCTAACTGTAGTAATGTTGACACTCAAAGTAAGTTACAAAAGCTTAAAGTAGAGGGGGGAGAGGATTAGTACACAGTACAATAGTTATAAACAGTTTGGGAACCAGCAGGTAAGCCACCTTTCACAAGGGACTTGAATCCTTCAGTTGAAGCAGACATATGAAATTACAGGATGGGGGGAGCTATGTCATAGGAAGGCATTGGTTTGGATTACAATGGTCCCTGGAAACAATAGTCCCAACATTTTCTGTTTCATTTTACGTCAGATTTATAGAGCAGCAATAAAATAAATCAAAACAATGTTTTAAGTGTGAATGTGAGGAACTGCTCAAACAAGGGAATTCCAAACAACAATACCTACTTCCAGAGTGGGTGTGCACAAATCTAAAAAGAAAGATGCAGAAAACTCCCTTTTACGTGGTCTCATTATTTATGAACAAAATTATTTTTGGTTATTGTGCTACTAAATTCCTAAGCATCTATGAGCTACCGGAAGGCCTTATCAAAGAGCACAGCCTGGTTCATGTCAAAAGCAGGAAGCGATGATTAACTGTTACAAAATATAAAAAGCATTCCATTACACTCTGCGTTTGGTCACAAGACTGCTTCAAACAACCCTGGAAACTCAAGCTCGAGTACAGAGCCAGAACTCCAGTTCTGTGACAGGGCAGTTCTTTTACACGAAGAAGCATAATAAGGCAGTGTCTGCTTACTAAGGTACTAAAAGCACTTCACAGGCATATAATAGGTTTATTTAGTCTATGATCATTCTACAGTACTACTCCTCCCTTGAAAATGTGATGCCTAAGTTGTCTTGGAAAAATAGCTGTGTAACAAAACTTTAAGGAGTACTTGACTCCATACTATTACACACACTATCCATCTGCTCAAATTTCACTGACTTCCTCTGCAGTAAAGAATATTCACAAAACAACCCACAGTAATGTTTACTTGCACAATATGCTTGTACATTTGGGATTGAAAAGCTGTTGTCAATACAGACAGCATAGAAGCAACCAAAATAAATGTGAATGCAGACAGCTGAGTTTCAACAGAAACATAAACTTACCACAGTCTGGACTTTATCTTCCATGTCAGCCACAGTGCAATCCTAAAAATAAAACAAGAACAAAACCCCTACATTACCCAATAAACATGCAAACAAATCATTTCTTAAAACTCTGCAAAACTGTAATTTTAACCTCAGATAGAAATAGTTATTCATGCTGCAGGGATTAATCAGATTAGTTTCACCCAGCAGGGCTCAAAAGGAGACTGTTAAGCAACTATTTTCTGGCCCTGGTAGAAAGTAATAACAAGCCTTGAAAACTAAGAGAATGGGGGATTCAATTACAGCAGCTGACTTGTCCAGAAAAGCAGAACACTGCACAAATAAAATCAGATTCTCAGAAGGCCAGGCACATGTGTTTGCCTTACACTGATAAACCGTGACTCAGGTAGTCCTCTGTCCCAAACATCAGAACAGATCTAAAGCATACCGTTAAAAATAGAATGGAAAGTGACTTTTTTAAAAATATCAGTGCTAACGATGACATTCTTGAAGGGCAGAGGCACACAAGGCACTATTTACATGGCCCAGGTATTAAAAGCCTTTGAACTGAAACAAGTTCATATAACAAACTACAGAAGTCATCATTGTTTTCTGCAAGAAGAGCTGAACTGGAGAATGATATTCTTAGATTAAAAATTTAAAACAGCAAGTGAATACTAAAACAAGATTTACAATATTTACAAGGAGAAAACCCCCAAGCATTTTAACAAGCTTAAATTCCAAGACATTTGTTTGGGGTTTGCATGGCAAGATTTTGGTAACCAGTACGCAGCAGGTATGGCTCCAGAGGGAAGCTGCTTGAAGCTTCCCCTGTGTCCAATGGAGCCAGTGGCAGCAGCCTCCAAGACGGACCCATCATTAGCCAAGGCTGAGCCCACCAGTAATAGTGGCAGGCACCCCGGAGATAACAGATTTAAGAGGAGGGGAAAAAAGCCCTGTGCAACTGCAGCTGGAGAGAGGAGTGAGAGAAAAACCTCTCCAAACACCAAGGTCAGTAGAAAAGGAGGGGCAAGAGCTGCTCCGGGCGCTGGCACAGAAATTCCCCAGCAGCCTGTGGCACAGATCATGGTGAGGCTGTGCCCCTGCAGCCCACGGAGGTCCATGGTGGAACAGAGATCCACCTGCAGCCCAAGGAAGACCCCATGCCAGAGCACAGAGATGTCTGAAGGATGCTGTGACCCCATCGGAAGCCCACACTGGAGCAGGTTTGCTGGCAGGACTTGTGACCCCATGGGGGACCCACCCTGGAACAGTTTGTTCCCAAAGGATTGCACCCTGTGGAAGGGACCCACTTTGAAGCCATTTATTAAGAACTGCAGCCTGTGGGAAGAACTCAGGTTGGAGAAGTTTGTGGAGGACTTCTTCCTGCTTTTCTCTCCTAAATACATCTGCATGAATGAATAGTAAATAGCACCTATAACCATGCAGCCCAAATCACTCAAAATTGCCAAGTCCTACTGCTCCTACTCATTTCTATTTACACTGTTTATTATTTCAACCTTAAAGTTTGCCATAGCACTTTAAGTGGAATAAACTCTATATAGCTAACATTAAAGTCAACTAGAAATTTCTTTATTTCCTGCCTTGCCTTATTATTCACCCACTTTTATATGTCAGTTATGATTATCAGAGCAGCATTGGTTCCACGAGAGCCACCCAGATCTATTCTTCACTTTTAGGACTGACCATTTGGTCCTACAGACTATACCCTAATAAGGAATACTTTTAAAGTCTAAAAAGCCTCCTAAAGATTTTCCAACTTTATCTCTTTTCCACATCAGTGGACTCATTCAGACTGTTCTAGCATATGTGCACTGTCCCAGGACAAAACCGTGTTGCTTCTTCCCCCATTAATGCTTTTTCTCATAGGCACCAATCCCATCCTTTATTATAGCTCATATCACATTGGCAGAGAAGTAGTCTGACACTTCTTAAAAGGCTAGGGTTGTATTCACAACTTCCATTCCCCTGCCATCAAACATCGATTTAACTAAAAGATAAGACACCATTTTTAGCAGTTTTATTAATATATGCAGCAATCTCACATCTCAGTTCCTGTAGCACTCTTGGGTGAACACCATCTGCTGCTAGAAATACTGTTCTACTGCACAATCTGCAGATCTGTAGCTGTAAATCACTGACTTTCTGCAAACGCACACAGAGCGTCCAAACAAGAAGAGCACTGAGCAGCAGGCCAAACTTGTGCACCTTAGGGTACCCAGACACCATCCTTTCACAATGATACACCTGACAAAATTGGGTGTCGTCATGGCTTGACAACTCAAAGGATGTTTCTGACCTTTGACATCAGCATGGAGACAGAATCATACATGTCACAGGACATGGTCTTTCAGAGTTCAAACAAAATATGTGCCATGGAGTAATGGCTATGAACAAGTCTGGCAGTACCCAAAGCATGCACACAGTGATCACAGCCAAGGCAGTGCCATGCACTCAGAACAGAGCCTGTCTCAGAGGCAGGCTGTATTATTCAGAGAGCAAAATATGTCAATTGCCAAGACTGCCACAGTTGCTACACGTCCTTTTAGCTATTATCTGTACAAGCACTCATCGCACAGCTGATAAAATAAAGTTTTGAGAAATACTGTGGTCTTGCAGTAGTGGCAGAAGCAGCCTGGCTAGCAGGACTTGTATCATAAAGGTGGCAGCTCCTTCCAATACATGCAGCATTTCCCATCTGATGGCTTTGCATGGGACAAGACCTATGGAATCTGCAAGCATAGGCATAAAAACCAATGGAGCCATATTTTTGTTTAGAGTTAGCACTGATAACTGGTTTTGGAATGTGAAAATTTTCAAATGCAGACCAACAATTTCAAAGACTGACCCTCTTTCCAGTAAAGCTTAAGAAAATATGAGTAGCCTTTAAACTGCAGTCAGTTAAGACACAGCCAGCAATACCAAAATTGGTAATTAAACTGAGGGCAAGGGGAACAACAAAAAAATGCACCACTCAGAAAAACAGACAACTGAACTGACCTTCATGGACATTCAAAGTTTAAAGTAAGCTGTCATTCCCAGAACTGCCTTTCATTAGCACTCAGCAAGCATATTGCCTCTCCAAACATCCCCTTTCCTTCCCTTTTGGAAAGCAAAGTGGAAAAGAAATCAACTGACCTTCTGAACAGTAGTAGTGAGGTCCAAGCAGAGCTGAATGATTCTGTTCTTCATTGATGAAAAGTCAGCAATACCTGTAAATGGGGTCCTATAAGAGAAAATTCCCCTTAGATTGGAGTGACCAGCCTTCTCCCATCCTACCTTATCAGTGAGGAAGAGTATATGAGAGTAAGCACTGCAACCCTGCATTGACAACTGTGAGGATGCAGTTATATAACTTAAGTATTCCTGCCTGCATAGTCCTGCTCCACTCTTGCACCAATACTGGGAAGTGTCTAGCCCTGTGGTAAACAAGTTCCAAGAGCAGAACCAGAAAAAATGGTCAGTTTTCCAAATTACCGTTCTCATTTGCAAGTTCAAGTCAAAACATTTGTAGTTGTAAAAATCACACTCTTGGGTTTGCCAGTGAGTACACCTCCAACTTTCTGACTGGACAAGGAAAAAGAAAAATGGATTTTAACATTTTACAGACAAAGGTGCAGTGAGACTTAGAGAAGAATCATAGTTAAGACAGCTTGATTCCCTGTAGAGTCCTACCTCAGACTCTTCAGAAAGCTGCAAAAGCAAGAATAGGCATTGAGAAGCAACCATGTCAGGTTTGGAAATAGACAAGACAGTAATTTTGCTGACAGTGCGTTACACAAAAAATTTAGGGTGAGCTGCCAGCAACAGAGTGAGAGGACAGGAACAAGTGAGACACAAGCTGTTATCATCACTACCTAGACACAGACCAACTCCTTGCCTGAGAGCAGGGAATACTAAAGGATACAAATGCTCCTTGCTGCTGGCCTCTGTGCGGTTCTCGTCTTAACTTTGCTTCTCAGCAAAGCTAGCAAGGGCTTTGAGAATTTATGTTAATCTGTTATCATGGACAGCACCACTGCCAGCACCTGACCTGCTGCAGCTGTCACAAAAGAACTCTGGCTCTTTCCAGGCAAAAGAATGAATTAAACAAGGAATAAAAAAGAAAAAAAAGGAAACAAAATGGCAGAAGGAGAATCTCTCCCACTGCTCAGTTTACAAATCACATAACTAAGGCCATGATTTCAGCAGAACATTAAAAAGTCTTTTAGGAAGGGATCTGCCAATGACAAGTAATTTGGAAGGCAGGAAAGTTATGTGTACGAGAAACTGATCTGAAAGGGAAGACTCCTACTTCTATAAATACCAGTTTGTGTGCAATGTGAATAATTTTATTGGTTTTAACAAGAGTGGAAGTGCATGAGTAGATACCCTACGCTAAATTCTCCACTAGAGGCCTTCTGGCAACACCAAAAGAAGGTGTTAGTGAGACCAAGATCTTTACACCCAAGCATCTAGGAACTGCCCTACAAGGTGAAGCAATTCATTAGAACAACAAATTGAAATATAACCATTTTATTCTTACCTGTCCAACCATGCAAGCAAGGCTTTAGCAGCACCGATAAGCTCTACCACAGAGGTAAGGAATTCATTGGGGGGCTTGCGAGAGGTATTTCCATCATAATTTGAACTTTTCCTACGGCTGCTAATGTAATTTTGCAGATTGTTGGAGGATGCCCGCAGCTTGAGAACCAGGTTCTTCATATTGTCTGTTTCAAGGCCATAGTTCTGCAAGGAATGTTATTAAGCTTGATAAATATCCTTGTTGAGTTCTCCTAGTTATTAAACCACAAGTTGCAAGCTCATATCGGCTGGTAAGTCTGAGGATTTGTACAACTTTCTTCTGTTTTTTGACAAAAATACCTTCTAAGATTTGTTCTACATTATAGCCATAAAGAATGCTTTTGTGGATGCCAAACACTCTCCTTTTCTGACATTAACGAGATTTGAAGACACTCTTTAAAAAGAATGAAGTCCTAATGTCCTAACAGATATAATTTACTTGTTAATAGCAGGACTCTGTTGTTTTGCTTTTTTTTAAAGGAAAGCAAACACTTTCTTAAAATATTTACTGTTATAAATAAATACTGAAATAATATTCATTCACAACTAAAGATAAGTTAAATCTGGTAAGAGATAAAAACATCAACAGGAAGCAAATTTTGTGATCAAAAGCTTGAGTAAATATTTGGATCACAAGTTTTCAATAACTGTGCTCTTTGACTACAACATTGCAATTATTTTCAAGTTTGAGGACTGCATTAACACTATAAATGGTAATTAAAACCATTTTTAGACATTCTTCATTCAACAGCATCTTTACAATAATTTACAAAACCTAAAAAAAAATCTGAGTCTTGCCTATAACTTTTAGTTTATACAAACTCCTACTTTTCTTGAGAAAAGGTAAAAAAACCCAAAACAACAAAAAAACACCTCCACCAGAACAAAACAAACAGACTAAAATACAAGAGTCCTGCCCTTCTCCCTTATTTTGCTGCTGCAGATTCTTGCAACCAACCTCCAAGTTCCATAGTTTAGTCAGATATACTATCTACCTCTACTCTCCCACTCAAAAACCTAAACCAACTAAAGCAAATTTTAATTCCATTCAATTCCCAGTTTCCAGGGGTTCCTAACACTCCCGCTCAGGATCATAGCACTGCCCAGGCTGAAGGGGAGCTTTGGAGGTCTCAAACCAACCTCTTGCTCACACCAGGCTCAGGTGTGAGCTGAGACCAGCTTATTCAGGATTGAATCTAGTCAGGTCTTGAAAACCTCCAAGGGCAGAGACTGCACAGCCTTTCTGGGCAATCTGATCCACCTGGCTTGACTCTTCTCAGAGTAAGAAAACGTTTCCTTATATCCAGACTAAATCTCGTTTCAACTTCTCCCACACACAGCCCAGCTCTGCCATCCTGCCAACTGTGTTCCACACCATGCTGCTGGGACTCCCTGGAGCCATCTCTTTCCCAGGCTGAAGAAGTCTCAGTCCCTCAGCCCCTCCTCATGGGCAAGTTACTCCAGCCCTAACCAAGCAGACTGCCCTCCACCGAACTTGCTCTGGTTTCTCCATATCTTTCCTGTACTTAGGACCAGGGGGCATATTTAGACTAATGAGTGACTACTAAAGGGTGATAAACACTTCCCTCCTTCTCCCATTAATGCAGACCAGGATGCTGCTAGGGGACACTGCTGGCTTGTGGCTCCGTTCCCTTCACACTCATGCAGTTGTAAAACAGGCTGCAATATTTTAGATTAAGTCATTTACAAAAGATGAGACAGAATCTTTGAAGAAACACACCAGTATATGAAGAGGTTTCAGCTACACAGCTACCTTTAAAATACTACTACCTTCTATGGATAAGATCCCAGTGGGTGTAAGTTACACAAGTGCCTCCCTCCTCCACCTCAGGGCTCTTGGCAAGGAGAAGCGCAGGCAGAAGTAGGGGTGGAAAGGATATGTCCAATTTTAAAATATGCCACTGTTGCAACAGCAAAGGATATCCTTAAATTTTCCAGGATCACAGAAAAGGAAAGGTCTGGATTACTAAACAACTTTAAAGTACTTGCACACCGTGATGTGTGAACTTATCACCTTTTAATTTTAACACCACCACCACCACACCTAAAAAAACCCAACACCACAAGAGCACGATCTGGATGCATTTCTTGCAGTTAGTTTTATTCTCTTCTCAGAACAATATTTGAATATTTGTCTATTAAAGTAGGAATACTTTTTCATGAACAGGTCTGAATGTGGGGCAAGTTACTATGATCACAAGAAAGCAGCCATGTATCAAAAAATCCCCCTCTGAAAGAGGGGACCTAGAGGATGCTGACCCCCTCCTTTCATACAGGGACAGAAAACACAAAACACTTTTTCTGTGCAACGGTGTAACCACCTGACCACTCTGATCAGAATTTGAAAGAGTTTTCATATAATTAAGTATCTCCAGATCTCTCTGTCATTCAGATGCAGAAACTGTGCCAACCACCTGTGGGTAGTTGAGATCACAGATGGCACCAACATTTAAGAGCACACATGTTGATATACCAGGTAAGATTTTGGGTTTGGCCTAAAACATTCGTATACTCCTTATCACACCTCTTTCACCTTATTTATACCATGGGTTAGTCCAGTGTGATGCTTCCAGTTTCGGTAGTTTCTAAATAATTCTCTCAAATAGTTCTCAGTTTTGAGGAAGACTTCAGCTACACAGGTGTTGTCTCTAGAGATGCAGGGGCTCCAGCTCAAAACTGCAACTAGTGTCCCCAACAGACTCTCAAGAGCACATCACAGCCAACCTCTAACAGTCACTGCTCTAAACTTCCCTGCAACCTTCCCCAAAGAGTCTACAGACAGCACCAGAGATACCTAAAGCAGCAGTCTGTGCTTCAGGAAAAGTCCTGGCCAAGCACTAGGCCTACCCAGCACACCAGGGAGCACACAGCTCTTCCATACCAGGACACCACGTTATCCAACTGTGGGTCAGCCCTGATGATGAACTTCCCCAGAGCAATGCATCATCACAACACAAGCCACCTCTGCTCCAGGGGCAAGCCATTCTCCTCACCTGTCTGCTCTAATACACAGAGACCATTCTGCCCTTTCACCACATACAGCAATGCTTCCTTCCAAGCTGAAACTGTCTTGGCCACCTCTCACATCACCAACTGTTCCTGCTCCTTCACTGGAAATGTCCAGTCTGTTGGGAGGGCTGGCTCAGGGATCTAAACCTTACAAAGAAATCTAATCCCTTGGTTTAGCTCCCTGAAGTAGCTCACTTCAGGGTCAGGTGAGCACAAGCACAAAAGATCACTAATCAGAGTACAGGAGGGGGCAGAGAAGCAGCTGATTTGGATTAAAACCTCTTAAAAAAGAACTGTAGCCCCAATTCAGGACAGATGGGAATGTTGATATTGTGGCAGCACACCAAACAGCCTTCACAGTAACACACAGTTGAAGCACAAAACTTAGCAGGCTTTTCTTGAAATATTTCCACAGGGCTGAGGCTACAAGAGTTAGCAAATTATTCTTTAAGCAGCCCAAACTTTTTAGATGTTGCTCAAGAGCCATTGCATTTTATTATCACTCCTGATTTAAAACATCAAAGTTGTTTTAATCAAAACAGAGGCTGAAGCCAGCGGTCAAGAGCACCCGATGTCAAACATTCCCAGGTTATTACTCATTAACCTGGGGAGCCACATGCAGGGCTAGAGGAGAGGCAGCACCCACACGTGCAGGAGAGAGCACATGCTCCATCACATTTCATGAGAAAAAGCAATCTGCCCAAATAACTGCTCAAGGTCAGGCAGCCAACGTAACATCAAAAGAAAAAACCCACGGCTAACTAAAGTCAAAAGAGCACAGCAGTTGTGTCAAAGCTGATTTGGACTGATGCAGAGCTCTGCCACTGCCCAGGGACAGCATCTCCTTCCCTTTCACAGCCATGTTGACATGCTGCAATATCATGAGTTGGACATGCTGGCTGATTCAACTTAAAACCTGCTCTGGGGAAAAAAAAATGAATGAAACCAGTTCAAACGCCTGCTCAGAAGCTGATCCAACTCACTGCAGGTCTATATAAACAATAGGGTTAACACAAGGTACTGTCACAGTCACCTATTCTTGCTCTTTTCCTTTTAATAAAAATGCATTCTAAAGAATCCTTTGGAGCAGAACACTTCCTAATAAACAACACTAAGTTTGAAACCTCTAGAAAATTGAAATCTTATGAGGCAGTGCACAGATATCCTTTGACAAGGACCTAAGGATAAATCATCATTTATGCATGTTTCATTTTATGTTATGATGTTATATTGTGTTACACTGCAAATATGCTGTCAGAACTACCAGTAAAATTATCAAAGGCACAACTATGTTCTTGTTGTTTTATGGCTTTTTCAGAATTTTTTTTTCTGTATACAACTATTTTCTCTTCATTCTCACCTCAAGAAAAATCCACTGCTTTTTTGCTTCCAAACTGTCCCATCATACAGTGTAGATAAAGATTCAGAAATCAAATCCAAAGAACATATTAAAAGTGAAAATATTTGCATATATTCCTGTTAATGCTTGCATTGTTTTATATTCATTAAGCCCCCAAAAGCTTGTTTTCTGGGTTTCTGTCCCTGCTTTTGTGGTTTGAAAAACATACATGTTTGTTCCCCCCTTCCCCATATACCTCAGAGAAATGTCTTGCTTCCATCCCTTCCTCCCACCCACCCCCAAGCAAATACTGCCAACAAAAAGTTGAAACACTCAAGTTGACTTTTTTTTCTCCTCTGAGGAATTCAGGTCCTTTGATACATCCTCTAAATTCCTCAAATAAGTCTTCAACACCTGTTCAGAAAACTATTAGAGCAGCTCAAGAACAACAGAAATGTGTACTCAGAGGAAACTTTCATTTTTTTATCCCAGTCCACACTCTCCTGCTGACTCTTCAGGATGCTGCATGTGCAGCCACTGCTAAGAGGACAAGCGGAAACACTGCTTCATCACCAGAGCAGCAGAAAAACATGCATTAATTTCTCTTTCACACCAGAAACTTCCAGACATATTTTTAGCTTGGTGCTGCCAAAAATAGTACTCCACCCCTATAATAACTAAATTTAAAAAAACAGGTGTATGTGGTGTCCTTTCTCAAGGAAAGGATTACATTCACACTGTGTTGATCTACTGAGGCTGGAACAAAGGTCTGTATGGTGAACACTTGAAGAGTTACTGCAGGAGAAAGATGTTCCAAAGAGAGCTGCCTCACTGCCCTGAGAGCCATGTGTGTTCTTGTGGCATGACAGAACCAAGGCACTGATCGGAAGGAAACCCAGCTGGAAAACTGCCCAGGCAAAACTAGATAAAAAGGGAAATTCTTCTCAAGAGCTCCAGGACTGGAAACCACCAAAAGCCCCTCTCAGCCTTCCTCCACCAAGAACAACAACTTCCAAAGCGTGACCTCAGGCTGGCCCAGCCAGTGCCACATGTCCACATGGTGAGCTCACAGCATAGTGGGGGCAGCAGCAGGGTCAAAAAAAGGGGGGACAAGAAAGAGAAAAAAGATAAAAGAAAAAAATAGTTCCTTTGCTTGCAAGGCTCCAAAAGTTCAGGAAATGCCAGCATATGTACATACACACAAAATATCCACTAAACAATAAACATTCCCACTTTCAAAGAACTAACACAGGTGGAATCAGAAAACCTTTATTTTCTCACACAAAAAGAAGAAACAGAAAAAAAAAAAAAAAAAGGCTGTCACTAGCATTTAGTGTCCCCTTCGAAACAAAATCAATGGTGATTCTATACAATTCCAAAAACTCCAGGGAATGGGCATCAAGAAGGTGGCAAAGGGCATACCAGAAACACAGGAATTCTTCCTTCACTTCTTAAAAAGGGAACAAGGACATTTCAGCTGTAATATGCAGTATCTGTCTAAAGCATTAACTTCAGCTGCATTTCACAAAGAATTTCCAGAAATGGGTCTGAGGTCAAAACTTTTGTCTACAAAGGAAATTAGAAGGAAATTGTAGGAGATAAAACACAGCTTTAGGTTCTGGCAGATGGCCAGCTTTGTACACTTTATTCTAACATTTTTAAGAGAAGAAAAAAGTGCCTTTGTGGACTGCCACATAGATTACTTCAGTCAGAACCGTATACACCCCACACTACATTTACTAACTTACCAGACCCCTTCATTTGCCCAACAGACTATTCCTTCCCACACTATGAACTCCTTTCCAGTCTAGTTGCATTCTTCTATCTGATTTTCAAGTTAGTTGTCCAAAATTTTTGATAGATCAAATACGTCAAGGAAACAAAACGCCTGTCAAAAGAACAGCCCTTTGGGAAACATTACAGATTGTATGAAGAGATTTCATTAAATATGCTTCTTTCAGTACAGGCTATCCAATTTGTTCCTGGTTATGGAGTAGGAACGATCCCTGTAGCACCTCTCTGCAGCAAATGAAGCACATATCACACAGGCAATAAAGACTCTCCATTTTAAGAAGAGTATGCTTGGTGCTGCAAGCCTTGCCTAATGAAGGGAAAACAAGCCAGTGCTGGCCAAGGAATCATCAGGCAGGCTTTCCCACCCTCCTCCCTGATGTAATTATATATACCTCTGGTGCTCATTCACTGTATTACATCAAACAGGCCTTCAAGACCATGACCAAACTATGGCTTTTAAATATATTTGAGTCTGCACTGGCAAAACAATCCAAAATATATTTATTCTTTTCAGAGTATGTTTGCTTTCAAAGTATCTGCAGTTATATATTAGGAGTAAGACAAAGGAACAGATTAAGTTCTGAATCCAGTGAGAGTTCAACTAGACTGTAACTGAGGTAGCAAAACATCCCTCATTTCAAGAACCGATTTTTCTTCACCTCACGTTTGCTACATAATTACCCCTAAATCCATTTCAACTGATGTGAGGAACTCTTAGCACCTGTCATTTCAACAGTATGTTATTATCTTCTAAAACCAACTCACTAACAGAAGCCACAAGATCTAACAATGTCACTCAGACAACTTCTTCCTTTGGAAGTGCAACCAAATGAATTAAAGTTGACTCTTATCAGGAAAAGGTTAAAGAGCTATCAATACAAAACTTGCAAGAATTAAACAAATTCTTACTGTTTTCTTTTATCATGATGTGTAACAGAAAGCAAGAGACAAAGGTATTCTGGTTTTATCAGTCTTGCCTTGGCTATTCACCCAAAAAAGCAGTTTTAAGAAATTCTTTGCATATCTGTTCACCACTTAACTAACCAGTGCACACAGGAGATCCACAGCCTCTAGAACCAGTTCCTGATGTCCAATCCGTGAGATACCCAAGTCTTCAAGGTCCTGGTGAGAAATCTGTAACAGCTGTTCACCATTTATCTTCTCCCGTTCAAATTTATGGACATACTGCTGTAGGCAATCATCCAGGCCTACCAAAACACAAAGGAGAGAAAAGGGGACATCAGAAACAAACAAAACAGAAAGAAATTTAAAAAAAAAACCCTTGCAAAAGTTAGAAATTTTAACTTCATACAATATACAATGCAAAATCATTAAAGAAATTGGCAGTGCAACTGAGGTTGTACCACAGAGGCAGAGAAACAGAGCGTGGAAGTTATGTGGATCTTTAGGTCACCTAAGTCAATGCACAGCCTGCCTGCTCCTTGTGGATCAAGTTCAGCCAGTAAGAATGCGACTTTGAAAAAAAAAGGAACAAAGATCTTGCCTAAAGCCTAGTGAAACAAGCAAAGAAACAAAAGCATAAAATTATGAGAAGGAAAATGAAAAAAAACTCTAAGGCAAAACAATCAAAATTATATTTGGCTCAAGTCTCATTATTACCTTGATTTATAAGACTCTGCAGCTTCTTGAAGCAGCCATTCCTTCCCCTTGCTAAGGGTCAACAACACACCAATAAGAAATCTAATTCATTTTTCTATCTAGTAGCATTTTCAAAACAGTTTATGTTATTTTGTCCCAGCAATATCACCCAAATCCTCACTTTAAACTGTGATTCTATGATCCTGTTCTCTACAGTAATTTTTCCCAATTAAAACGAGAAACGGTTTCTCGTTTTCATTTTATTTAACCAAGCTTCATTTGTTAATCCTGTTTTCTTGTGTATTCTCCTCACTTCCTCTGTTGCCTAAGATCCTGTGAGCAGCAACAATCTGGGGGGGAAATATGGATGGATGTGTTGTTTTAAAGATGATGCAGTGCTCTTGATGCTCTGTTCCCCTTCAACATATTGGCTAGAGCAAAAGGAACAGTCCCAATTAGGTCTGTTTTGTAGAAATACACCACATTCATTGAAACCAGTGAGCAAAAATTCGGATTACACATTTGACATCTACTTTGTATCATCCACAATAGCTACATTGTTTCATCATTCCTTTTTTAAAAAGTTTGAGCCTTTAGTTGAATAAAGGATGTTTATCCCCTACGCAGGTTCAAAAGGAAACCATTGAGATGGGCAGGATATCGAACGCAGCAGATGAGAAACACGAACAACATCCTGAACTACAAACAAATGACAGCCAAAAGAGCAGCACTCAGTTCCACTCACGGAGCTGCAGCAGCAGCCTGGAAAACAAGCACTCCCAGCGCATTCTACCACCAAGAAAACATTTGATGCAAATCACAAGGGGATTTGAGGAGGCACATGAAACATCTCCACTTCCTAACAGCAGCACGAGCAGCCACTGCTCCCTTGCAGTGCCTGGTCACAGCAGATCTGCACGTGATGGACTCCCAAAGGCACAGGTTTGACTTAACACACACCGTTTGCCTTTTCAACGCTTGCCCCGAAGTTAACAAGGACAGACACCCCTTTACATGACTCGAGCAAGCTTAATTAATACAGTAAATCAGCTTCGGGCTGAACAAGCGTGACTCCTCCCTGTGCAGAGCTACTAGTGCACACAGCTTGATTTTTAAGCATAATTATTAATGGGAAAGCCTGCATGCAAGATCAGCAGAGTCTCCCAGGGCTACAGTTGTTTGGGGTGCAGTCATTTCTTCCCATCTGTCTTGGCAAAGCTGCATAAATTTTGAAAATTGAGCCCACTGTTCTCTTTCCCACAGGCACCAAATTCTCCCTTAGGCTATACAAACTCTTTTCCCAGGAAAAATAATAAAAATATAACTGGGCTTCATTGTTTAACAATTTATTTTTTCAAACAAATTCACAACCAAGGCTGACATACAGTGCACATATTTCGCATTCCCGATTTTTATTGCTGCCTTACAGACCACTGTTTCCCATCGTTTGCCCTTGTAAGCCCATAGTTTCCATTACAAACTACACAAACACCTAAAATAAAACACCTCGTTCAGCATGCAATTTTTAAGTTTTGATGCAGTGTGTTTTTTGTCTACTATCCTTTATGTGTTGACTCAACTTCCTAGAACTTCATTCTATGCTAAAACATGGAGATTCAAATGCATACATCCTCCCCAAGAAATACAACTGTGGCTTTCAGTTTGCCTGTGCTTTTTTAAATTTATGCTTGCCTACTTTTGAAGGTCTACTACAACTTGAAGAGCTACCTCTAAAATATCTTTTTAAACAAGACTCCTTAAAAACAACACTTTCACAATCACACCATAGGACTATATTCTATAAAATAAAGTGTTATGAAATTGCACAAATGTTGACTCAAAACAGCCAAGACAGTGGCACAGCTGCTCAGCTAGACATGTATTTAAGAGTAAGTGACCAAAACTATGCAAAGAAGTGAAGACAGACCCGCAAACTCATGTGTACACTGATAGTTTAAAATGAGCTTACCAACATTAGCAACACTGTTATTATTTTTACTAAGAAACATATGGGGAAATATTAAACATTTTAATTGAGATTACAACCACATTTATAGCCTATTGTTTAATTTCCCATCATATGAATGAAATGTTTAAACATCACATGCAAATCAAAAACACCATGTGAAAACCACACTTCCAAGAGGGGAGAAGAGAGTAGAAAGGACTCATAACCCAGTTCAATACGTTTTTTATAATATTTAAGTTTTAAAATCAGCTGTCAAATGTGACTAGTAATCTAAATGAACTGTTAATTTTTTCCTTCTTCCAAACATCTATGTTCTTTCCATGTATTTTCTCCATGAACTTCAGAGCCTTATAGAGACTTGGTATTGCCCATTAACCATGTCTGGCTACTGTTGAGGAACTTAGATGAACTAAAAACTATAAAATGCAAGTCTACATTACTTAGAAAGACAGTTTTTTTTACATGCCAGGTCATTTTCAACAGTGCAATATTAGCAGGTTCAAGTAGTTTTCTCTGTTTCTGAGAAAGTACAATTAAGACTGACATGGAAAAAGATATCTATATTTATCTCCTTTATTCACTGAAGAGCCTTTCTGAAAGCTAATCTATTGATTTTAGGCTCAAAGTGTGTTTAAAAAGCATTTGTCTCAATAATACATGTGAAATCTTCACGTTATTTCTTGCACACACATCAAAACCATGCACAAAAGAATGTCCTTCCTATTTACATAATTGTTAGGGAATGAGGAAGGGTAGAAATAAAAATAGCAATTACAGAATATTATTCAAGTTTTACAACAATAGTAGCAGTGATATTTTGGGGGAGGGAGAGCAAGATAGACACAGAATACTCCAGCTAGTGTTAGGTGTGTTGTGAAAACTTGAGGAACAGCAGCGTGACTTGAACAAAATTCCCTCCCAAATTTTGGCATGTGTAGAGATGTGCAATAGAGCCTAAGAACTGTCTAGACTTTTGTGTCTAAAATAACCACCATGCAAAGCATCCCAAAAGACATTCAATACCTTGCATTCATGCAGAAACATAGGACAGAGCTTACTCTTTCAGATTTGCACTGATACCGATCTCAGTCTGTTTCCAAGATTAAGAAAGTTATTTAGTATAAGAATTGAGGGGAAGAAAGAAACAACTTTGAGGGAGCTAAGGGTGAGGCCTGGGCCCAAGCCATAACTATCAGTTTTCTATTCAGAGAGAATTAACATTTCTATTGCTGAGAGATGTCAGCCATTGAGCAGTGACATCCCTGACTCCCCGAGAACTAAAGATGTGTGTTTTGTGAGTAGAGCCGTTAAGTAGTTTCACGATTTTTGCTGAACTTCTGTTGGGCATTACCAAATAATTTACCTACCATAAAGCAACAGTTAACTATTGTATTACAGCCACAGCTGACTCACCACCTCTTTTTTCCTCCCACCACCCTCACTCTCTTCTCCTGTCCACAGTCCACACAGAGTTCATATACTCCAAGACAGCAGGGGTAGAGGGGGCAGAGAGTAAGGAAGGGGAGATAGATAGGGCAAGGGACTGAGGAAGGAACAGGGAGGGAAAACTGGAATGTGACAGGGACTACTTTCCGTTCATTCAGGAATTTGAACAGATTCTCAGGATAGCTCAAAAAATGCCAAAAGTTGACACAAGGAAGTGGGAGGAGCACAAGCTACTTGAACAGAGGAAGAAGCTGTAAGTACAAGCCCTTTTCCTTCACTTAGCACCATCACGGGGATCACTGCTCACTGTCTCAAGGAAATAAAAAGCTTTATTGTGATGATCATGTATCTCCTCTCTGTTGGGCAACTCTAACAAGCAGGCAGCACCTGGTGTCTCAGGGTAGAACCAAGGTTCAACTACAACCCTCAACCCATTGAGGGGCTCCCTGAGACCTTGGATAGCTGGTTAGTGGGACTGCTCAAGTCTTCTTTGCCTCATCACTTTAAAACTGACCTTGGCACCTAAAAATGCCACTCTTATTCTTGTGTCCTCTTCAGGGTCTATACAATTGCCACTTTTAGTATCCAAAGATTCCTTGCACACATCAACTACATCCCTCCCAAGCTCTGAAAGATCATCAGTTCTATGAGAATCCTTGACATGCCCAACGGTATGTGCCACTACACAATAATTTATATTCCACATCATTTTATAGCAGTTATTGTGATAGCTTCCTCCCATCATTTCCTCTATTTCCGGGATTGGAAGAAATTAATCAAAGAAAAAGCAGGAGGGAATTAAGGCAGCAAATGAACACTAGAAAAGAGAAAATAACTACTTCATAAGCAGATGCACCAATACTCGAAAAGGCAAATGAAAGTAAGGAAAAAGGGTCTGCAAGACAGCTGAAAGCTGAAGCAGCTCAGTAGGACCAGCCCAGGGTGAAAAGAAATAAGAAAAGTTCAAGGAGAAGAAAACAATACTTTAATACAGAACACAGTGGGAAGATTTTTACACAGTTAATATCACAGATGCCATTCTCCTTCTGCAATACTACAAACCAGGGATGACTTTAACAAAGGAATTCAAGTTTTTTTAAAAGGAGGATAAAAAAAATAAATCTAGAGCAGTCAGTGGAAACTTATTTCACTAATAATTCGACCCTAGGTAAAAAATGACTTTCTAGGATCCACATGCGTAATTGTTAGCTGTCATCAATGTTTTGTCATTTATCTTTCCAAACGTTTCCAAAACAAAAGTTTAGTTATCAACTGGTGTGAGCCACTTTTAGAGGCCAGAAAAGAATTCAAAGGTCTTAGTTTGCCAAGTAAAAACAAATGCTTTTGAGAGATCTTGGCATTATCGTTTAGTACAAATGTAAAAAAACTTCCTTATTCTGCTTTTTACTCCCCCAAAAATTTCACAATTAGTCATAACACTGCCACCATCTGAAGTATCAATTACTTAAACAAAACAAACAACTCCCCCCTCCCCAGAAGTGAGGAGCAAGAGCTGCTTATTATCAGCCTCAAAAAATGTCTCCTGCCTAAACCAGATTGCTTATAGAGTAAGTTTTCTTCATGTAGTTAATTGTAAGCAACTCTTCTACGGTTTTGCCTAAGCACCTGTATCCCTAATTAAGCTAGCACAACGTGCTGCCTCACCAGGCACTAGGTACAGCCTTGCTGAGGACAGGCACTGCCGAGAACAGCCAGAATGGTACAGAAGTTTCTTGTCTGTCTCCCCCGTCACACGGGGATGGCACCAGACAAATGGCTGGGCTCTGCCTGCAAGCCGGGACTCAAAGGGCAGCGCTCTCATTAAGGTAGCAGCGGGACAGAGGGAAATGGTGAAGCCTTCACCCTCGATAATGAGTGCTTTACTGTCCTCTCTGCAATCCCCTCTGACTGACAGTTGCACAGAAAGGCTTTTACAACGTGTTTCTATTTTCAGTATTTCCAACTAATACATTTAGCTCGGAAAAACGGGCTAAATACACATCCATTCACATTACCTCAAAATAAATCCACTCATTCCATTCAAATCCATCCATAAATCCCTTTGCTTTACTTTTAACACAAAACTGAAAGCTTTGCCTTGTAATAAAGGAACTCGTGGGTAAATTTGGGTTGTAAACTATCCAGAGCAGAAGGGCTACAGAGACTGCGTTTAACCTTTAGCTGTTCAGTATAGATACAATCTCAGACTGACAGGCCTTGCTACACTTTCTATCAGTCCTCCCTACAAAGCCACTGACTGAGACCATTCTGGCAGTACCCATTATCCTGGTCCAAACAGTAAATCAGAGAACAACTCTTGAGCTTTAGCACTTCACAGTCGTGAAGTCAAAATTGACAGGAAGAGTCAAAATTGCTTGCTGAACTCTTACAATACTCCAAAAGTTGTGTAAAGCAAAACTTCTCTCTACAAAAGCCAGAAAAATCCACTCATACTTTCCTCACAAAATATTTTGAGGAAATTAAGGAGACATGGAAAAAATATTACAAAGAATATATTTTGGGGAGCAGGACACGATAATAAAGCCAGAAGTGGCCAGAAAGAACACAGACTGCACATCATCTCTTCCAATACAGGAATCAGAGAGACAATGAAGCAAGCATGTAACAGGTCCAAACAAGCAATAAAGGAATGATTCCTTACACAGCAGTATGCAATGAATGTTCACCATCCATAGGGGTTCAGGGAAAGGTGAACAGGTTCATCAAAGAAAGTGCCACAGAAGTCATGTCTGACCCTGACAGACTCAAATAGAAGTGGTCCAAGGCCTGAGGAAGCCTACAGAAGGAAATACAACGTGTCATCTTCCTTAGAACACTGCTTAACTTACCCCTTTTAGGCAAACGTTCAGGATGGGATGCTTGTCTAGGCAGCAAAGTGCACACAGGCCTTCCACAAGCTGTGGCAAATGCAGCACCAAAATGCAGATGGCTGCTTCCCTTTCAATTACTTTTAGAACCATAGAATGGTTTGGGTTGGAAGGGACCAAAAGATCATCTATTTCCGCATCCCTTGCCCAATCCCCACGCCACGGCCAGGGCACCTTTTTTCTAGATATATCCATCCAACCTGTCACAGAACACATCTAGGGATGGGGCATCCACAGCCTCTCTGGGCATCTTGTTCCAGTGCCTCACCACCCTCAGAGTAAGGGTGAGGTCTTATCCTAAGACTTCAGAAAATTGTCTCTTTGCTAGTGAAAGCTACCTTTGGTTTTAGTATTTACTGTAACAGTGACACAAGATTTTCCCCAAAACACAAAATTCTAGATAGAGAAATGGGAGTTGGGAAGGTAGGGGGGAAGAAGAACAAGCTATACACTAATATGTTGTAATGCCTCTGCGTGTGGCTTGCGTTGAATTGTGATATCAATTTAAGTCAAAGATAGAACCAAAGCTTTTACAGATTCATTTAAAAAAAATGCAGTAAAAAATAGACCCCAGTAATACCAGAAAATGGATCATGGTGAATCACATGAATCACACAGCTGCTCTCATGGGTTTAGTAATCCAGCTTAACATCAAATGGAAAATCGCTGGGGTGAATGAATTTAGAAATTGTACCTTTGGTTGACAATGAGTGAACATGCATCAGAACTTAAAAATATATTTGACATGAATGAATGGTAGCATACAATAAACAGTGATAAAGGCAATTCTGTAATAGTTGCAAATTTAATGGTACTTAACTCCAAATTTTCAACTAAAACTCATAGTTGAGTTTTCTTTAATAGCTCATTTTCAGGGATTTCATGAAAAAAAATTGGGGTTGGGGGAAAAGAAACTTATTTCTACCATTTTCCACAGGGAGGCTCTTACTACGGCATAGCTTTAAAACTTCAAATTAAAGGCAAAATTGAAATGTACTGTTATAGAAAAGTGAGTTGTGATAGCATGTCATATGTCTAAAAAAAGGAAAAGGGAAAAAATATCCAGAACACAGCATAATACAGCACAATAACATACAGATTTAACAGAAAAAATCTTTTCAGAAAAGAGATATAAGCTTGAAGACAGTAGGTCAAACACACTTCACTACACTGAAAAATAGATCACTGTGCCAGAACTAGAGAGAAAGAAATTAAAGGCTTCTCCAATTTGACAGAGTATTCCCCCTAGACATGAAAAGTAGGCTACACCAGGAACCAAAAATACATCTGTTTTATTACATTCCCACCAGTTTGAAGGCAAGTGTCAGAATACACATGCAGTCATGATTTTCACCAGCAGAACTGGACTGGACATCTGTGCAAAACTGTGGGGCCCTGCTGCACACCCTAGGCCACAACCCTGTGTGGCATTGCTGCCACCACACTCACTGATGTCACCCACTTCCCTAAGAGACTGACTCATCCTGGGAATATTCAGTCATGAAGTATCATTTAGCTTCTAGGGGTGAAATTTTGACTCACATGGGAGAAAGCAGGAAGGGATGAGACACCACCTTTTTCAGGAGTTACCACTCAGCCCCAGGCTGCCAGACTCCACAGCACTACCCCAAATACTCATCTTGGGTAAAAAAAAAAGGGGGTTCCAAGAAAGAAGAATAGAAACTCCAAACGAGGGTTCATACTCAAACAGCTGTCAGCATGATATCTTGCTGTCAGCATTCAGCTCTTTGCTGATCCCAGCCACCATCAGAAAGAGGACTGCTGACCACAGAAAGATGAAGGATGAAAAAAAGGAGAAAAGCAATGCACCTTATTTTTTCCTGCTGTTCTTAGTATACATTCTCTGTTTGCATCAAGGATTAAGTTCCATGTGACGAAGTAGCTTCAAACAATGCAACACTCACACTTTGGTTTTCTCTTTTAAGACCCAACTACATCACTCACTGACCAGCTACACTTGGCAAAATCAATATTTCCACGCTTTAACAGATTTTGTTTGGCAAACTACATGAATGAGATGGAAGCAGAGCATATCCATATGTTCTGTGCAGACAGACCTGGCACTCTTAGTTTCAACAGAACACGCAACCAAAGCCAACATTCAGCAAATGCATTCAAACACATCATTAAAATAGAGAACACACCTGCTTTCAGCAGACAAGCCCAAATAGCTTCCTAGCTAATACCCCAGGATGTCTTCAGGGACACTTCTGACATCATCCTTCCCGACTTCACAGCAAAAACAATATTCTGAAGTGGCAAAGTGCAACTTGTACTCATCTGTTGGGTGCAGCATAAGCAAGGCAATATGAACCAAATAAAATGGCAGTATTTTGTAGCTGTAATGAGGTACTTTTATTTAGTGAACACTTGTTGCTCCAATATCACTTAACTACTATAAACTTCAAACTGAAACAAGAAACCATCTTTTTTTTCCAAAATACTAATACATGCAAAGGTGTGCCTCTTTTCCTGTTGGTTGCATTTTAAATAGTGGTAGTTAAATGGGTTTAGAATGGCTCTCAACTGACACAGCATCACTTCAGCCAGCATGACCCAGATCTTGTCCTTCTTTCTCACCCTAATTCTTTACCATTACATCTATACAGCAACCAACTTATCCCCCCCAAAAAAAATTATTTCAAAACCAGAGATTGGCACAGCATATTATAGTAGACTACTGCAATAGCAGAAAAAATGCACATTTTAATAAAAAATAAGGGCTTGTTTAATAAAAAACATCATTTTTGAACTAGTTCATGCAAACTCTGTTGATAGCCATTATGTCCAGTGAACATAACCTAGTGTTTGTCACAACTAATAAAATCATTTTGCTGGTGAAGACATGACTGACAGCATCAACAAATACAGAGCTTTTAGCATAGTAAAAGAATAACCACTCAGTGTGACTTTAAAGTTGCATACATTATGGGAGGCAAGAAAGACAACCAAATGGCTGTACTGAGAGATAGATGCAACAAGACTTAAAAGGTCCAAAAATACTGTAAGCTTCTTCCCACATCCTAAACAATTATCTTCTTTAATGGCTTGCAACTGATACTGTGACTAATCGACAGATGTTATTTGAACAGGGCATCACCATAAGTTAGTTACTTAATTACACCAGTATACAGCAGCTTCATTAATTCCACTCAAGCACTGGCCGTAGAACTGCTCCACATACATCAGAATATATTAACATGTCCTATGGGCTGTTAGTGACACAATGCATTGTCTTCATGTAACTGTGTCAAAAGTCTGACAATGAAACTTTCACCAAAGTTTCAATGTGGGGAATCTGTTCCAGCCTGAGTTTGAAAACTGCACTCCTCCTGGGTACCCACAAGTTGTTTCCCAACAGCTCAAAGAACCACTAAGTCTTTCTCCAGCAGAAAACAAAAGCAAGCAGTAAAATCAAAGCAAAAAGTGGAGAAAACCAGATGATTCCAGTATTCATTTTTCTCAGCCCAATAAGGCTTCTCTTCACACTAAGTAGACTTTAAGACATGCTGTGCAATACACTTTAAATTGTACTCAAACAAGAGTTTACAGCTTCTGTAGTCACCACAGGTCTGTTCACTGAAGAATTGTTTGTTCCACTGATGCAAATAACAGCTTTGCCTAGGCACAGTACAGTTTTTGCAAGAATGAAAATGCAGTGGTATCTGGCCACTGAAAGCTGCATTTGAGAAGAATCTACATGCAAGACCTTTGTCCCTCCCTCCATACAGTGCTAGGCTTTGTAAGGACTCCATCCCCTTCACCATGTGCAGAGCACCTGGCATGACTACTTCAGAAACAAAGCACCCAT
Source organism: Climacteris rufus (assembly GCA_013398175.1). Lineage (NCBI taxonomy): Eukaryota > Metazoa > Chordata > Aves > Passeriformes > Climacteridae > Climacteris > Climacteris rufus. The sequence continues at coordinate 2,200,390 of VZRZ01004928.1, read as the reverse complement.
GGGCACACTGCAACATATGTCTCTTCTGCAGCTTGGTGGTAACAGGAACTGAGGTGGGAGAACAATTGCCATCTCACCTTCAGGCTGGTCCAGCACCCCAACTCACTCTCTTAGCAAGGAGGCCTTGTGCAGGAGGACAATACCACCTCAAAACATTCACTTCACTGGATCCCAGGTGGCAAAAAGAGATGTACAGTTGGTTACTTCCAACTCCCCTTTACAGAAAACGGAGGTAAAGCTCCCTCATGCCACCGGAGAAACTTGTCCCAGACAATTAACATCAACATCTTGCAAGTAGAAGGCAAGTCACACCAATGCCTGTCCCTCAACTACTGCAATAGGACTTTAGAAGCTCAGCAGCAGCACCAGCTTCATCTATAATGGGCTGCAAATTGGGAAAAGATGTAGGAGGACACAAGCCAGTCTGCCATCTCTGCTGGGGAATTACTGCAGAAGACGAGGGCAGAAAGATGCAGAGGGGTGGGGGATAAACAGCAGAAAATGGTACAACTACGGCCAGGAGAGCTCCTCTGTCTGACACCTGACCCAAACATCGTGAGACCCCCCACATGCTCCTCACTAGGCTGGCTGCAGACCCCACTTAGAGACGTGTATTTCTTCACACCCATTAACAGCTCCAAAGAGAAGCCCAAAAGAAATCTTATTGCTGCCACTAACAGATACAGATGTTTTCACTAAACCAATGCAGCCTCAAAGGAAATACACTTCCCAGAATTTTCCAGCTCACACAACCATGCTGAATTTGTTGTGTGGTTTCTTTTTTATACCACTATTCGAAAACACACATTTTACAGGAGAATTTTTACTCAAAACAAGTCTTTAAAACACTACCATTTTGCTTACAGAAATATAATAGCACTGAACATATAATAGTTCCAATGCTAACTGTGGAGTCATTCACAAGATTACAAGAACCAGACCTTTTTTTTTAAGGGAAACAATTTAATTTTGTTTCATTGTTCAAGTGAAATACATATTGTAGTTTAATCCATACCAGGAATATGAAATTGTTTTAGTCTCCAGAGGCAAAGCTATGGAAATCACGGAATTTGGAGAGAGTCTGTAAATCACAATGTATGGCTGAAGACCACCTCTTTAGTCACATTCTTCCCACTGTCCCTATCACTCCTCTCTCCAACATCACCTTCTCTCACTTCAGAAATAGAATGGGTAATGTTGAAAGGCACCACAGTGGGGGTCTTCTGATCCAACCTCCCTGCACCTGCACCATTACTACCTGCCCCTTGCCAGAAAACCTTCCAGAACCATAGCAAAAGCAGTGATGTATAAAAAGAGAGGAAAATGACAGGTGATGGAGAGGCCCCACTGCATGCTCTGGCTGTGTCTGTGCATATTTTGGGAGGCATGCCAGGGCACCAGAGGAACACGGGAAATAGAAGGCTGGACCAACATACACCATCCCTGACACACTAGTGTGCCACCGGGCAGCAAATGACACCACACAAGGCACAGGTTTAGGCATAGGTTTGGGGAAATATAGCTGCCATATAAGAGAAGGGACTTAAGGAATACAAGGCACTTCAATGACTGAAGGGTCATTGGACAAAAGACAGAGAATGCCACAGAAGAGAGAACAGTGAAGAATACAGTGTGGTGTGGGATGGAGGGCTACATGGCTAGCATATTAACACACAGTCTTAAACAGACTGGTTAGCTGAGGAATCCTATTTGACCCTCTAAACATTTGTTTGGAGGGGACTACACAAAACATAGAAGGAGAAGCTCTCTGCAGTGTCAATAACTGACATAACAATAAAGTCCTTCCTGAATGACACTGCTCTCACCATATTCCAAGATACAAAATATTCAAGACACACCAAGTGCAATTACTGCCCAAGTGTTCAAAACTGGTTATGCTGTGTCACATTAATGTCCCAGGTTGCTTGGCAGGCTGGTCTTGAGGAACTCAGATGTTATTACCATAAATTTGTATAATATATGACATAATACATATAAAACGTGAAAAAAAAGTTTCTCTTATCAAAGGGTCTGTCCTTTGGCAGGTTTCACTCCAATCCCACATCTCCTTACTCCCGTTTTCCAAGCAGCAGATACATAAACTTATTAAGAGGCAGCTCCCTACCACTGTACTTTTCCAGTTTACTTAAGTTAATTATAACTATACTTTAAAGTAATTCACAACCAAATTTAAACAATTTTCACAATAGCACCAGACATGGGAACACTTGTGGACAACTTAATGAGTCATTTCCCTTATAAAGTCTTGGAATTTCAATTGTGATGTTAACATGTTCACAGTAATTCATAGTTTACACCAGAAGCATCACAAGATGAAACTTCAAGGTGTCAAAAATTCAAAGGTGTCTGAACGAGGAAGTATTTCTGCTTCACAGAGAGTTAACCTCAGTAGAACAGTCACCTGTATTTCCACCTATCTTATCTTTCACCTACTGACACTTCAAAGCAATGTTTCCTCAGTTCATTATTTTCATGTATTTAACTATTTTCTTTGTCTACTTGGCATCACTGATTTCTTATGAATAATCAATTTTTCTGCATACTGAGATTTTTCTATGCCACTATACAGTTGGGTGGCTTGTTTTTGTTTGTTTGGTACCATTTTGTTGAATTTTTTGTTTGGCTTTTCTTATGTTAAGAACAACATTACTTTTAAAGCTTGTTTTAGCAAAATATCTTCTCTGTAAGTTAACTTTTTTATTAGGGTTGGCTTTCATACGAAATTAATTAAGCAATTTTTTAAAAAAATCATCATTTCCGTGCTTGTCTCAGTGAAGACAAATTCAGTAGCTGAAAGGACAGGAACTGGTAGATAAAGGAAACCCTTGCAAGAAGCACAAACTGGCAGATACCTCCTAAAACCTGACAAGCCATTCATGGAGAAAATGCGTTAACTCAGTGGCTGATCCACCCTGTAAGGACTGTATTTCTCCCACATCCCAAAAACGATGCTTGTTTATTTCAGTTATGCCAAACTTCACATCAGCCACCCTACTGTTGTACAGTAACCAAAGGGAAGGATTCTCTAAATTGAATTTTTAATAAGGCTGAATGGATAGCATTTGTGAAAGTGGTACATAACCACTTAACAGCCTTACTTCTAAGAGATTATTAAGTGGACAATCTCCCCTTAAGGCTTTGAGTTCTGTATTCTGTATTTGCAAAACAGATGCATGAACGGATGAAAATCCCATAAATGGCTTGCATTCTTAATGTCTGATACAATTCAGTCCTTTGGGAGTACACTACATGTGTATGTGCCTGGACGTGGGAGACTGCATGCAATCTTTTACAATAAAGTCCTGATCCTGAACTTGTAACATTAAACTTCAAAAATAAGCTACTGTCCTGCTGCTGCATTAAGAGCAGTGGCCAAAATGTCTCCTATTAACATTAGCATCACTCATAGGTTTGTGCTCTTCTTCCCAGCAAATACAGTTGTTCTTCCTCACTCTTCTTGGTTGCTCTCTCTATAAATAAAGAAATCTCACAGATACTTCTTGTACACTTATGTTGATGACCCTGGGCATATCACAGCTTTCCTGAATGTAGAACCTACTTTAGTTTCCCCAGTACCTAATCACAAGGATATGCCTATTTAGCAGGAAAAACAACAGGAGGTAACTCTTCAATATAATGTCCCTAGCCTGGGTTATGAAGGCATGTGAGAGAAACTGCAAGAGCAAGGGAGGGATGACTGCACTTAACACAGTAGCTAATCACAGAGAATTAATTCAATCCAGAAGTCTCTGAAACAGGTGAAAACACAAGCTAGAAACATAGGGATGCAAATGCTGTCCAAAAACCAATAGTCACAATAATTTTTACACCTGTATTTTAAAGGTAATATGCTCCCCTCCCCAATTTCTATTCCTAAGGTCTAGACATTCATTTCTTATTCTTCTTCTAGTTATTGCTCCACCAGTTACATTTCAAATAGCATAAAGTTTAAAGAAAAAAAACATCAAGCATCCTCTTAGTGCTCAGATTTTTTGGCAAATCAGTACCTAGAATATAAGTAATGAGACACAGTAAGCACAAGGCTTTGTGTGAAACTGAGTGTCTCTAACACTCTACTTGAAGAAACGGGTAGAAAGAATAATTAAGTTATATTTCATGAGCATTATAAAGTTTTCAAAGCTTTTCTGGTCCCTGAAATACTGATTTGGAAGAAACCAAGCCACTTCATGCTAACATTTACATTAGCTTTTAAAAATGTCATCTGATAGGTACAAAGGCTGTTTGAAACTGAAAGGCATGAAAACTCAGAAACAGCAGTTTGCCCATTAATAAAAGATATTACATCCAATCCAGAAATATCATAGGTTTTATTTAAATGCAGTCATTTGTTTGTTTTGACCAACTTCAAGTTGCCTGAGCAGCTTCTCTCCTGGATACATACTGTACCTCAAGCATTACAGAGCCATATTTCCAAGCTACCTAAGGAGATCAAATAACCTCTTTGAGTCCTCAGCGTGGGCCTCTGCAAGTTGATCTGCCACATGGTTAGTACTGTGTAGCAATTGCCAGTCAGTGACTGACTTTTCAAAACCACAAGAAATTATTCACAGTGCTCAAAGAATGTATTTGGAAACAAATTGAGAAGCAATACTTCAGTGTGATATTTTGCAAAGGAAGGCTGGACACACAACCAGGTGGTTCCTCTTTAACTCCTGAGAGTGCCCCTATTTGTTAACTATATGGAGATGGATTTTTAAGATGGTAATTTATGGAAGCTTGTTTGATCATTCTTCATCTTTATTCTTCTCTTACAGGCACTGTAGTGACCTTATTTACACCCAAGTTAATCATTAGGTTTTACAGAGAGTGGAGAACGGTGGGGGAAGGGAAGAGAATGGGGCGTGGAGGAGGCAGGAGGAGGGTTTCTTCTCTAAATTAAAAGCATTAGTGATACTTACAAGTTATTGGAACATCAAAGAAAATCTCTCTTTATGCAGATTTGGCTTCACATTCCCGAACTGAGACCACAATGGAGAGAGTGACACGTCCCCCATGTTCCCTCTACTAAAACTTCCAGAAAACTCACCAGCTCCAGTGGTGTCCTCTGCAGCAGTAAAGGAGACATGCAAGTAGAAAACTGTGAACAACTTATTTGCAAGCTGTCATCACAGAAGCCACCAGGCACTCCATGCTTACCATCAGCTGGGAAAGAAGGAGGGCTCTTCACACAAGGGCTAATGCAAGAAATTAAAAATAAAAAAGCTTGCTGCTTTTTGTCACGTCTATAAGCTGCATCTTTACTGGGGGGAAAAAAGGTCCCAAATCCTCTGAAAGCGGTTATAAAACAGCCAAGAGACAAATAAGTTTTGCCAAGTAAGTGACAAGTTAACCAAATAAGAACAGTGTGACAGAACATCACCTGGGAAAGATCACATTAACAGGAAAATCCCAAGAATAAAGGGAAATACAGACACGAGAGGGAAGTTAATGAGAAATTACTATTGAAAGCTTTCACTGGAGACATTCACCCAACAGAGACTATTTAACTGACCTTCACACAGTCACACTGCTTCAACTGCAGCAAGCACTTTTTTTGCATTATTTTCCTCTCTTAATATTTATTTCGAACTGACAGAAGTAGCAGTATCTCAAAAGGAAGCAACCCACAAGAGAACCTTATGAGCCTATAATAAACAGGGCAACATATAAGTCTTCCTATTCCTATGTTACTCTCCATCCCACTCGTGAAATATGACAGACATTCATTTTACCCAATGTTTTCAATTGTAAGTGATATAAAACTGTCATCAACCTCTTGGTCTGCAGACACTAAACTTCAGCTACTGTTACCTGTCTCGCGCACACACACTAATCCTGCTGAAAGGCGCTGGATGAAAGCCACAGAAATCAAAAACATGTATTTACTTGCAGGCCAGAGCCGACAGCAGCAGCTCAATCCCTTTTCCTAGAAGAGTTGCTCAGGCCTGAGGAGCTTATGGACAGAAGGCACAGGCCAGACCCCCACCCACCTCAAGGCCAAAACCCCCAGCAAGGGAAGCCTTTAGAGACGACTGCACAGCAAAACTTCTTGGCAAAGCAAAACTCAAAAAACAATCAACCCATCCCACCTGGAGTCAAAATCACCCTTCAGCCCATTTTATCCAGAGTTGGGCTTCCAGCAGCCCATACACACATCTCATGACCAAACCTCTGTCCACTTGATTTACTCTTGGAAACAACTTCTTGGCAGCATCACATATAATTAGTCTTTCAAAGGAATAAAATGAAAGTATGAGCAAAGAATTCAATCACATGCAATATTAATATTAACCACAGCATATACACAATGACTACAGGCAACACAAAAGCACTATCCCCTTCAAAGCATGCCTCCTAAGGTGACTGCTTCCATGCCTTGTCAACTGTAATAGATTATGGCCCTTCCATGAGGAAAATAGGTCAACATCCTTGCAGCAAGAATAATTTTTGTACTCATTATCGGTCTTTGTTGGCCCTAAAAATAAACACCATCCTTCAACAAGTGAAGAACAAAGTTATTGCATTTTCCAAAAGCAGTAACAGGACACTCTATATTACGTGTTTGTGTGTCTAGCACATGAAGCCTGTGCACCTGGTAATTTCATGCGCTTAATAGGAAGCAACAACCCCTCCCACTCTACGGCCATGAGGCAATTAAAAGCTTGCCTTTTAAAAGTTACAAGGTTTTTGTGGCTGAAGGAGTAGTTCATTAGTCACAAGAGCTCCTTTTCTTGAACTCGAGCAATTAACACACTGTTGACTGTTCCCACAGTGGAAACAAGAAGAATCATTGCAAAACTGCCTGCCTCTTGTCTCCCAAGAAGAAATGGGGTGATCCCTTTAATCTGGTTTGGCTAGCTTATCGCAGCACCATGTGGAACTGTTTTGGCTGATTGCAGCGAGGTCCATTACTCACATCTGCCTCTCCTTTGTGCGAGCACCCTTGCAAACACTGTGATTACTGCTACACCCATGAGCGAGTCAGGGAGCAGCCTGCTGCAAGGCTACAGCTGATGCAGCTGCCAGATAGCCAAGCTTTTGGATGACAACGTCCTACACGGTTAGGAAACACGGACGCCAAGCACCTTACGGTCTGACAGTCAGCAGGGAAGAAATCGTCCAGGAACATGAGAATCACCAGCCATCAGCACCTGCTGATGAATGACAAGCTGAACGACATGAACAAGCTGAATGACACCACACTAACAGAAAAATGCCGATGGTGCACACCTCTTTCCATCATGGAGAGATCCCCAGGAGTCATTACTGGATTCTCCTAGGAGATGCGGTCATTACTTGGATGCATACATTACTTCACGTTAAAAAGCCTCACAACATTTACATCAGGAATTCTATCTTCTTAAAAGTTACAGTTTGCACTATTTTATGTAGCCATTGGAGTGCCTTCCATGAACCAGGATATCCTGCCTTGAGACACCCAATACAAAAGGCATTTTAAAGCACATCACAACTGGGTCAAAAAACAAGGTTTATCAACTGAGCAGTCAAACACCAAATCTTACAGCTTCTCTGTATTTTTATAATCACTTTAAACATCTAAAGCAATTGCTTCAATTAGCTGCCTGACTCATTTTCATTATTTTACATCTTTCAGCCCAGTTATGATGCTACTTCCTAAAATAGCAGAGACCTCACAGTTCAAGTGCAACATCCCAATCATAACAAAGACAAAGGTATCTTAAGATCATCAGTGGCAAAGCTGAGGGCTCTGTCTGAATCACACACAAGTCCAAAATACCATTAAACTGACCAGGAACCCTACCTCCTTCCTGGATCTAAAGTAGAACAGAACAGGGCAGGGAAGAGCCCTCTATCTACCTCAGCCACTCCATCTGACATGCTTGTTTTTCATGATGAAGAGGCAAGAGTGTGAGCAGGTATACTACCCTCCTAGTAGAGTGGTGTCAGGGTATTTCTGACCCTCTGCTGAAGCTCCAAACAAGTTTCCCTGATACTTTTAAGTCACAGCAAAGCACCATCAGATATTTGTAGGCAAGCCAGGCAATTTGATTGATGGCTAATTGTTTCTTTCTCACAGCTAAATTTGGTTTGGGCTTTTTTTTTTTTTTTTTAAACTGTTATAGAATACTATTTTTTTGGTGCAACTTCCAGACAGTGCACAATTCCTAGGTGTCAGAAGCATCTCAAGGGAGGGCCCATGCATACATGGCTAACAAATTTGCTAGGGGGCTGCTGCAGGCAGAATGAAAATAGTTTAAATCTTAAGAGAAAATCAGTTTTCAGAAGTTAACAGATTTTTGAGAACACCCAGTGACAGGGAAGAATATTAAAGAGCAAAATAAAATTCTGTAAAGCCACACAAGGTAATTAAGTTTTCAACTATCATTTCAATGCTCTCTCAACCTTTGGAAAATTGAGGGTGATACAGGACAATAAAATTACATGCACTATGCTCAATTATACACGCGTTAAAAACCACGCAGTCCATTCAGTACTACAGCAACCAAGCCATGTTAATTTGAGCAAACCTGCAAGTGTACACACAATCTGGCCATCTTGGAAATTATTATTTCCATGAAGGGCAGCTCAACAAAAGTCTCCAGACATGCTTAGCGCAGGACTGACTCTGCTGGGAGCTGGAATTCCTCTTCAAATATATTACTTTCAGAAGACAGTATAATCTCACTACAATAAAAGCTGACACACTGTTGCTACTGGTACCATGGCCACATCCAATGGGATTGTCCAATTGCCAATCGTTTTGTTTGAAGAGATAACTTTATACACCCAAGATGCTAACTAGCTTGGAACCTTGGCACCAGGATGTGGGCTAAGAAGGCAAACCATAAACAGCTTCCAAAAATATTCAAGGCTAGCTGCTTCACCAAAGGTTTGGTTCCAGCAACATCAATGGAAAACACAATTTTCCACTTGGCTTCCCACCATGATTAGCACAATAAGATAAAAGTGTTTTTGCTGGGGAAAAAAAAAAAAAAAAAAAGACAAAAAAACACAACAAAGTAGCCTCAGAAGACTGTACAAAGTGTTTCTAAATCACACCAGATCTAAAAAGTATCAACGACCCTCAATTCTACTACTATTGTTAGGTGCTGCCTTTTCTTGCACTATGTGGCGCTGCCCATCTTTTTTTATGTAGCATTACAACATAGTCCACTAATTGAAGACACTGCACTGGAGCTGTACAAAACAGAATGGACAGGAGTCATCATTTATCACACTGGCATCTGTTATTACTCTCATGCAATACTTTTAGAACAACACTTTAAGGTGTTAAAATATAGCACATTTTTCATCAGATGCTGAACAGCACAAGATGTAATTACAGCTCTCCAACATACAGGTCACACTGATTACATTCAACAACTCTTGTATATCAAATGCCTATTGACTAGTACTATTCCAAAACCCTTAAATGCAGCAATGCTCTTTTCTCAAGCAGGCATACATGTAATTTTTAATGAACACACCCCTTGTTTGTTGTTACAACTTCCTGCATTCCAGCAGTTCTCTGGTGACTGATGGAGAAAGGAGAATCCAATAAATACAACACACAACCAGGACCTGCAAGTTTTCCTCCTCTGCTGTAGACATCATGGGATGAACCCAGCTGGAGACTGACATGCTTCAAGTCCCAGGATGCTCAAAAGAGTCCTACTCAGTACTCAGTGGAGCTCAGAGCACTATTCAACTTGCTATGAAACAGACATTGAACACAAGATCTGCTGAGCCATCCTCTAGCCTCCAGTGGCTAGAACAGACATCTAAGATAACTGTGTTTTAATCCCAATTTGAATGTCATCCACTGCAGGACCAGTGGCAAATCCCTTTCTTTTGTCACATGCCCCACAATGCAGAGCCATAAAGGGACACTTGAAGTAGCCCAAACAGACATTTCAGGACTTTATAAGCAAAGTATCTGCATTAGGGGATGAAAATAGGCAGGACAATCACACTAATACTGTTTCCACTACATAGATAACCTTCTTCTGCTTTGTTGGACTTGTACCATGTAAGACAACATTGTAAGAAATTTGGGGTGTACTTAACTCCCTATCTTTAAAATTAAAATTACAGCAAATTCCAACTGAGAGGGGTTCTGAAAGAATAAAGACTGTGGAACACCAGGGACACTGTGATACTGATGCACTACATTTAAATGAAGACAAGAATTGCATAAGGCAACAAAAGAAGACTTTATCAGCTCCCAGAGGCTTTATTTCTAAAGGCTCCACTCCAGTCATCTTCTCTTGATGTTTTAAAATCTGAATAAAAGTACAACTAGCCAGAATCCTACCAGTCAGCATCACTCTGGTACACATATTCTCATAAAGCAGTAAGAAACAAAATATTAAATTGTCATGAAACTATCATAAGAACAACCATAAAAACAGATACTCCCCACTACTCAGAGCACCCACTGGCAGTGAGTACCTGCTAAGCAAGCACAGCATCCATCTCAGTCTATTCTAATGCTCCATCTTTGGCACTGCTGCAAACCCACACCTACCCTCACGCATAAGCAATGAAACTCATGCTCAGTCAAATGCCAATATTACATGTTCCTCCAAGATTATCCTTAAATTATAATCATTACTGAGGGCAAAACATGTTTTCACCAGTTACTTTTTTTTAATGCAGTGATGCCTAACACGTCTTATGAGGAGACGAAGCCAAAACCTTCAAGAAATAAAAATGTTATTGGCAGGTTTGATTTCCAAATCCTTCATTCAATCACATATAGATTTATTTATCCAATGTTATTGTCTGAAATAGTGTGAAGTATGTATAGTCAAAAGATGAAGAACTGTTTTGAAATACAAGGAAACAACTACAATGCTTTTATGCTGACAGAGGGATTATATTTCACAATAGGTATAATATTACACCCTCTGGTAAATACAGTCCAAGTCCAAATACTACAAGAAATATTACAAATTTTGAAGAAAAAAATACAAACAGACAGACTTTACAGCATATTTATCTTTTGTCTCCTCTTTCTTCCGAGGTTTCCATTACAGGTTGCCTCAGGAATGCCAATTACTAAGTGCAACTTTTGCCATCATACTTTTAAAATTCTGTTCGGTGAAATTAACAGAATACAAAGAGAATGCAGCACCTTGCAAAGGATGCAAGTGAAGCAGTGAATACATGTCACAACTAGAACTGCATGGGGAGGGACAAAAAACACCTCTTGTCAGAGTAGGTATGTGCATTTCACTAGATTCCCACTTTTCCTCTACAACACTCTCTGGGCACGTCTCCATCCCCTACACATGTTTTTCAGGCCACATTCTTCAGGCATGTCTGAACTTGTTTTTAGAGCCCTCCTTACTCAGGGCAAGTCCTATTAAGGGGGGAGCAGCAGAGGGGAAACAAGTCATCATCCCTTGTTGTTCCCTTCTCCCTCCCCACCCCCACGGCCAAGCACACACCTCAGCAGTGCTGTGCTAAGATACCTGCCCTGGTACAGCATTCTGCCTCCTGCAGCAGTGGGATAGCAGCCAGCTCCAAGGCACTGAAGTTATGTTGCTGTCCTGATGAAACAAAACTGGCAGATTTTCATTCTTCTATTCACATGTAGACCTGTCACCAAAGGATTGCCTTCTGGCCATCACTGCAAGGACACAGCTCTTCCACAATGCTAGCTCAGGAGGAGGAAAAAGGTATTTCCAAGACCTGCAGCTCAGAACAAAGCATCTTTGGCATAGGCAATGGCAGTAATATCACAACAGAAGGCAGAAATCCTCTCTTATCAGATAGGGGTCTCTCACAAACTACAAAAGTTAGAAAGCACACCAGAAGCACTTAAACCAGCCTGCCTCACTGGCCCACTAGACTCACAATACATCCAAAGGAGGCAAAACCTTGAGTCCTTCTATTCTGTCTTGAAAAGCACCTGTACCAGAGAAGATTACTTTTATTTAATGACAAAATGGGCTTATTGCAGAACTTTTCATAAGCATTCACCCAGACAACTTCATTTCGTTAAAACAAGACTCTGTGAGATAAAGAAACAATGATAAAAGGATGGCAACCTAAGCAACATTCATTTTGCACACCCAAGGCTGAGACATAAGGATGATTAGCCCAGCAGCGTGTACCAACACTTGCTTAGCAGAAGCCTTAGCCCTTGATGAGCACCAATTAAGTTCTTCCCTTTGATCAAGGAGCAAGATAAGATCACATTAATGCCACAAAGCTTTGATCACAACAGCACACCATACACTTTGCTTACCTACACCTAACTACTAGTATAAGAAACAGTCAAAAAAAACAGATTTTGTCATCACAGTGACAAAGAATATATCAGAAGTATATCAGAAAACTACATACTAGTATAAGAAACTACTTTAACACAGCACTGATGCAGAATTAGAGCAGAATTCAGCCAGATGCTGAATGCAGAACTGTAGGCCAGAGTTACAGAGGTCAGTGATCTGATCTCACCAAATCAAACACAGATGCTTGATTTTGTCCAGCATGTATGATGTTTGACGAAAATCAGCTGCATTTCATAATATCATAAATATATATTTTAATAGATAATGAATGTTTAAGCCAAAGAAACTGATCAGGCTGATTCAGCGCACCTCCTGCAGGTCCTCTGAGCTGTGAAATGTTATTGCTTGTACTCTGAAAAGATGGAGGCAGGCATATGGAAACCCACAGGCAATTTCCTCATGCAAAGGAAGCATGGCCCAGGGATCTGAATGACAGACTCAGACTCCAAAGTCATCTCACTCTGGTAATGAGAGCCCAAATGGCAAAAGGACTGTATACCACATCTAACATCAGTCAGAGACCCACAGTCAAACAGCATTTTGTATTTGAATCTCCTATCTCTTACTGCAACCCTGTGAACAAACACACTAAAATCTTGAGCAATCCCATGACCACAAGCAGCTGGATCCTGAAGAACTACCATAAATGTGTCAGAGGCTGCTATACAGACCCCAGATCAATTAACTCCTGTCCACCCTTCCTTTCCTCTCTTCACATGTGCCTTGCAATCATCAGTACCTCACAACCTCCTCCTTTTGACAGGACTTAAATATTTGGGCTGTGTGGAGGACAGAGCAAGGAGATACTGCAGAAACACCGTTCATCTAGGGAGGCAAGACTTGACTGTGGAACACCATTAGGAAAAGACAAGGTACAAATTCAGACCAATATAATAATTTCTGTGGAAAATAGACAAAGATGATCAACTTTTTTCACTTGCTTCACAGAGGCACTGTTTAGACTTATTCATTAACATGCCTTCTGTGTGAAGCATCCGTGAAAATCTTGTTCTAAGATGATACAGCAAGCCAAAAACTGGGAAGTCTTGGCACCTCTTCTGCAATTCCCTAACTATGACTAGTTATCATCTGTTTGACACACCTGGAAGGAGCTCCATGACTTAAACCAGGTAATTCAGAAATTTAGACTTAACAAACGAAAAGAAACGAACAAACACCACCGAAAAATACTATTGAATACTGGACAACAGGATGTATGGACAGACCACTCGTAACTCCAATTCATCCACTAGCACGTGTTGAGTATCAGCTTTTTGTTGGGGTCTTTTCCTAAAGAAAACAAATCATCATGGCAAATTTCAAGATACATTTTATCCTGTGCTCTGTACTTTGTCCTCCTTTAGCTCTTGCAATGTACTAAAGAGCATAAAAACAAGGAGATGCATGATTCTCATTCAAGAAGATTTACATGCTGAAAACATGGCATCCTAAGCAAAAGTGCAAGTAATGAGAACACAAAAAGAGCTCCGAAAATCTGGAGTACAAACAATATTTCACCAAAAATGGGGTTTTTCCTACAGAAGTCTCCAACAATGGATACAAATTACTTCCTGTCCCTCAAGAAAAAGTTTTAAAGAAAGAAGGAAAAGAGCAGCCTACACACTGGCCAATCTCTGTACCTTTAACCAGGCAGTTTCACTACATTATGTTATAAAGCAACAATCAACTTTCCACTAATGCCTGTTCTGATTTTAGCATTTAAAACGTTGCTTTTCCACACATCATGCTGACAGCATTCAACTTTTAGACTTTCTGATGTTTGGTTATAGTAGTTTGAACAGCAACTTAATGGCAAATAAACAGAGCTGACTGTGAATATGAAAAGATCAAGGTGGGGGGAAAAATCACAACCCACAAGCAGCTCAAGAAAGTGCAACACAGCAAAAACCATGAAAACGTGATCTAAACACATGACCACAAAGGCCAACTTGGATTTATTTTTTGTGTTCACTGATCTTAGCAATAATGCATGAATAATTTTAAGACTGCAGTAGTACAAACTTGTTGTGCAAGTTTTTACTTTGTTTCAGCCCATGAATAAATATAAATACATATATTTAGTATATTCCACCTTCTGCTAGTAAAACATTATGGGCAAGCTCAGATCTGCAAAGAGTGGTTATTCCATACCATTTTCTGCTCTATTTAACAAACACTTATATACAGTGTTTTTTAGGTAACCAAGTAAACATTAGGAAAGATGAAAGAAAGAGATTCTTCTGTAGTCCCAGTTATGGGCAGCTTTCTCTGCTATTCCTCACTGAAAGCAAAATACTCCTGTCTTAAAAAATAACCAGGGGTTTCTTAGTGTTAGATTTTCCCAACTAATATAAACATAACAGCATTCACTTGAGAGTGTCTAAAAAGAAAAGGAAGGCTAAAAAGTAACTCCAACGCTAAGCATCATCCACAATTGTTTCTAAAATCCAGCTCTGGTTTGCAGCACTTAGCACACACACTTAACGTGACTGACACCTTGTTGAAATCTCCCTGGGTACGCAAGATAGCTCTAAAAAAAGAACACCAGGACCTCACAATTAATTGCCAGCTATTAATAAATTAACATATTCCTCTCTCTTCTCCCAGACATACCTATAAATGTAGTTGCCCGACAGCTTTACCAGGAATGGAAATCTGAGTATTTCATGACATAACAGATGCAGGAATAAGTAATGTCCATGAATTACCGAGAAAGGGAATAGCTGAACCTGGAGCACGAGCCATGAGCCCACAGCAGACGTGTGATCCCCAGCCAGCTGAGCCTACAGCTCCACCAGCACAGGCCAGGCTGCAATGAAGCCTCACAACAACAGCGGCTTCTGACCACAAACGCGTCAAACCATCTTTGCCGTGTAAAATCTGGCTTGAAGTCACAACTCACATAAGTATGTGAAGCCTGGGGAAAAGGGGAAGAGACAGATCAGGCTACAGCAAACAAACAGGAGGCACAGCAATGCTCTCTAATAAGACAGTATTTCTCACACAGGAGTCTCTATGCCAAACACTGCTTTTCCCTTCCTCATATCTTGTGAGGAATGACCTTAGCTGAGAGGTTTCCAGTAGCCAGGGGCTTCTGAGACCAGAAGAAGTTTCACCGTACCATCAGATCATTGCATCTCCTTCAAATTGTTGTTACGCCAGTAAAATTAAGTCACTTTTATAAAATGTACTACAGATGTGCTACAACTTCCATAGCCACTCACCTGCCCTGCAACAACCTGAATAACTCTAGGAATACCTCTCGAGGAGTTCTGGAGGAATTCAGACACACAAGAGTGCTGTGATATACAGGTGAGGACTTTTTGCCCCCAAGCATCTTACACTGCACAAAAGCAAGACCACAGGTCATCTACAACACTATCCAGATGTTAGTCTACATCACAATAAGGATCAACTCAAAAAACCACAGAAACGTAAAACCCAAACACATCTTCTCAGCAGAGTCAGGAAACAGTGCAGACAATATCGGTCAAAAAGCATAAACTTCATGCCAGCTCAGCCACAAGTAAATCAACACAGCATCCTAGGCAAATACGTACCTTTTCATGGCTGAATATGGCCCCTAAATACTATCTAAATTTGTTGCACTGTAAGGGAAATCTAAAACTACACCATCACTTCTTCCAGACATAAATTGAGGTGGTGCTTATTAAAAGAAAAAAAATCAGATCGTTTTCAAACATTGATGCTGTAGCTACAAAGTTACCACATCCTTGGTCAAAGCTTGAGAAATGTTTCACATACACAGAAAATTGCTAGCATAAAAGCACAACTCTTCCTCTGCAGCTTCACTTTAGCTAGACCAGCTCTTATTAGTTTCACAGCCCACTATTGACAGTACAGCACACTGTGCCAGAAAAAACACCCTTGTTCACAAAAAATAGCAGCATTCTAGTTTGAATTAGCAAGAGAAGACAAGCAACTGTGTTTTGTATTAGCTGTTGTTGGTAACAATGAACAGAGCACTTTTTATTTAAAACCTGGCTGCAAATCTCTAAAAATATTTATATTTGGTTTACTAATTCTTGACAGGTTTATTTTAAAATCTATATAAATGCTATGTACAGTATTTACTGAGGACTGAACAGCTCAAAATCACAGAACAAAACTCTTCAGTATAAGATTTACCTTGTTAAAAAAAGTTAGTTAAAAAAAACTCCAGGAAAAAAAAGTAAACTGACCAAGAGCAAATAAGATATCCAGCAGTGGTCATACAGCCCGCTCCAGGATTTTGCTTTTAGGGTTTTGTTTCATGAACGGGGGAAGTTTCTGTGATTCTTTTCGTTTGGAAAAGTTATTTTAGAAAATTCATTTATCAAAGTTTGATTGTAAAAGGAATTGGAAGAGGGGGAGAGGGAAGAATGTTCCTGGACAAATATTCTAATTTTCACATTGCATGTTAAAATGGACTAAATCAAACCACTTATTTCCACCATTATCTACATTTTGCCAAGATATTTTTTATCATTGTATGATAAGCAAGAATCGTTATCTGCAAAATCAATCTCCCCACTGAGAGCTGGCATCTCCCACCAGTTATTTATGTCACGCTCCTAGAATAATCTCCATGGTACCATAGCACTAACTACTGGCAGCACATATCACCAGCCAAATACTTTTTCCCAGAGTGCAACCAGTTCAGTGAAGATCATGACAACACTCCTCATAGAAGGCACAGGCAAAAAAACAAATAGTATAAGCTCCCCTCCAATCACTTCTTTCACAAAGCTAATCTCGAGAATTAAATGCAATATTCACAAGGTAATATTGGTCTTGGTCAAACACGAAATCCAGTGGTTGTGAACTACACATTAAATAACTATTTCAGATTAAAAATAAACTATGAAATGTGCTAATAAGGCTGTTAGCTAGCCATTAAAGTGTCTATGCTCATGTGTAGAGATGAAAGCATAACCATAAAGAAAAACTTTGCACATCTCATTTCTTTATTACAGGCTTGTCATTCAGGGAGTGACATAAAATGACTCTGTGCACTAAAGAAGGCAAACCCACGACAGCTTACCTAGAAACTGAAAAACAAGAGCCCAAACAAAAGTCACCAGCACTCTTTAATTTATTCCTGTACATTTCAAAGGACACGTGTTCGCATTAGTCAGAAGATCCACCTCCTAACTACAGCCAGCCCTCAAATTATTCTGCATAAGACTAATTGAGGGTCCAGGTGAAGAGTTACCTGGTCAAGGAACCTGCAAGTAAAATAAATTATGCAAGAAAGGAAGCCAAGCATGCCAAAGAATAATAAAGGCTTTTAAAATGATTAGCAGGTTTACTCTTTAATCTGGCAAGGTAACAAACTTTCAGCACCCAAGAGAAAAAACACAATGAGAGAAAAGCTTTATATAAATATTCCACATGCCAAAGCAAAAGGCTTATTTCATTGGAACAATGCACTCCTGTTTAAACCAATACTAAGCATTAAAAAAAAAACCAACCAAACAAAAAAAAACCTTTCTGTGGAAGTTATTTATATGTTAACGCATAACTTCACAGCACGTTTGTGTGGAATTCTCTCCTCACAAAGGCTGTTTGGACAGTCCCTCACTGGCACGGCCCCTTCGCGCACATGTTCACGCTCAGGAGGGCTGGGAGTATCCATCTCTCGCTGTCTGAAAACACGAGTCTGCTTTCCAAATTCGCCTGAGTTTTGAGCCGCGCTGCTGCCAAGCGCTGACCACAGGCACGCAGCCCAATCAGCATTATGGCCCTGGGACGCGGCAGTAATGGCTGCTGGGAGCAAACGCCGCTCCCAACCCGGGGAAACTTTCACCCCTGAAAACATGCCGAACTTCCCATCAACCTCAACTCCAGCAAAGCCTCTGAAAATACTTTATGAAACAAAAGAGGATCGCACTAACACGGAATGCTACAAGAAACAAGAGACGTGCTCTTCAGAAGCCACAAATTCCTCACCTAACTCATATCTCTGTTTCCCTTTTGATTCATTCCCTGTGGAGCGGGAACTGCGACGGCAATGCCCCAGCCGGCATTCAGAAAGTACTCGCAGGGTCCAAGCAGAGTATGACAACACGAGGTTGCATGTGCCCTCAGAAAAAGCCCCGGTAACACCCAGCGCTGCCGAAATCCCTGCGGCAGGAGCGGGGCACCCGCGGCTCATCCCGCGCCCCGCTGTCCCCGTCCCACCAGAGACCCCCGGGGCTGGGCAGGCTTCACACATCGGTCCCGCCGGGGCGTTCTCTGCTATGTCAACACTGGGAACAAACCTCGAGGCAGAGGAGGAAGTTTTATTAGGCGGGGGAGGGAGAGACACAAGCATGCACCCGAGAGATGAGGGGTGGGAGGGATGGACGGACAGACTGGCGGACGAAGGGGCCGCTATCCACCTCTCCGAGAGGGAGCTCAGCGCTTTAGTCCCATCCCGCTAAACAGGACTGAGTTCTTGCTTACTTGAGCTAGTTTATAAACTTTTTGCTTAACTTACAAACCTTAAGTTTTTTTCGAACCGTGAATGGATTTGGCTTGAGAAGCTGGAAGCTAACTTTCGTGGGACTTTTCGGACCTATACGGCTCTGTGATTCCACGATTCTACCTGCGCGAAGGAGCACGGCTACCCCCCTCTCTATGCAAGCAGGCTGGGCAGCAGGACCACAAGGAGAAGGGGACGGAGTCATGGGCAGGGACCCCCCCTGTACAGACGCGTACCTCGAGTGAGCCACCCTCGCTGCAAAACTTCCCCTTTCCCCACGTCAAAAACAAAAACAAAACAAACCCAACAAAAAAAACCCACAAGGCGAGGCAGGCAGAAGCAGGTCGGGAGCCCCGGCAGGAGGGCGCGGGAAGCCGCCAGCCCCCAAGCACCACGCCGGGGAGTCCCGGGGCTCAGCCGGGGCTGGCGCTGGCAAAGGCCCCGCTCCGCACGCAGCCGCCCCGCCGGGCACAGCACCCGCGGCGGCGGCGGGTCACCCCCAGCCCGCCGCCGGAAAGTTCGCCCGGCGCCAAAACGCGAGGGATGGCGCCTCCTTACCCTTCGTCCAGTCCACCACTTGCTTGGGGCTCCACCTGGTCACCGGCTCCATGGCGGTGCGAGCCCACCAGCAGCAGCCCCGGCACAGACCGCAGCTGCTCGGCCGCACACTCGCCNCCCCTCCCGCCGGCCGCGGCCGGGCCCGCCCCGCTGCCGCTCCGCCCCCAGGTGCTGTGTCCCGCCCGGGCAGGGCCGGCCTCGTGCTTGGGAAACTCCCGGGACGAAACTTCTTGGGGTTCCCGCTCCGACAGGTCAGGAGAGAGAGCGGCGCGGGAGTTGCCCGGCATCCGTCCCGGGAGCGGCGGCCGGGCGCTGCACCTCGCTTCGGTGCTGGCTCTGCGTGAGTCACAGCCGTGTGGCAATTTTAGCAGCAATTGCAGACTGCCTTCAACCATACTTGTCCCCGTATTGCCATTTGGGCTTTTTATTTCTGAATCCCGCGCTTATAAGCGTCCTTGGGTGTGGAGGCCGTTTCAGCAGAAGAGTTGACTTCTATGTTGCTGCTCTCTCTTGGAAGGTGCATTAAGCCATGAGCTGCACCTCAGGCTCGCTTTCTGCAAGGGAAATGCGTCACTTGAGTCCTGGCCACCTCCTGAAGCCCGTGTAAACCCCCCCGAGTGTCGGTCTGTGCTCAGAGGTTAAAGGGCTGACCTCCAGAACTGTGTGTCCGGCATACTGACCTCCACCATTCCGTACCACTGAGTACATAACTCGGCCTTACAACCACTTTTCCATTAACAAAGCAGCAAGGAAACATGGAGAAACGAGGAGGTTTTATTGTCACAATACTATCTGGTTCAGCTGCAAATTCCAGCCTGAAGCCCTTTTTGTAACATGCACGAAGGTCTCACTGCTCCTCTTGCTCAGTGAAGAAGAGCAGAGAAAAAACTCTGCTGTGACAATATGACCGTGAAATTCTAACTTGGCAATATTAGAGAGTGGGTAAGCAGCTGGGATTTCAGACTGCCCAGTATCCCACTGTTTTCATCGTCTCCCATCTCCATCCATCTGTTATCCCCAGCCATGCAGTTGAAATGTAAGCTCTTTGGGACAGAGGTTGTCAGTTCTGTGCGTGGCTGTGCAGCGCCCAGCTTTCCCACCACAGCACAAACAGCTGCCTTCTGGCACGCACTGCTGCAGACCCCTGCATGGAGGCAGGAAGAGTTTCAGTTCTAGTTCTAGTTTGGGGAATCAGTAGTTTCTTAAAAAAGCAAATTTTGCATGTATACCTAAAAGTATTTGTTCATTTTGTTGGTTACTTGGTGGCTGAACGTGTATTTAGTGCGTTACTATAAGGTCAACTCATTCTAGCTGATTTATTTATTTGCTTTTTAGTTTGTGAAATATGAAACCTGTCAGTTAACCTCTCTGCCAGTTTGAAAGATTAAAATGCAGTTCCTCACAGCTTTAGTATTGGTGCAACAACCAAAAGTTTCTTGATTCCCTATTGAATCGTGTGCCATTCATGCCTGAAGAAGAACAAAACATCAGCTCTTCCCCCTCGCAGAGCCCTGAGTAAACAGATGGGCCCTGCTACCTGCTCTGCTAATGGTTTCACAAGGGTTAATGTAACAGTGCTTCTGTTTTAACTACGCAGATGCTTGCCTAGGTTGCAGGCAGGAAAGCAAATGTCTCTCACCGTTGGTGTTTGGAACACTCATCTGCTGTCATCCTTCTCTGTCACAGGTCTCAGGCCAGGCCCTCTGCCTGATTTGGGTCAGATGAGCACCATATTTTGTGAGTAAGGCATGCAGAGTTGGTCACTGGCTAGCAGATTGCCCATCCAACAAATCCATTTTTAATACTTAATTTTTTTTTGTAAT
The DNA here is from genome assembly GCA_013398175.1 of Climacteris rufus. Classification (NCBI taxonomy): domain Eukaryota; kingdom Metazoa; phylum Chordata; class Aves; order Passeriformes; family Climacteridae; genus Climacteris; species Climacteris rufus. The sequence continues at coordinate 2,179,238 of VZRZ01004928.1, read as the reverse complement.
TTTTAAAATGACAAATCTATTAATTTGTATTTAAGCAGGACAACACTGCAGTGACACTCTGTTCTTTTATTACATGATGTCCCCCAACATCAGCTGCTTTACAGCCTGCTCTGGACAAATGAAATGGGGCTGACAGGGGAAGGCAGCATGTCTCCTGTTTCTCAGAGGGATCATAGCCACATTGCTTACCTGTGCTACTCTTTTCAAGCCCAGATTGCAACCGCCTTTGAGTTGATCTTTCTCATGATTGCATCATCTTAATCTGATCTTTATTTGAGATGAGATTAACTAGTAGTCAATTGACATGATGCAATTAGAAGTTCTGTTTATATAATAAGGGCTTTTTGTTAAAAATAATACTCATTACCCAAAGAAAAAATAATAAGAAGGAAAACCACAACTCTGGCTGATTTCTAGCAATCCCAGTTTAAAAAATAACACTTCTCCTTTGCATGTCTTCAGATGTTCTGTAGGTTAGTTTATAAGGCTTTAGCCAGTATCAACTATTAGTAAAGATGTCCATTCCCTTTCTCTGTTTGCAGCCTTGTGTGGAGTTCATTGCTGTGCCAAGGACCGGGCTACCAGCTCTCCAGAAGTGCAGTTTTTCTTTTGTTACAGTTTTCCAGTGGTAAAAGTGATTTGATTTGAGAAGAAGTTTCAGACCAATTGTTTGCTGATTCCCTGTTTTGTTCGTTTTCTTCCTTTTTATTTCCTCTTGCAGGCCAGGTTTTCAAAGGGCTCTCAGGCTAGTTTGCCTGACAGCACAGAGCTCAGTATAGACCATGATCTTGGTTTCACACTCGTAGAAGCAACACCATGCACTCTTCCATCACCCCAGAGGAAAGACAAAAGACTCATAAACCCACAGCCACACCCCTGTCAAGCTGTCGGAAGAAACTACAGTGTTTGTCACTTTCAGGTTTCTGTCCTGGCAGCTGATCGGCAAAAGGAGGGCAGGTGATTCATTACTCTAGAAAATCTGTTGGAATAAATGAGACTTTCAAGAAAAAAGTAAGTGTATTTGAATAATTGAAAAAGCTTAGCATCAATCATTTCATCAGCGATATTGGCTGTAGTCTGCCTTAACACTGCATTTACCATTTTATGTAGACGCAGTCTGGTTGACCCTGCCTCTCAGGCCACAGTTTTCAATACCAAATCTGTGTGCTACCAGGTCACCAGCTTGCATCCGGGTTTTTAATGACATGTAGTGGTCACATGTTTGACAAAGTAACCGAAGTGGACAACAAGGATGGCATTCAAATTTTTAACTAGCGTGAGAGTGAGAGTCCATAGCTGATCTAGCACAAAAACCTGCTGATACAGGGAGAATACACCAAAATTCCTTGACAGTTGAGAGTTAAGTGAGTTTGAACTAGGTTATCTCTTCTCATCACATTGCTGCTTTTGTCCCCTGGCTGCTACATCACAGTCTGTCTGTTGCCAGACTTACTGCCACCCACCAGAGCTATGCCTCAGGTCCCTTGGAACTGCCCAGATATGCACAGGCATCAGCAGCTCTGCACAGTTGCAGAGCTCCCTGCCTGCAGGGATGCAGGTTTCAGTCTTAAGCCCCTTTCCCTAAGAGAGGTAACTACTGTTACTCATCTCTAGAGGGATGAATAAACAACTGTTTAGCCAAAGGTCACATAACAAGTTCAAAAAGTGTGGGTTTTGTTCAGGGCCACAAAAAGTTAATTTTCTTACTGGATCAGTTTTTTAGAGCATATTGCAGTTTGTATTTTTGAGTGGAAGGGATGTTTATGTTTGGCAAAGCATTGTCTAAGTTTTACATTACATTTTAATACGTTATTCACGAAAGACTCAAGATTTATTTATTTAACATGCACAGCTGAAAGGTGTGAACATTGACAAATTTAAAGTATCCAGAGCAAAAGCCAATATATGAGTAGAAAATCCACCGTTTTCCTCTATTGGCAATCCATAGATGAGCAGTTAGACGATCATCCCTGACCTTTTGTTAGTCGTAATGCTTAAGAGACCATCACGACTGCTGTCACTACAAAAAAAAAAATTAGGATTTACATTTCCAAGCATTACCTTAATCACACACACGGGCCACAGGAGTCAGTAGGACTTTTTGCACAACAGCAAGAAAATTTTACCCTGTGTAACTGGGACTGAGAACTTCCTGGTAAGTCAGGGAGTATTAAAGTTCTTTTGGAACTTTGCAACAGGTAACTTGACTGAGTCAGAGTGAGTCAGGTTCAGAACTGGGTTTGGTTCTATAAGCATGTAATTAAAAAAATTCACACTAATGGGAAACTGTTGTGCAAGAATCAACATCCTATTTCTCACTTTGATACCAGTATCCTTAGTGACGGATCTCTTCTATACGTGACAGTGTGGGAGATCTTGGTGTAGCCTGATGAGAGACATAGGTCTGCCTAGTGGTATCTTGAATACAGTGGTTATGGCTGGTTTATCAGTAACCAAAGTTAGGTTAGGAAGACCTACATGTATGGCTATATTTATAATGTCTCTGACAAATTTATTGTAGATTTTTTTCCCCCATAATAAGGTTCCTGCATTGCTTATTTCCTAAGGGTAGGAATTTGAATCCTGTGCTTGGATTGTCCCTGTCATCTTCCATTCAGCTTTAAAAAAATCTACACAAAGTTCCTAGTAGGGTAAAAGTTGCTGCTGCCTGCTGCTATCGGTATATATATATATGTATATGTTTACATATAAATATATGTGTGTATATATGTACACTGATGACACTGCATGAAACTGAGGTAGGCTATAAGAAGAAAGGCCTTCTCCTGAAGTTTTTCCTCAGAGCAAATCCTATAAACTTTAATGAGTATACTTCTTTCCTTCAAGAATGCAAATGTAGGGCCTGACTTGCCATATATTGGCATTTTCAATCCACTAGGTGGTTTTGTTAAGTGAATCTCAAATCCCTGCATAGAAATCATTTCCTCCACTGCACCTTGTGCTAAGGTAACATGTTTAAGAAGAGGATCACAAACCTGTTTTACAAGATATAAATGTGTTAAAAATTTATTTCATACTTAATATAAATTAGGCTATAAAATGATTTTGGCCTACCTCAGGTCCCTTTACCTGGTTATGAAGCTATCTGACTCTCAGGTAAACAAAGCACAAAGGTGATTTGTGTAAAATTACAAAACTCACCAATATCAATACATTGACTTAAAGTCAAATGACAGCATTTTTGTATACAGAAATAGAGACATGATTTTACCTGGTCTTCATTTTCCTGCCCAAAAGGCACACAAGAAGAAAGATTTGTCTTGAACATACTTCATCAGTCAGTTTGATCGGATACAGAAGATTTATGTTCCCAAATGGAAAACAAACAACTTCTGGCAGTTTAGCACTAGCAAGGAGAAGATTATGCTGCTAGAGCAGAGAAACCATTTTGCAAAATTGGCAGGAGCAGTGTTTGCCCCACCAGATGTGGATGTTTGTCCAGCAGTCATTTATCACAGGCACATAGAAGCAAAGTGAGACCCGATCCTGGCTAATGCCTGGAGGGGCAGAGGGAGTGAGATGTGCAGGTGAAACAGACATGGCACAGCCGAGTTCCTGGCTCAAGAGCAGAGGAGGGGGCTGAGCTACCATTCAGCTCCCTTCCAGCACCACTCTGCTCCGGGCTGAGGAAGTCTGGGGAGTGAGGGTGTGACAGCAGGTGTGGTGCAGGAGAAGGGGTGCTGGAGCAGACGGGATGTCCCCACCAGCCCTGAAGCCACACACAGGCGGTAGAAACCTCCCCTTGCTAAAGAGATACATGTGGGCCAAGGCAGGGAAGACCATCTCTCATATATCAGCAGTACTGTCCGCACAGCCTGTCCCACATTTGCCTGGAAACTTGCTCAAAATAAGGTCTAAAAGATGAGAATTTACAGAACGAAAACCAGAGTTATTCCTACATGGAGCATGCTGATAGTCCTTTGTATATTGCATTTAAAGACCCTGATTCAAGAAGCCTATGTCCTGCCTAAATCACACTAATCCTTCCTTCCCCTCTTACTTAGGTCTTTAGACATCAGGAAACAACAGCCAAAGGGATTTAGAGCCAGGCTGGCTGAATGTGCACATACAGCAGCGAAACCACGAGCTAGAAACAATTTTTTTAAAAGCTATGTGGCCTTAACAAGAAAACAGAATTTCTTGCTATCTTTTGCAGTCTTCTTCTTGCTTCTTCTTTTTAAAGGATGTTAGATATACAAGTATTTTAATGCATCTGTCTGTCTTAAATAGCCTTAATTTATTTCCAGACTCTCAAATGTAAGAAAGGTGCATTAACTCAACCTGATAGAGCTTTACTTGCAAATAAAAGGGGTTTTTTTGGAAGACAAAAAGAGTAATAGGAAAAAAACAATTCATTTGAATATCTGGTTAGTTTTAAGAAAAATACTTAAAATCTGAGAAGAAAGTTTGATTTTTAATTTTTTTTCACTAGTTGTCATGTATTTAAAACTTTTAAATAATATTGACAGTGTATCACAACCAATTATTGTAACTCCGAAAATCCACCTAATCAGGAATTTAAATCCCCTGTAATTTAAGCAACAGCTTCTCTAGAAAGCCAGAAGACCAACTACTGTTGTAGTATCTTCTGTAGAATTCTCAGATCTTCAGATCTTAAAACATGCTGCAAACATTAATGAGCAGTCTCACAAAATACCTGTGGTCTTGTGGTTAAGACAGCCCAAAACAATTTCAAAAGAAAGAGGTTCAAAGCCTTGCTCTGTCACAGCTCAGCTCATGCGAGGCTAAGAGAAAGACTCTGATCCTGAAGTGCTTTATGATTAGGCATGAGAGTAATTTGGTTAAATTCAGTGGGAAGAACGTGCCGAAATATTTTCAGATTAAGGGGATTTCAGGATACCTTTGGGTTCAAAGTCCAAACAACCATCATGCAGCCTCACCCCCTACTGTCCACTGGAATACTTGAGGAGCTTCCAAAAATAATTCCATATACTCCCTTGCAGAGGAGAATCTCTGGCAGAGGGTCTGCTCAAAGAAACAGAGCAGGGGTAGGAGGGAGATCAATAATATCATAAAATGTGACTGTTTAACTGCTACCACAATTGTCTTGTCACACATGTGCCCAGGCCCTCGGTCCAGGCTGAGCTCTACAGAGTAATGACTATCTTTTAACCAAGAGCTTTTCTGGGTTCAGGTCCTAACTTTGTTCACTGTGGCACGTGGGGATCCTGACTGAATAGGCATATTCAGAGTAGTTCTGATCAAACCAGTTGGGTGAAAACGTTGAGGCTTCATCCACCACCTGGGTGAGCCCAGGCTGTGGGGCATCTCAGTTCAGCTCCCCGCTCTGCCCCACAAGATTGCAATTTGCTTCCCGGGGCCGTGTATAGCTATAGGTTTCACTCCCCAGTCCAGCCATAGCAATATTTCTTAAAGGACTGGCTCAGCTAGTTCTTCCAAAGCTTTTTAGGTTCCATGGCTTATACCCTTTGTGTGGCCAGCTTTCCTCCTGTGTTGTCTGTGCAATCCGAGGAGAAAGCACACGCCTCTGTGGCCCTTGCCCTGACAGCAAGTGCTGTAGGTACTGGCAAAGTACCGCTATTATAAAACACAGCTTGAAAATGAAATGGTAAATCACACTCAACAATTTGCGTGGAAAATTACAGCTTTTTTATCATCATTGCTGAGAAGTGTATACCTGTCATTCCTTCATCGAGGAGCAGCGTTGAAATATTTCCTGTACATTCATCACAAGCTTTTTCCTTTAATAAATTACTACATTATGTATAATGCTTCCTTAGATTGTATATTACCCTTGTTTCTCTAAAGAGTTGACTCATTGGTTGTGTTGAGTCTGGGATGCAAAGTGAAGCCCCAGGGAAGACAAACTCTGATGAATGGAGAGGAAAAAGTGGTCATTTAATCCCCTGAAAATATTACTCTGCAGAGACCAAAGAGTAGGTCTGTTCTTTGAATCAATGACTGCTCTGAGAGCAATAAAAGTCACAAACAAATGTTGGTACCACAAGTGTTGGAAGACCTTATAAATCATATGAGAAAGGTTAAAGCAATTATCTGAAGTACAATAGTCCTTTTTGAAACATGCTGATCTTCAAGAACAGGTTTACAGCCTCCCTTCTGGACAATAATTTTCATAGCAGAAGTCTGGCAAAAAGCTTTAGAAACTGCATTCAATAAATATTCTTTGTTTCCTTTCCCCCGTTTTCAGGACTTTTCCCTCAAAATTTGATAATTTAATTAGAAAGTGTAGTGACAGGCAAGAAGTTCACCAGACTAGAATTACAAGTTTCTTCAAGAATCATGCTTTTATTAAAAGACCATGCTTTTAGTAAAAGAGCGGTTTGGTCACCTCTTCTTCAGTAACAGCAACCTAAATATTTGAAAAACAAAAATTTTGAGAAAGGTAAAAAAAAATATTCCAGGGCCTATAAAAACTTGCACATAAACAAATCAAAACAAAACAACAACAAAAAAGGTCATGTAAACAGCTTTATAACAACAGATTCAGTGAACAGAAATTAGGCCAATACATCAAATATACATTCTTTGTTGTTGATGCCTGAGGCCACAAAATTATTTGGAGTCTTTGGCTTTCCGTGTGTACAAGATGACGGCAGAAACCAGACAATGAACTGATGTTTGCTCTTTAAACCCAACCACCAGATGAGTGGGGTTGTTGTTTTTAAATATTTAATGTTTCATTGGAAAGCTGGCACCTCTCACATGCTCCTTGAAACAGAAACAGCATTACAAGGATCTGCTGGTGGTTAAAAATCCTCTTTTGGCTCTCGATTATCCATCCCTCCCACACAGACAGAGATGTATTTGCAACATACTTTTTTTAATTGTGACTTTGGTTTAGTTTATGAAACTATTTATTTTTCATGGTCATGGGAAAATATAGAGACCAAAAGCTCTAACTGAGCAAAGCACAGAAAGGTGTGGTGTGCTGAGCAGCAGCGGCCTTTGGTGCAGGCTCCTGTCAAAGCTGCTCTCACTACACAGCCTGGCCAAAGCACAGCAGCCCTGCTATGTACAGACAATTATTTGTAAGGACCTCTGCTTATGTTTTCCCAAAATGATGTACCTTTACAAGAAAGCAGTGGGGAGTTGGCCCAGCCACTGGGAGATGCTTGTTTTAATACCAAATCCCATGTGAGCATCTGAACATCAGTATTCAAAAGAAGTCCAAGAGGAAGATTGATCTCATTTATAATCAGCCTTTCTTCATGGCTTCCCTCCTTTTCTGAATCCAAGGGCAGAGATCACCAAATTGCAAATGTGGTCTGTTGGGCGGGGAGTGGAATGAATTCTTCCTCTACTGGTTTACAGACAAAGTTCCTGTCAACCATTATCAAGATCTATTCACTTAAGACCTTCCAGTGTTCTTGAAATACTTCTCTTTGCTTTACAGCTTGATTTGGGACATTTTCTGATGGGTTTGAGAGAAGACAAAGGATATTTTCATAAAAATTTGTGCAAGAACAAAGAGACACTGGTGTTCCTGTAAGCTCTTATATTGTTTATTTTGCCCTCCATGGCTGCAAACCTAAATAGTGGGCAAAAATTTCAAAGCTGAGCACCTTCAGGTCCCATGGGATCAAATCAGATGCAATTTCAACCATCACCAAAAGAGATGTTACAAGATTTAAACACCAGAAGTGGAAAGGGTTAATTTCCATGCAGAATTCCCATCAGTTTTCTGGGGTAAATTCCAGCTGTGAAGGCCAGGAGCAGCTTCTCCACTCACTGACCTTTTGTGTGGTCAGGATTTGCCCTGTGAAGGCCTAATTGACACTAACATGAATAGATTCTTAATTCACTGCCTACAGCAGGTTTATATGAAGCCTGCCTCCTTTGGATCCCTGGCAATTTCCTCTGCAGTGTTTGCATCCGAACACAAACCTCTTCTTAAAAAGGTGAACATGTATACTGCACATGAAAGCAATCAGCAGAAACCTTTCTCCCTGGAAAAGCAGGGAAGAGCCAGACAGCACTGTGCATCCTTTCTTTATGTCCTGAAAGGAGCCAAAATCAATGGAAAAATAAAATACATATCCCAAAGGCTTCGTGACTCCCTTTTCATTCAGTGTTACTGTACTGAAAAATTCTTTTGTATAACAATATTTTACTATCTTTGGACAAAATTCTAGCTTTATTGTGATCAATTGTTCTGGTTTTATTGCACTATTATATGTTTGGTATCTCTATCTGTAGTTAAGGCTGCTGAATGTTTTTGAATAAAATAGGTTTATAAATGGACTACTTGCCTGGTGAGGCTTGAGTATTTTTCTACCTCTGTGTGTAATTATCTACTAATAGATAGAGTTTCACAGTACTGTGTATTTGACTGTTTCTAACTATGCCCTCTGTTTACTCTCTGTTAAATCATGGATTTTTCCCACTGGTTTTCTTATTTTGAAGGTCTATGCTATTAAAAAAAAAAATAGGAAGAAAACTAAGTGTGATCCAGACACAAGTCCGCCAATTTTGCTGAAGCTGCTGACTCAACAAGGTCTTTCAGCATTTACAAATTTGGGGACATGACAGATGGAACTATTTTTGAAACAGTACCACTAGTCATATGTTTAAAGCTGCACTTGTGTTTAAGTACTTTGTGGAATCAAAGCTTAATTCTGTGGGTTAAGAGATGACTCATTTAAGGGAAAAGATCATATTATGTGAAAAAATATTCCCACTTCCTGATAAGTCACCAAACAGCTGGTTTTGTTAAAATTCCAAATATGAGTTTTACTTGGTTGACTCTACCAGTCTAAGTCAGGAAGCACAAACTTCAGTAATATCATTAATGAACCCTATAAGCAGCAATAAAAATGGCCAATGTAAATAAGAGATATCTTATTAACTTCTTAAGGAAAGCCTGTCTAATACGAAACGTGGCTGATTAATGAATTAACTAACTTCAGGTGAACAAACAATTCTGAAAATGTAGGTTCCTGGCTTTAAGTGAAGAAGGCCAAGCAGAAAGTACCAATACCAGATAATTCGCTCCTAAGTCCATGAATTCTGTAAACATAATGTTGGGTGTTAAGTGCAAAACATCCTGAAATCTCCATCAGCAGTTTGTCCATTAGCAGGCAAATTTTCCAGTTGGCCTTTAGATGATCGAGTATGTGGCTCCTAAGTGCAAGATCCTGCTGCTTCAATGTGAAGGTAAAGTCTTTAACCATCAAGTTGCTGGCACAACTTGTGTGAGCAATTCTGCATTTGGGAATGTTTACAAAATTTATAAGGTTCAAGTGGACATTTTACTCTTAGTATTTTTCTATATAAAGTATTTCAGACATATAAACAGATAAGGCACTCTCAGCTTTTTCCATGAATACCATTTACAACAGGTAGCTCTTCCAAACACTGTAGCTGCAGGAACAAAAAGTGCAGGTGAACAACATCAACAATAACAATAAAAACAAAACAAAACAAAAAAGTACAAGAATGTGTTCATGGAGCAAGTGAGATTTTGTGCTTAATTTCTCCTTTCTTTTTATGGCAGCAGAACTATTTCTTTTTTTTTTTTCCCTACCATCTCGACTTCTTTACTTTTTTTTTTTTTTTACCTTTTAAAATTATGTTCCAGAAGATTTGCTTGCAAGTTAAAGTATGAAGTCTTAAGATATTTGGAACATTTGAATTACTTCTTGTTGACCTCTTTAGCTGTTCAATCCACCAGAAATATGATGAAGTCTGCTAAAACTCAGAAGAATCTTCCCCTGGATATACACCACTACTTTGAATTTTCCCATAGTCCATTAAAAGGTGCAGTGTTCTTGTGCTTATACAGGGAGTTTCAAGATATCACGTGTGGTTTGTGGCAATTTCTACGTAGACTCTCCTGGGTATACAGACCCTTGTTAAAATCCTAAGCAACTACTGTTTCTAAAGATCAATGGTCTTATTTGGATCCTTTTAAGTGAACTAAGCTCCATTTGGTGCTAATCTCAGACATCCCATGTTGGTCTTGTTATTTGCTGAAGTCTGCTGAAACTTAGTTAAAATTGTAAGTAATGATTGTGACACTTGCTGTCATAATTTGTGACCATGTGTGCATCAGTTTTTCAAATGCCGAAGAAAGAATAGTTCACAGTAGTCTCTGTTGACACAAAAGGATGTTTTGTATAGAAAATCAGTGAGTGATCCCTCACTGATTTCAATATATATAAAATCAGATTCAACACTTTGTACTTCAAAAGATAGTTATAGCCAAATAGCCAAGTAATTAAGAGTTTATATTATTGAACTAAATGGAGCCTCTGAATATTTTGGGAATCTTTAGCTATTGGTTAAGTATCTTTATGGATTTTCTGCCTATTTATCTTCCCTGTTTAACTCCTTAGTCTTCTGGTAACTGGCCAATGGCTGATATTAAGAGTTTCCAAATCTATTGGGATTTTGGTTTCATTTTGCATGTGACGTATTGCTTTTGAGGTTTTAACTGTGCTCCAGAGTTTGCTTGAGAGAGGAGTTTGCAATAATTCCCTGTTTTCCTGGTGAATTTAGCAGTGACATGGCAGATCTTTTTTAGGACATTTATACAAGTGACAGCTTCTCTGTCCAGGCAGTTCTTATGCAGTCCTGATATGTTCAACTTATCCAAAGTCTGGAAAGGATTGATCTGTTTTTATTTGCCTAAATATCTGGCTATTTACACAAGTCTGAGAAGGAAAAAGAAAGAAACTAAGGCAGCCAAAGTGTTTCAATTAATCAGTTAGGGCAGGCAATATACATTCAATCTGTACTCAGTTCTGAGGAGTTGGATGAATTTGTATTAATTTTTTTTTTATATTTTCTCCATACATGTTAATAACCAATTAAACTTGACTTATACTTCTTGCTTCAATATGACTCACAATTCCTTAGGCACTTTACTTTTGAAACCTGCAGCCTGAAAAGATTTTAGCACCATAACAGCTCCTGATTTCTGTGGGCTGGTGTTGTGTTTATTACATGGAGCTGTGTGCCAGTGGTGTACTCAGGCTGATAGAGACGATAGCCTAAGGTTCACCTGTGCCTCAAGGAGTTTGCCTTCTAACCAAACCAAGATAACCACCAAACTGCAAGAACCTGCCTGGCATTGCAGTGGAGAAGTCACATTTTCCCAGGCGTGGAGGTGTCCAAAGAAGAAGGCAGGATAGTTCAGTTTAGGTTAGCAGCACACTGTAGCCGGTACTGACGTTGCAACCTTCATGTGTTCTAGGGAAGAAAGCGAAGGCTTGAGGGGTCAGCAGTCACTGTAGGAGGGTGTTCTGGCTGCCAGCGACAGCAGGATAGAAGAATGGAAAAACTCTAGGGAAAAGAACTGACAGGCCCAACATATCAAAGATTAAAAAAGCAAAGCACATAAATAAAATCAGGAATACTGCAGAGTAAACTGATAATACCTAACAGGGCAACTGGGCAGTCAGACTGCAATGCCTGCTTTTTGGCTACTTAAACTTTCATGTCCCCCAATCGCCACCCTTTGTTATCTAGATTCCAAGGAAAGAGATAATGTAAAAGTTATTCACCAGAAAGACCCCACTCATACAAATATGAGTTATGCATATGGGGAGTGAGCAAGACAGCCATTTGGATTACATCCCATAATTCTGAAAATGTGTGGAAAAAAATTCACACAAGAAAGAAAGGAAAAGACTCAAAAGGAGAAGTTGCTTTTTGGCAAAGCAGATAATAGAAATTAAGTGTTTTCTATGGTGTTTGGCCATTTGTCTATATTGTTTTTTTTTTCTCAAAGGTCATTTTATCATATGGGGCTCAGCAATCCTGTGAAATGTAATTATCTTTGCCAGTTGATGTAAGACAGAATGTGGTCCAAGTTCAAATAGAAAGATAATAGCTTTTACCCATTTTTTTTCTCTCAAAATGTTTCAGCAGTGTTGACAGAGATCAAAATCTGTGCTGCCAAATAAATACAAGGAATTCCTCATGCTAATGGCAACTAAGCAGGCAAATCCTTTTGCTACAAGTTGAGGTGAACCTCTGTATCACATGTATATTAGTAGAGAAGAAAGAAGATTAATATATATCACAATTTTAGTAAAGAAGAAAGTTACTCTCGTTCATCTGTTTTATCATGACATTACAAACATGACGACCATCTACTGAAACCAACCCTTTTAGGAGGGCATCAACTTTATTGCTAAAAGATATTTTAAAAGCATTATTGCAAAAGGCACTTTGAGGTCTCACGGACATTAAAGAAAATCTGGTTTCCTAAGGAAAGGAAAAATGCAATGATGACATTATGAGGCAAAGATAAGCAGAAGGAATGTGTTCCTTTCACTGAATTACATCATGATACTACATTTTAATTTGTTCTTGGATAGACATTCATCTGAGGAGTTCAAGGCAGTTCACAAATATCTGAGTTGTAGAAGGAATATGTTCCTTTCACTTAATTACGTCATGATACTGTATTTTGATTTGTATTTTGATGTATCTGTATTTTGATTTGTTTGTCCTTGCATAGACTTTTATCCAAAGTGTTCAAGGAAGTTCACAGATGACTAAGTGAGTCTTGGAGAATACAGACAGTGATAAACCTTGGCTGATTTATGCAAATCATTCAAAAATCAATAGCAGAGAAACGCCCAGAGCTCACATTTTCTGACTGCAGCAAAATGCTACTGATTCATGAGCACACTTGAGATTATGCCTGGCTTAAGCATCAAGGTTCATTTTGAGCATCTGAGCACTACTCAGGTGCTCAAAGTAGAGAAAATACCTAAGCACATTTCTGAATCATGATCTAACTTTGTTTACTAGGGAACATGGTGAACCTTGCACCACAATGGACTTCTGCACCCATTCAGTCAGCAAACAAAAAAAGCTTCAGAATCCAGCCTCATCCAAACACAGTCATGATTGCAAGAGACCAAGAAGACAAATCATCTTTATTTCATGAGACTAACCACCATCTGCTGATGAATATAGGTAAAATGGTTTCAATTAGGACATTGAAATGCATCTCAGCCCTTGCTGAAGCCTTGTTTATCTGTGCACGGTGGGACAGCCCAGGCACAAGTATTCAGGCAGCATGGCAACTCAGCAGCACATTAGATAAGCTCCAGTAGAAAGGTGCAGTGGACAGCTGGTGGGTGGACACAGAAGGGGAAAGAGATTCATTTAACGCAAGGCATCGGTCAGAGCCTCAAGTGAAGACTGGAAACCAGTCATAGTGTTAGTCCCAGAAGTGCCTGACAAGCTGCTCTATAGGTTTTATATTGTTAAAAAAATCAATAAAAGATGGGCTAAATTGTGTTCTAGATTTCTAGCATCCTATACAACTGTCTTGTCTACTTCAGTCTAAACTTTCCACTTTTGTTCTGTTTTTACTGAAATAGTATTTCAATAGTGAGGTATGCAACACAGTTCATGTAAATCAGAGACTGGTTGGTCATGAGAGCTGTGAAGATCAGTTTCTTACGTGTCTGTATTGACATGGGATTTATTTCCTCTGTAACTAAGTGCAGTGTCAGATCAGAGTGTTTCTGTATTTCCATCATCTGTCTCCCATGTGGCATTTTCTAGTGGCTGGTATTACAGTTGAGCTCATTTATAGAAACTAACTTCAATAGGGACACAAATTTTCCTCTACTGTACCAAATAACTTTGCACTTTGATGAGAAGTTTATAACACAGATTTGCATTTTCAAAAGTACTTAATTGTCTTAGTTGATATTTTATTTTCAGTCATCTGCCAAAAATCAGTGGGTTTTTGGTTTGGGCCTTTTTTTGTAGTAACATCTGGAGTAAATTGAAGCAACTCTCTGATGCTGTGACCTTACAACACTACACTATAACATTAATAAAACACACTTAAAAAAAATCCCTCTGTTCTCTTAAGCACTGCCTATTTACAAGAACAAGCTGATTGTGTGAAGACAAAGCAGGACTTTGCATGTCACAGAAGACTTATTTTAAAACTTAGTTACATGGATCATTTTGCACCCATTTCCATCAACAAATAATTGAAAAATATCATCAGACAATTTGCTCCAGATTTGTAAGCCCTGGAGAACTAGATTTCAAGGGAAAAAAGAGATAATGAAAGCAATATTACAGATTCCACTGAGCCAAGTCTGCTTCCACTCTGTTTCCAGATTTGTAAGTTGAAGGGAAAGTAAAGGGTTCCCTTATTTAATAATTAGTTAAGTGTTATTTAGTTTCAGAAGCCTAGGGAAGGGAGGAAACTAAAATCCTAGATAGAATGGATTTATGTCGACAGTTTGTCTAAGATTGCTAACAAACAGGAATAAGCATTGCAGGAAAAGATTCATTTGTATGATGTGAATAGAAGACCTACTTCAAAAACAGTTTCAAAGCTTTCAAAGCACTCAAGAAAGTACCTTCTCATATCTGCAACTATCAGCTACAGAAACGTATTGCTACTACTCCTGTACTAATAAAGAGTGTGGACAATACATTGTATTATGCTTTGAAAAGACAGTTATTATGCTTACCTCTAAAAGACCCACCTGCATCCGGTAAAAAGAAAGTTAGAACCTACCCTGACAAACTATACTGAATCAAGACAAAGGAACAGAAGACATCAAAGTTCCATTTTTTAACTAACATGAAGGCAGCAATAACAAAATATGTGCTGATCTACCTTGGAATCTGCTGTGTTCATACAAAGGGAACATTGACCAGGCTGGCATAAGAAATTAGATGAGTAGTTCTGTCTTCAAGACAGCTGAAAGGGAAAGCCAGGCTGATGTGGTGGCTTAGTGAATTAAAATTTTAGCCCATTAGACCCTGGTGGTACAGCTAGGTCAACACTATTTTTACTGTCAAGTCAAATCATGCCCATGTAACTTCTGTTTCTGGGAAGGAAGAAATATTTGCATTCATTTGTCTTTGCACTGAGAGGCATAAGTTCCCATGAAAACCATGAATGATTTCCTGACTAAGTTTAGCAGCAAGAATGCCTAACCATGAAGTCAAATGTGTTGCACAAATTTGTTTATTCCTCCAGGTCCATCGTGATTCCATTTTGCACTATTCCCTGAGGTGGACAAAACTCTAAAGTTTGCAAGTAAAATTAGGGTCAGAGTAGCATATAATAATTTCCATATGGATCCAAGTTTCACAGCATGGAAATCCCAGCTGGTTTGAAAACAAGCTAGAAATACTATGAGAACAAATTTTTTTCTTACTGTTGGGTGTGTTTGTTTTATCTCCCTGGGGAGAATGTGGGTTCCCTAAGCCACACTCTGCATTTAGATTCTTTACCAGGAAACCCTAGAGAGGAAATTCTAAATTATAGCTTTCTACTAACTGTATTTGGCAGCTGGGTCTTGGAAACCTTCAGTGTCTGGTGCTCTCCTGGCTGAAGCCAACAGGATTTCTACAAAGGATTGAAGGTATTTCCCACCAGGGGTCAATGAAGATGTTACTAGTATCAGTTATGATGGAGAATTCCTACCCTCAGCATTCTCCTGTGCTTCTTTTACAAACAGGAAAAACCCACCCAGATTATTCCAGGAAGAACAAGCACAATGGCATTGTTACAGGTTCATGTATACCTGACAGGCCAGGTATAGCTATGAAAGGCTTTAGAGAAATACTATTCTTTCCCTCAGTTATTTTGCATCCTTTCTTTATTTTCTTCACTAAATACAATAGAATTTGGGAATATTTTAGCTTGACACATTTCCTTCAGAAGTTTTAAATAAACAAATAGTATATTATTTCTATTTTTAAAGGGACTTTCAGTAAATCAAACACAAAATTCCAATTAATTCAGAAATGTTCTGACACATCTCAGCTTTCATCTTGTTGAAAGAGAAGACTCGATGATCACTGGCTACTTCAACAGACTACTGCCCTGCAGTCTGATCGTTTTGATTTGACTTCTGATAGTTCACATTTTCGACAGTATATTTACCCACTCTTCTTATGACATGTATAACAATCCTTTCTTCTAGAATTGTGTGATTTTTAGAAGTACTTACTAGAAAACAGGAACATGTATCTGCTGGAGAATACGGAGCAATAATTACATGCATCAATATAATCATCAAGTAACATCCCCTATTTTAAAGGTAAGCCAAGCTTAGTCACAGCTGGAGATGAGAGATGAAAGGTAGAAGTTGGAGATAAGAAAAAAGATTTCAGGACATAAATTGGCTTCACCTGAGCTCATTCTCTCCCTTGTGGAAGCTGAAGGTTACCACTGGGAGTGGGGCTGTTGCTCTGGACATCTTAGATGTTCTTTGGAAACATCTGGACCTCTGCAGCATTACCTGCCACAGCTGAACATCCTGCAGAGCCACAGGAGCTCTCCTGCAGACCACCACACAGTTCATGCATCCCCAGTGAGATGTAGGCTGGGGTTTTACCTGACAGCTGTTGCCATGTGATGATCTGTATTTCTTCTGGTGGGAAAAAGAGGTCTGTGGGTCCTATTTGTGGCAGAACTCTCATTTATTTGAGCACAGATGAAAAGCTGCATGAAGTTAAACTGTGTTTAGGAACATTATTATAATATGAAAATCACTCAGTGAAAACATACAGGAGTCAACTTTTACTTAAGCTAGTTTGAAGTTAGTGAATAGATCAAAGCAGTTAAAACAAGAATAATGACTTGCAAAGACTAATGATGGAGAATAACAACCTGTACAAAAACAAAACACCTGCCTGAACCTGAGGGTGGCAAGGGAATTACCCACAATGAAACGTATTTCCTGAAATATGTTTACATGAAAATTGCTTGGGGGTTGGGAGCACAAAGTAATTAGCTGGAAAATAACTCGATGGGTGAGGTCAGATGATCTGTTTGTCTAGTCAGCGGTTTTGGGCCAATACAATGGAAGTAGAGAGAGGGCACTGCAGGTAAGAAGAAGAAAAAAAAGGGGGGGAGCAAAGGACATATTTTCTTATTTGCCAGAGCCAAAAATAATTCCCCATAAAGCTACAGTGCTTGCATTATTGGAGTTGAACAAGGATCTCTCACTTTAAAACATTTCCAACATAAAATGCACTTCCCATAAAGCGGTTACTTTCCTGAGGAGCATTATATTTAAATGTAATTTTGTGGGGAAAATAGTTGTTGACTTGAGATGTTTCATTTTAAGTCAGCTATCTAAATTAGTTTTCTTTCCTATGGCCAATTGGCTGCTGAGCTCTAGCCCAAGCACCTTACTTAGGGCTGTACTGCACGTTGTGGTTTTACAACATCTCCAGTGATGTGAAACAGCCATCACCTGACTGTAGGACGTGCATCATAGTATTCACTTGAACAGAGTTTTTAATGAGAATTATAACTTAACAAGAAGGCTAGTCCCTTAAAAATAGAATGAATGTCAACTACCATGAAGCAAACACAAGGATCAGCTGCACCAGGCAGTGCTGGTTACATACCATACTGAGTATTTATGAGCTGGAATATTACTGGAATTATGATCAGAGCTTCTGAAGCACTCAGGAAAAAAAGCCATGTAAATAAAAAATTAATTATTCTTATATTCTTTACTATATAGCACCTATGCTCTTACATTGAAGTACGTGTTTGGCAGAACACCTTGAGATGACAGCAAGTCTTCTTCGTTCTTTGGTGATCACATGGTCAGCATTTATCACAGCAACCACCCTGGAAACAGGACCCTTCCCCTTGTATTTCTGGCTATTTTCAAAAGTCTGCTTGGAAACCCAGTAACTCTGGGTGCAGAGCTAGTCTCAGTGAAAATTGTTGCATATTCTTTCTGAAGACTAGATAGCAATGCTGTGGCTCAGCTAGAAGGAATGAAACTTTGCAAAGTCTTGCTTCAGGAAATAAGCTTAAATATGCTTAAATCCCACTGACTTAAATTTAAAGCTTTCATACTATACTCAAAAGGAATCCTTTCCTGAGCAGGAGTTTGATACTTTAACCAACTTGCAGTGTTGCACTGAGGTCATAGGCTGCATGGAGTCCCTGCAGATGACTGAAGGCTGTGAGTTTTAACACCCTTTCACTACAGTGGAGCTCTTCTTAGAAGCTGATTCCCTTCATCACTATTGGTGGCTGTTTGCTACCATTACCATGTCATGCGTAGGAAAAGTGAGCAGTTAAATAAAAGTAAAATGGTAAAAGCCCAGACCCATGCCACCATCTGCCCAACCCACCCCCGATATTATAAATTCTTGGCATTTTGCCAGGAATACTGGCATAAGGAATGATAAATTAGGTAATCATTCCTGGCTGTGTGCACTAAAAGTCTGAAAATTTGGACCCTAATGGTAAAAAAGAGGAAGTGAGTTAACATTCCAGGGACTTTCCACTAAGAATACTCTGTTGCAGCACCTAGAATTGAAATCTGGGGACTAAGCCTAAAACCATCCTGGGAAATATTACGGGCCAGCCAGGTCATAAGAAAAGAGAAGAGCCTCGAGGCCCAAGACAGACTCCAAGGTAGAATACCTTCTTTGAGTTCCTGGAGAAAACCAGTTAGATGCAGGGACATTCAGTAGTTTATGTCAGCAAGAGCAGCTGGGAATCAAGGCTGTGGGAATTTGTGATGGATGAGGACATCCACTTCTCCTTGCATCTCTGGTGTAGAGTCTGTCCACAGACAGAGCAGATACCGAGTCCATCTCAACCTGCAAGGACAAGAGCCATGTCAAAGGGGAGACAGGACTGTAACTGTAGGGTGACACTCTGCAGGAACAATGGTAGCAACCCTCTGCAGCAAGGCTTGCATCCCTACCCAGGTCAAGGCAAACCCACTAGTGCAATGTCCTGCGGTGGCAGCTCTGGCTCCTTTGACAGGGGAAACCTGTGAATGACCTTGTGCATTGCTTTTCCTTCCAAGACTTTCCACAGGCAGGTACAGCGATCATTCAGAGCCCACAAAGGCACAAGCAGTCCCTATTCCTGCGTCACTTGCTTCTTTTGATAGTCAAGCACCAAACATGAATAGATCCACAAAATAATTTTTTTATCCATCTTTCCCTCCACTGGTTTCACCACTGTGAGTAAAAGGACAATCAGACCTCCCAATTCTATTCCATGTATGACAATCAGTATCTAACCAGAAAATGTATTTGATACATAGCATGTTCAGCTATCAGCTTTAATTTTGTACTAAGAGCTGCTTTTAATTGTTACCAGGAATGTGTGTCAAAGGGGAAGGAACCAAAAATAGCACTGGATGCAAGGGGAAAAAAAAAAAAAAAAAAAAAGAAGAAGAAGAAGGAATAAAAGAAAAGCAGCTCCATAGCTGCTATTCTAGCAGCACGTGTCTGTTAACCTTGAGAATTTGCCAACAGTAAGGGCACATGTTTTAACTTGCTATAAAATGAATGTGCCTATAGGCCAGATTTTTATCTTAGTTATAACTATGTAAAGCAGAAATAAACTTCTTTGAAGCTGTTAGACTTATTTTGGATTTACAGTACTCTGAGATCAAAATCGGAACTGTGTTTTAAATTGAGATGAGCAGAACAATGCAAGAGGCATAAGATTCAGATGGCAATGAATACAACAAGATCTCCAGAATAAAGCTCAATTTTTCTGTGCACAGTGTAATGAAGCAGGGGAACATTGCTGGCTAGATGGTTCATGTTACTATGTAATGTAGTCAGTGTATAAACTATTGTATGCAGACACACACTCTCACGCTATTTCTTTGGCTTGGATTTTTGTGAGTTTCTTTGTTCTGGAAAGCAAGTAATAAAACAAAATATAAAAGTGACTAATATGCATCTAAAAGCATACATATTAAATATACTTGGTAGCATAATCGTTATTTTTAAAATCTGTTTTCCTTATTATGTGCATCTTAGAATACAGAAGACAAATACATGTCTATCACTTCTTATGAAACAAAATAAATTCCAAAGCCTCTCTATTCTAAGTAGAATCAAAGAAATGCATAAAATTCTGATATGTGTAAGGGAATGCCTTCAGCCAGCACTTTAGAACTTCATAGTACCAACATGGTGTATGTCTTCTCCTCTTTCCCATAAGAAAAGAAAATTAATTAATAATAGGAAAATACCAGTGATCAGTGAAGCATCCCATGTAGTACATTGACTTTGTTAATTTTTTGAAATAAATAAAGGCACTAAGACATGAAGGCGAACACATAGGCAAAGAACTGGGTGAAATTATTTTAAAGGTTTTTTAATGTAATAATAATAATATATTTATGTTCCTAAAAGCAACCAAAAATAATTGTCTCTTAAAGAGTACTTCTTTGACTGAAATTGCCACTTCTGTTTGTTTTGCTTTTATAGAAAGAATAAGCTCACATAATGAATATTTCTAGTTCATTTAATAGGATCTGAATATATGCAGTCCTCCAAAGTCAGGTTTACTCTGCTAAGGAAGCATGGACTCAGAAGAGTTCCCTCTGATAAATGTGCCTGACTCATAGATGAGTAGCTTTTCACTCAGCTGCCCAAACAAGAAGCCTGGCATACAGAAATAATGACACCAGAAATGAAGTGATGTCCCATACCTAGTGCATATGAAGGATCCTTTTCTGCATGTTGCTTGTGAACTCCCAGTGTGAATTTGGGTAGTTAAAAAAAAAATATATATATATCTACTGAGGATATACAAAACCACCCCAGCAACAGGGTAGGTTGTTTTTTGCTCAAACAGCTGCTGTACCCTTATGTTCTGCCAGGAAACTGCTTTTGGTGGGGACACTAACTAGTTTGGAGAAACTCAACCACAAAATGTGTATTGTTTTGAAAAGTTCATATTTCTGCTGTTCACATGCAACTGGCCATGGCACACACTGTTCATTAGGAAACATCTGTCTATGGGTTTTCACAGTTGCAAGCTTTTTAAAGGACAATAATGATCTGAGGGTAGATAACGCTGAAATAGTGATATGCAGGCAGGTTTTAGTGACTAAATAGAAGTCACACGGAAAATTCATGTCACTAATGAAATGTCAAAATGCTGATGCACAGGAAGACAGAGAAGAACATCCAGCTCCATAATTGCTTTGTGTTTAAAGGCCAGAAAGGTACTTCTGTGTAGCAGAGAGGTTCCACCTGTATTTGGAGCACGTATCTCTTGTGTCCCACAGGATGAGGCTTGGTTACAGCATCCCCATTTTGCCTTTGCGAGTCTTAGGGATTTTCAGCAGTGTCCATAAGAAATATAAAAGCATAGATAATTTAGCAAAGATAGTTTCATGATGCAGGATTATTTCTGCCAAGAGGACCAGTTGATCTGTGTACAGTAGGAACATTACAGCTGCATGGCAGCAACTGCATAGGATAGGCACAAACATAGGTGGAGGAGGGACTGTATTCCTTTGGACCCATCTGATACAGGAATATCTGACTGTGTGGAATGAGAATGTAAAACTTACTGCAATGTCATACTTCACAGGACTTACAACTTAACTGTGTCTGTAGTAATAATCACTATGGTATGAGTGGCAAAACAGAGTGATGCGCAATTGGGACAGTCAAAAAACCCAAGATATTGAGGTGCCATGAATGTATCTCTCACACAGTCTAAGCTTAATCTTGATTATTTGGAAAAGCTTTGAGCATCAGATACAAATTGTCAAAGTGCAAGAATCTTGTTAAACTATATCAGTGTTGACACTCAAAGGGTGAAAGCAACAATTCTTCAATACCCAGAACAAACCCTCTGGCAAATCAGTCATTGTGAAATTATTTACCTGCCATCTCTTTCCCAAGTAAAACATAGCAGAACAACTGTGAGAACCCTAGGCAGGTGGCAGGGCAGGTTGTGGGATACACTTGGTTTGCAAAAGTATCCATCAATTTTGTCATGTCTTCCATGGCAACAGGTGATTCTTACAGTAGCTGCTAAGTGCTGAATATCTATTTTCGTGGTTTACAGATGCTGTCACATCACAGCCATGCAGGGTCATACAGAAACTGTAAAGTTACATGAAAGTCTTAAGAAATTGAACAAGCTGGTGCAGCAACATACTTACCTGAAAGCTCATCAGCCTGAGATATTGGAATTCTTTCACTATTACGTCAGAGTACTTGCAAGTAAATGAAACACCATGGGTAAGTGCTGCATATGTAGAAAGCTGCAGTCTCTAAGCCATATACTACTGCCACAGAAGAGGCCTCTGCTACAGGCACACTGACTGCCTATGCATAGCCAGAACTTTCCACAAGTAGGTTTCATTATTCTTTCTCTTCTGCCTGCTGAGTAATATCTTAACGTATCAGATTTTCTTGAATGACAAGTACCTGATAACAATAAAATACAGATCAGGTAGATGCAATATTTAGACATGTCCACCTATAATATACTTCTTAATAAACTCAAAACAAAAGATAAAGTATTTTTGAAATAAAAATCAAAGTATAACTTAGTTTGTCACCTTTACTATAAATATATGATAGTTCAATAACCTGTGGAACAAAAGAATGTAAAAATAATTAAATTTAATTCTGATTTTATGCATTTTCCTGGCCTTGTTTACTATATTCTTATTTGGTGTCTCTGCTATCAGCTGTGATATTACTCCAAGCCAAAAACAAACTCCTTCTGTCTTTTTACTGGGATTTAATGTTTAGAAATAAATGTTCTTAATCCTTAAGGATTTGTAGAACAAGCTGTCATTTTAATCTGTCATGATGCAACTTGCCTAGTATCTAAAGAAACTTCACCCATTTCTTTCTAGATAAAGTAAAATGTAAAGACAG
Source organism: Climacteris rufus (assembly GCA_013398175.1). Classification (NCBI taxonomy): domain Eukaryota; kingdom Metazoa; phylum Chordata; class Aves; order Passeriformes; family Climacteridae; genus Climacteris; species Climacteris rufus. The sequence goes on along the minus strand of VZRZ01004928.1, from coordinate 2,156,576 downwards.
TTATATGGGAATGGAACCACTGCTCACTTCTGCTGCAAGAAAATTCAGGCATGGATGAACCAACCATGTCTTGCTATCTTTTCCTATATACAGGAAAAAGGACAGGGCCAGCCCAAGCAAGTTTGTCAGTATCCTGGACACAGACTTGTTTTTAATATTTCCAGCAATTGTAAGAATCAAGCAATAGCCGGACTAGTGCACCCTTGCACAGCTAAGCACTGGCTTTCACCAGATCAACACAGGATGTAGAAATAGAAGCCCAGTGTCTCAGTGTCCCCACTTACACAAGGGCACTTCACAAGGCACCCATTGTATCGGCTGTGGCTTCTCTGAAGCCTTCTCATACAATTCCTACTGAAAATTATGTTAACTGTGTCATCACAAGATTAAAACTGATTTTTATACTCCTCATCTTTACATTAATATGTATTGTTCATGAAATTAAATGGTTTGGAAATCTGCCATGTCTTATATAACTGCGGCACAGGGAGCTGGACGCTGTTCTCAGCTCTGTCACTTTGAGCAACTCACACAGTCTTTGTCCCAGTTCTTGCAAGACATCAAATTATGATAATAACAGTTACCTGTCTGACAAGAAAGTTGTGAAATTCTTTTCATTAGTGTTTGTAAGCAGGTTTTAGAATTTCATACAGTAGATTTTCATACAGACCTTTTCCAGGTCAATATTATTACAGCATCAGAGTTCTCCTTTGCAGAACCTGTCTCATTAGAGAGGTAAAAAATAACATCCAGATGTTTACAGTCATGTTGGAGGGGTAAGAGAGGTTGATCCAAATAGAGAGGTTTATGCCATTACCCGTTCAAATTATAACACTGTTTCTTGTCTCATGCACTGAAGGGAGAGCCTGCCTTTGGAAGCAGAAAATAATAAACGGGTAATTCCTCCCTTGGTTTTATGTGTGAGAACAGTTCAGTGTCCTCTCTTTATGTGGTGATACCTGTTTAACCCAAGGACTCAAGAACAGCCCTCAAAAATTTAGGTTAAAAAAGTAACAATTGCCTGTGAGAAACAGTGATTTAACTGTCATGCTTCCTTCATGGGAGGACCAGAGAAGCACTAGTTATTCCCAATACAACTTTTCTGTGTTGCTACTTGAGTTCATTTCACTACAAAGGTTTTCTGTGTTGAGAAGGTCACACGTTCTTCACGCGCTTGATCTACAGCCAAGCCAAGTCTTTGGGTTCAGTGACTGCAGAGGACTATAACCCTTTCAGAGCAATGAGACACTTCCAGATAAAAAAGGCAAGCAGCTTAACTTGGGAGTGCCATGCTTGAGTCCAAGGTCTGCAAACTCTGCAATTTGCTATCCAGCTCCCTCTGTTCTGTTGCAGGAAACAGGCAAGAAAAAATAGATCCATTCGCAGCCTGGCGGTTGAGATCTATTTCCTGAGCCCTACCCAAAATCATCAACTGAACATATATACTATGATGTGTCTCTTTCTTTAGTAATTATTTTTTCTTGTCTTCTAACCCAACAAGCATCACAGGACAATTGGAAGAATGAGCTCGGAAAATGCTATTTCCATCTGTCTCTCACTATTTTAAAAGGGATTTATAAACCATATGATCTGCCAATGATATTGGGCCAGTGGAATAAGCCAGGAACTGAGATTTGACTGATTGTCATTTTCCACATCAGAACAACCAATTGTGGGATGTCCCTGACTCAGCAGTGCCCTTCAGCTCCTTATGCTTCTGTCTGATTTAGTAAGTTTGTTGGAGATATTGGAAGTAGGAACACTGTTGATCACAACAGTGTCTTCATTAGCATCTTCAGGAAATACTGTATAATGCATAGCAACTCTTTTGAAAACAGTTCCCAAATACCATCTAAATAAACAGACAGAAAACTCTCTATTGGCTATGAGGGTGTATCACTTCAGCTAGGATGATCTGAGTGAATATGCTTTTTGCTTTCCTTGTTTGGACGTCCAGCAAGGGGATAAAAAGGAGTAATTAGATAACTGGATGTTGGGAATAAATGAAAATACACTTCTTCCTTATAGAAATATACTATCAAGCGTATCAGCCCTGAATCCTGTCTTCCATCTTCTCTCACTCAAAATGCAACTAGAGCCCCACAGGGCACTGCGATCCGATGGGAAGTAAATTTGAGCCTCCCAGAACTGACCAGATATTGTAAAAACATGAAGAGACTACATCAGCTTGTTCACGTTCTGACCCTCTAAGCTGCATTAATTAAGAAAATCAGAGTTAATAAAATTGACTAGGTTCTCAAAGGTGACAAAACAATAAACTGGCAATTTCATTGCACTCAGTTCCTTTCTCATCTGTCAGTGAAAGGATGGGATGTTGCCAGTGCCTATAACTAACACGACTAGTTGTGCAAGTGCAGGCTTTACAGACTGCAAATAGAAACAAAGAACCTGCAACAGCCAAGATAAAAATGAGTCACAGGATGAATCAGATCAGTGGCTGTGGGAATGGATTTCAGGACTTTTATGAAGCTATGTGACTTGGCAGGAGCCCAGGAAAGAACTAAGATAAAGAAGATTTGATTGAGGAAGACACCAATGACACATCTAGTATTATATAAGAAAGTGGGAGAGGTTGGAAATAGATTTTTAGAGTCATCATCACAAAGGTGGCAGTTTAATCTAATGGGAATAACTAGAGTAATCTTACTTATTCATTTATCTACCCACACACATACACACCCTTGCTGACTTCCCAATTGACGATGCGGCCAGAGAAGAAACACTGAATTCAAAGAGAGGCTATTTGTATTTTATTTCTGATCCAGCTGTACCCAAGAAGTGCCAGGAATCTTGTGAGAAAGGCTCCTTTCAAAAAGAAATGGAGCTGTATTTGAGGCAGTGTGAATTATGGTCCTCTGTAACCTCCAGTCATTCAAAAAATACTTTTTTTGCTCACCAAGGCATCATAGTAGCTTATCATGATAATGTGCTACACTACCAGATAGATAATTTTTTATTATTCCTGTACTGTGATAATTTTAAACACCAAAAAAGATATTATTCCATAAAGAGAACACTGCTAAATCTTTTTTCCTTTTAAATTTACATTTTTCCATGACAGCTTTTTACAGCTTACCCTTTCCATTAACATTTATCTTCCCCACACTTCAAAAAACCCACAGCTTACATGCTGTGCTTTGTCACTAATAACTGTGGAGGGGCAGGAGGTATCGTGTTTGGCTCTGAGCTGTCTCTGTGCTGGCCAGCCAGCTGCCACCCACATCACAATTAGTCAATGGACACCCTTATGCTCCAGCCTTTTCCTCAAAAGGGACACCCCTCTGAGTCTTATTCCACTCTCCAAGCACTGACTTTCCTTGAGTGTCAGAAAGTTTCATGTCTCTGAGATATTTGTGCCTTTTTCCAAAGTGGGTGAAATGGTTTGAAAGTTTTAGAAGGCCACTGAGGAATATAGCAAAAAAAGAAAAAGGTAATAGTTGTATTGAATTTGGAAGCCTTGAATTCAAATGTCCCACCCGGTTCATGCCCTCGGCTTAAAAATTATATTACATGTATTTCTTAAGAAAAACAAAATTCAGTTACATCACTTTTTTACTGAAATGTAGTTCATGCTCATGAGGTATCCCAGGCAGCTACACCATAAGGCAGTGCTTATGCTGTGCCTTCAGGACACATAACCAAGCAAGTACTGCCGTTTGATTTCAGTGATAGTTTAGCTCATATAGTCTATTTTTTTCCATGAGGGAGGTATGCATATTAGATTAAAAAAAATGGGTCATGCTGTAGTGGGTGCAGCCACTGGTCCTTCTTGCCTAATATTTGTATTTGTCAATCTCTTGTCAGATCTGTGTGATCTGCTTTAGATGAAGTCAAGTCCTCTTCTGCCCTGCTAATGCCAGCTGTGTAGCAATGTGTGTAAGCAAGGGAGTACTCATTCCCTGCTCATCACTGACAGCTGGTTTGGGACACATGAGGGTCAGCACAAGCATTTCATTATCTTAAGAACTGATATGAGTAACTGAATAAAATTCCAGGGTTTATTTTCATAAGTTCGCAAGCACTCCATTTAAAAGACTTTCATATTTAGCACTAGAGGATAGTTGGAAGCATTGTCATTGCCACTGAGTAGGGAATGGCTGTTAGGCTCCAAATAATGAGGATGGCTGCCTAGGCATTGGACACCTCCCTGGGTATAAGGATGGACTGAGACTTCTTGGGACAGCAGGTTCTGTAAGCAACTTGGCAGAATTTGACTGCAATATTGGTAACTATCCCAAATGTCTTCATGTATGAACTGTTTTCCATATTATTATTCTGGATATTACACCTTGTAAATAGTGGATGAAGATGCACAGAAATTAATTTCTCTGCTTTTACAGCTTCACTGTACTTGTCCATTTACAAATGCAATCTCCCATAGCATTCACTGCATAAAACTTCAACGTCTCAACATTTTCCTAAGAGGTTTCTCTTCAAGAATTTTTTTATGCTTGATTAACTGAACTCCTTACTGAGCTTACAGCATTCAGTTTGTTGCTGTTATTCTTTCCAGAAGATTCCCCCAGATTTGATGATTTTGGAGAAATAGGGGACCTAATTAAAAACAAGCTTTGTCAAATTATTCATCTGCACATTTTGACTCAAAATAACAACTACTTATTTGCATATATTTTAAGGTATCAGAATGTAGAGGGAGTTACACATAGGGGAAAAAAAGCCTAAAATACTTTTGCCTTACTAAACTTTGCTGTTGAGTATAAAAACAGAAAAAGAACATACTTCATTAATTGTTCCTGACTTAATACGGTTAATATAGCCTGCATCAATATATCTGATCCAAAGATACTATCCTTGTTATTAGATGTCCTGCAGCTGCTTTCATTAAAAATCTCAATATTTATGCTCTGGGAGGTGCCAAAGTGAAGTCTTGCTTAAGAGCAGCAATGTAAACAATGTTATACCTCCCTTCAGCAGGAACAGCTCACACACCTGTCCTGTTTGGAAGAGTTTCAGTTTGCTATTTTTATTTCCCTATGCTTGTAAACTCAGTAGGTTAAGGACTGGGGGGGGTGTTGTGTTTTGGCTGGGGTTTTTATCCTTTTTTATACATGTGCCAGCTACACCTTTCCTCTAATCCTTACTTGATCTGAGGGTGGGCATATCTAATCACAGGAGTGTTTGATGACCTCAGGGTAATAGTGAATATTTGGCATGCTTAACCTACTTCCACTGTGCTAGCTGCTGTTATCTTAGGCATAACTACTACCTCAGACTTGCCAAGTATCAGGTATGTGACATGGCACATATTTTCCCACAATGTCTTGCTCTTCCTCACCAAACTTAATACCTCCCTCAACCATGGGAAATGCCTCTGTGCACTGGCACATTGAGGACAGGAGTGAATATCATAAAATTGGAAATACCCATTGCCAGGAATCTCTACTTTTCTCTATAGCACAAGTAAATCTGACTCACTGCATTTTGCACTGTCCCTCTAAATATTGCAAGTGTTCATGTGTGGTCCTCAATATGTCTTTGCAAATGAAGGTATAGAACAAATTGTGGGCTGAGGCTGGCGTTCCATTCCAACGTCCCTAATTTGGCCCTTTTCTCCATGGTAAACCAAGGAGGCACAAATTGCAATAGATTTTATCTTAAAAAAGGCTTTCAGCAACCAGTTTTCCCCTGACAGAACAGTACTACCATCAGCACAAAGCTCCTTCCTTCTGGGAGATGGCTTGGAGCCACCCAACATCTGAGAGCACTATGAGTCCTCTCAGGCTTTTGGTGCTTCTCACCATCACCTGACATAGTTCCAGTACAGGCGGGGACAAGGACAGTGCTAGTGCAATAATAACACACTTAAGTATTTCGTAAAGGTTGTGACATGTCTTTTGTAATATATTTTCAAGCTTCCATAAGGACAACAAAGCGCAAACATGCTTTGTCATTAATGTTGAACCCTAGAAACAAAATATTTATAGAACAAACAGTACTGTAGCACACGGCTAAATCGCACAAATGTCACATCTGTTAAGAGAAATAATGGGATATATCTGTTCCTTGGAAATGGAAATATTTCCTCTGTGTTGTGAGAGATGCCTGAAGACCAGGAGAAACCCATGTGCCTTAAAGCTGAAGCTGTAGGAAGGCAATTTCATTAGAGTCTCCCAGAGACAACCCAGCCAGTCTCCCTGCCCTGCAAATGCTTCCCCACATTTTTGTTAGTTACCGAATCTTATGGAAAAGGATTATTGCAGTTAATATTAATCTCACTAATATAAATTTAGGAACACTACAGGACCAGCAGCAAATTTTATATATTGCAAAGTTTGTAGTATGTCCCAAATTCTTCCCTTACCAGTCAAGGTCCCTCCATAAGTGAGTGAGAGAAGTGGGGCTTTGGAGATTTACCACATGACAGGCTCACAGGCCAGGCACTAACTGAAGATGTAAAATCTCACTGTTTTCTAACGAGGATGGATCAGTTCCTAAAATGCTCTAAATTCTGCCACTGAAAATGTTGTAGTGAAGCATAACCAGACATAGATTATTACAACACAGATATACCTACAACACACAATTCTGTTACTAAACAGGCATAAAAGAAGAATTGTTTACAAGTGGTGAGCTGCCCATCTACACAACATATTGGCAATGTTTTAAGTCAAGCACTAGAAACCAACTGAAGTTGTTCTATATTACTGCTTCCAGTGCTAACACTACTGGTATGGTGGCAGAATTTTCCAAGGGGGGAAACAGCTATTGCTGGTATAATCCTTACACTAGGAGTGAATGTAATTTGCTAGAAAAATATTTTTCATAACCCTTGTGAGACAATGAACAGCAGCTCTTATATGCCAGTTCTGGCATACCTTTAGTAAGGGACCAGTAAACCTAGCCAGCTTTATACAACTTTCTCACAAAGAATAACAAATTTCTAAAAATTTGTCTCCTGATTAGAGTGTACCTTAAAAAAAAATAATGAAAAAATTAAAATTGGTCAACTTCTGAAGTTATAAGGAAAAAAATATTTGCTTTAAATTATATTTCTGCAAACTAGATTTCACTGGAAAAGGGAAAGGGAAAAGGGGAAAGAAAGCAAATAAATAAGCAAAAATCCAAAAGCTGAAATGTCAATGAGATGTTGTCCCAGTGGTATCTGATAGAAAGAAAGTTTGAAATTGGCAAACAGAAAACTTTCATAAGAAACATCTGCTAAGATTAACTGTTCAGTCTCCTATTGCAAACACGATGTTTTGGTTACATTCTGTTTCAGAAATATTATTTTAAACGATTGACAGAGAAGTTTTCTGACACAAGAAGGGAACCTTTTTAAATCTGTCACTGTCTGCCATATGCATTAATACTAAATGATTAAGTATAACATTGAGCTATCAGGCCATAACCATAACAAATTCAATCCACTGTAGACTGCAAAGGACTTTTGTAAATTCTGGGAGAATGACGTCTTCCTCCAATTACCAATAGTGGTTTCAGACCATCAATAAATTCTGAAAGAAAAAATCTGTATTGTGCTGAATTAGCACTGCACATTATAGCAAAGTGAGAAATATTTAATATATAAATATTATCTAATGTATACGTATATAAAGACACATGAATTTATGAGCACATTCACATGGACACAATCTGAGTAACACTCATCACTAAGAACTATGAAGAATATTTGAAAAGAGTTTGATTCACTACTGCATGTCTCCTATCTTATGCCCCATGGCCCCCATGTTAAAGAGGAATTGTACAGAAGTCTAGATCTCTCTATAGATGTTCAAAGTGCTTACATACCAGCAGCTTTGCTACAGATTTGTAGAATGTTTGGGCAACCAGGAAGCTCAAATGATTCTGCAGTTCCTCAAAAACAGTGAAGCAGAAAATGGAGACCAGGACATCTCGTACAGAAATTTATTCTACATTCCACTTTTTAGATGTCTTTAAAGTGTAGCAAGTCTTGTTAACCTACCTGGATCTGAACTACATGCTGAGAGTAACGCATGCTGTTTGCTGACCTGCACAGCGGAGCTGTCCTGACATGAAACGTTGCACATCTCGAGATACTGAAGAAGGGCGTCTTCTTTCTCTGTCAAAAAGATAAACTAAATTTTGAGAATTTGAAGATAAAATGTTGGTTAGGGCATTAAAAACCAAAATCCCTATTCTGCTTTGCTTTTTTTTTTTTTTGGCGGGCAGGATCCTTGAAGAATCAGTCTTTCTTGATCACCATATAGAGTAACTTTCAATTCTGTGTTCAATTCCTAGAAGAGGTATTTCTTAGAAACTATAACATAAATAATGGTTTCATTTGTTATTTCTGTCATTATTTTCTACTTTTGACAAAAATCAACATGAAAATAAAGTCCATACACAAAAATTTTAGTTTTTCAGGCCAAGCATTTTCCATGTCATGGTTCAGGTAAGAATCATTTTCTTCTCAGACAAATTACATCACCTCATAAATGCCAGCAGATTTCTGAACAACAGCAAAAACAGTATTATTAGAAGGTAATGTCTTTAGAACTTGAGGGCAATCAGAAGCTAATATTCAACAGTGTTCCCTTAGGGTACAAATTTTAGTTACATTGTAGTAGGAGAACAAGCTGTAAAAAATAGATTAAAACATTGCTTTACAAAACCTACAGACTTCAGTTCCAATAAGCTAATTACTTTTAGACTTGCTTCAGAAACTAAAGCTCAAATTAGCTTATAGTCCTGCGATGTGCTTCATTACCCCATGATCAAATACTGCTCTGAGGTTTCAGCCAGGCACAGTAAATTTGGTGTAGACCGATTGCTGCCTACAAGTCAATGTATGCAGTCTCTTTCAAAGCCAAAAATTATTATTCCATTGTGCTTTTTTCCTTCTTACACTTATATCTTCTTAGAGTGTTACCATGTCTCCAATGGATTTTAATTGCCACAAGGGCTCTAGGAGATTCTGAACCTCCCCTAATACCTCAATAAAGTAAGGGGTTTCAGACATTGAAAGGACCAGGGATGGAAGTATGACTGAAAATAAAATCATGATTCAAGCATTTCAAGTGTCACAACTTGAGGAAAGTAGCACTGTGAATGTCACAAATTCCAATCTTTTTTTAACAGTGGGCATACAGAATTATACTCTCTAAATATAACTATATCAGAAACACTAAAATGCCTGAGACACTCAAGTAAATGTTTTCATATACTCAATACCCAAAACTGAATAATGAAAAAAATAGTAATGAAAAATAAACTGCATTTCTTAAACTACTGGAATATAAAAAGAATATTTGCTTTCATAGTCTGGCATTAACGCTTGAAAAACTAAAGTGTAAGCAATGAAAACATGCCAAGAACAATAATAAGGGTGAAAAGGCAAATACTAAAAAAAATGAACCCTGCTTTGCCTTTTAATAAATGAAGTTAGGATTTTAATGTGGGTGAAGCATTCCCTCCACAAATTTATGAGCCAAATATCCAAGGAAACTATGTAAGAACAGAACAAAGAAAATAGTTCCTTAATGACTTATTATTTCATTAACATGCATCAATCATCTGTAAAAAATAAAAATAATCTTGGGACCTCAAATGTGGTGTCACCAGTGAGTTGCTATATGCCCATAGTGTTTCTTTCTCAGTGAAATGAAGGCTCTTGGTTTACTTGTTGTTTCTCTGTTGCTACTTCCTTCACACATCATGCTTGGTTTGCATACTGAATAAACAGAGCAGAAAACACAAGACTTACTGTTTCTTTTTATAAATTCACAAATGTTTCTAAGGTTTGTCCTACAGATTTCTGTCCCTAAGCTTTTTGAGACTAGGTAGGCATTGCGAGAGGAACTTAATGAACCTTCTTTTTTTTTCCTTTTGCAGCTCAGACCTGTTTGTTTTAAGCCACAGCCTCTGACCTGCTTGCTTCGCAATGTGTGGAAGTTACAATCATCAAAGCAGTTTCAGCAATACCTTCATGAGTTTTCAGACCCAATTTCTTCACGTGGAGGAAATGGCATGTTTTCTTTAAGCAACTGCATTTTTTTGTACTGTGACTAGTTTTATTTGTGCAGTGATTGGGAATGGCAACCTATTTCCCTAATCAAAGAAGGCATGTTTCTTTTTGGTTCCTATGCTTATTAGTGATGGCCAAAATTGTTGCAGTCAAATGCCCAGACTTAGAGGCTTTGCCCATCACTAATGTGAATATTTTTAGAGAAACCTTAATTACAGAAGGGTGATTTTTATCTTGCAAAGTCCTGTGGGTAATTCCATGCTTTTTGGTGACTCTGATTTAGTACTGCTCTTCTTGCTGTGGTCCCATGGGTGTTGATGCTGTGTGAGTGGAAATGCTACTCACTGGGGATTTCCTAGGCACAGCTGTGGTAGCAAGTTTGTACAGACCTTTTGCAGATCTAAAGGACTCTACAAAGACAGAGTTCATCAGTCTCCATGACATTTACAGGAATAGAAAGAGACTAAGTTTCAAGAGATTTGTTGTTTACATGGTGGAGTTTACACCTTTCCACCTACTCTTAAAATTAAGAAAGAGAAGCATGCTTTTCTTTCTTGCTCACTTTCTATTAATAGTGTAATTGCATTTTAGTTTAATTAGTTTGTATCTCAGCAAGACTAAGATATCACAGACAAAATAAAACCTACATGATGCATGCCAAAGAGTAGATATCTTTCTTATTCAACACAGCTATGTAAGAAAAAAAAGGCAATGTGAGTCCCTCTGAAGAAAACAAATCTACTCCAGGCTTATTCCTCTCAAGAAAACAATGCTGGTGCTTCTTCAGGCCAAGAGCTGAGATCATGGTGGACTTCACACATTAAAGATGCTGGCTAGGCAAGGAGGAGGGATGAACTGCCAATAACAGTGACCAGAGAGGAGCTCTGAGCAGTCAGGGGGTATAGCAGGTAGCCAGCTTCCCACCCAAGCTGGGGCAGAGCCAGACCTACAAGCAGGTCAAGCTAAACTATGACTCTTTGCTGTTTAGGCCACTTCTTTGGATACTCCTTTAGCAAATAAATGCAACTTTCTTTGGAGAAGCTGTTTTCTGAGTCACTTTAATCAACTGCTGTCACAACAGAGATAAAGGGTGTGTATGTGCCAAATCCAGTCAGTCCTGTTGAGTTAACCCTGCTGGTAAGCAGGAAAGTTGAAGCTTCGAGATGTAATCTGGAATTGGGAGCATGTATGACTCCCCCAAGAGGGACGAGATAGCAAGGATCATCTGTCTCCCAAAGCGTGCATTACTGGGAGACAAAAATAGGTCACCTTTCTGGGTGGCCACAACTGCAGCAGGGAAAAGAAAAGAGGCCTCTTGCTGCATCCTTTAGGCAGGAGAAGAAAAAAAAATGTTTCCTCTTCTTAAAAGATGGGAAGTTGAAGTCTTCTTCTACCAGCTAGGAAAGGAAGGCATGTAGAGGTGTTGCTATTCATCTGTCAATTGGTTATTAAAAAGACAATCCGGTGTGATTGCATCATGGTTTATTGTCCTAGAAAAGAAGCTTTTGCAGGTGTCAGCAACACAGGGCATGTGAAGAAGAATCAGCATGGTGCAAACCAGCATACTACAAAATGGGCAAGGACAGGTGGCACAAGAAGGCAGAAAGCCACTCTCTGACTCCATTAATGCCACCTTTAAGAATTTGCTGGGTTTACCCTGGAAAAAAACAAAAAAAAATCCCCAAATCCCTCTTCCCCCTCCCTCCCCCACAAAAAAAAACCAATAAACCAAAACCCCACCTGACCACAGCTCTGTATACTGCCACAGAAACTAGCAAAGTTATTTATCTTTTTTTCTTTTCCTGGTACGTTCCTCTGTTCCATTACTGACACATACATGGGTTTTCCCAGGACCTGAGGAGTCTTTGTGGGATGGTTGGATCATCAGAGCCATTAGAAGTATATGCAGATTATTTCTACCAAGCAGTGGTACAAGAAGTGCCAAGACATTTGCCATCTCTGTGAAGATCAGGAACAGGTATGAATGCTTGACATGTTGCTCAAGGAGGTTGATGTCCCTGCTTCAATGTTTTCATTTACAGAAAGGACGCTGCTGGTTTTCAGCCAGTTCTGTGCCTCCAAAATCTTGTGAGGGTCTCTGCTTAATCCCATAGAAAAGTTAGTACCCTCATCTGGGACAAAAAACTGCATGAAACGTTTCAGTTCTGTAGGCAAACATGAATTTTGCAACCTAAAGTGGGAGGGACCAAAGCTACTTCTATGGAAGGAGAAGAGGTGTGGTGAAAGACACAGAAAACATAGGGAAACTGGAGGGAAATTAGGAAAAAGCAAGTAGAGAAAAAGCTCAGAAAGCCAAGATTGCTGCTCCTATTGTCAGAGGTGTGCAGGTGGGGTTAACCTTTTTGAAATTACTGCTACCCTAGATTCCCTGATATTTTGTCTGTACAATAGCAGTGTTAGTCTGGTTTTCAGGGCTCTATGCCAGGCTCAGCACCCCATCAGTCTGCAAATGCAGCAGCCTGCTTTGCCTTTGCCTCAAACCAGTCTGATCCCCTTTTACCTCAATACCTGCCAGCATATGCTCCTTGCTACTGTTTTTTTTATTTTTATTTTTATATAAATAAAAATGTTATTCTTCCATAATAACTGGGTTTTGGAAGCTGGGGCTTTTACAAGGAGCTGATAGCATGACATTTACAACAAAGTCTACAGGGTTGGCAGTTTCACTTAGACCATATACTCAAACCTATGCAGATGGTTTCTAGTGGGCCCAACAAGTGATTTTCCTCAATACAGCTTTTTAAAAGGCTTAAAACTTTTTGTTTGCAAAATGATATTAATTATAAATGATTAATGCTGCTAATTGTCACTGAACTGCCATATGTAACTATGTCCAAACATCAGTCTCTAATTGTTCAAGCCTATGCTTCTGCAAATTTGTGTTGTTTTGCTAATTGAGCTTTGTCTTTATTTGGCTGAAACTTGTTGTGACTGGAACTGTTATTCTGGGGCTGTACGGAAGCCAAATATGGAGGCTTGATTCCAGCTGGGAACTATAATTGATATTATTATCTACAATGCAAATAGCTATAACTCAGTGTACTTCCTCTTCAGTAAGTTTTTCTTGGCAGGTTGAGTTGACCTTACTGTTGAATTATTCATTTTCTCCCCACTTAAAATATATAAGCCATTTCTTTACTCCACTAACATGACAGTCTGTTCAAGAGCTTAGCCAAATAAGGCCCAGTTCATGTGTATTTTGAACCTTAATAAAGCACCTCACTGGGACCTGCATTATAGCAAAAAAACTACGCTGTCAAATTTTGTAAACTGATAGCAAATTACATATTAACAAATCAGCTAATTATATGAGGATTGCAGATTTGGTATAATTTGCCAGTGAACCTAGTGTAATCTGGATGCAAACAAATCATAAGCAAAGTAAGAACACGTAATAAATCTACTTGCTTAGTATAAACAAACCTGAGGTGAACAGACTACAAATTAAACAAAAAAGAGGAACACACAATGGTTACAGGCCGAGTAGTAGCAGGAAGACGATGTGCTCACCCACGCATTCACCAGAGCATTTGCCTCAGCAGCACTCCACTACCACTAGCAGAGTTCAGAAACTGGCTTCCAGAGTGCTCCTTCAGGATGAGCTTCATTCCTCTGGGAACAGAGACACAGCATTGCTGCCTCTATATGGAGGTGGACTCTCAGTCTTTGGGAAGGGAAATGTTCTTAAGAAAAATTACAACTGATAGTGCTACAAAACTTTCTTTTCTGAGCAATACTGGCTTCATCAAAACTGGTAAAATTTACTGAAAACTAACCAGGTTTTATATTAAATGCCCTTATATCCTCAGGTAGTGTCATTGGGCAATAGGTGGTCTCTCCAGAGTAGGAGGTTACCTTAATACAGTGTTGCAAATACCTGTAAAACGGAATTTCTGCTTCCATGGCCTCAGTTTTGTCTGTAGGAATATGTCTGAATGTAGGGCATTTGCCTGCAATTTTATTTCCAGTGAAATAGAGATTAACTTCTGTAATTTTCTTAGATTGCTTATAGACAATCTGGTAAGGAGAAGAAAGGTTTCTGTTCCACTACATGAGGGATATTTTGCTGTCTGTTTTTGTTTCCACTTGCTAAATCATGTAGTTAAACTATGTTTGGATTCTAGTACATACTATATTGCATTATATTTCATAATTAACAGCTAAAATGTATCTCTAACTCTACAGGGAAGCCAGCACTCTTCCAGCCATGAGAATATTACATGTTTGAAAATTAATCAGACTGTGACAATACTAAAAATAGGATGCATGCAAGGAGATGGTGTACCGGCAGTACTGTAACTGAGGGAACACATGAAGAGCACTTCAATGGATGTCCCTCACATCAGCCCACAGCAGAGGCTGAAGGGAAATTTGGTAGGGTATCCTTTGTCCTCTCTGCACTGCAAGTCCCTCACAATGCTCCTGTCTCACAGATTCTCTCTCTAGCTTATCGTGTCCTAGAGTGTCCAAGAGATCAAATATCACCATTGCCCTTTCTTCAGAACCCCTCAGTATTTCCAAAGCTGAATATCCAACCTAGTATTCCTTTTTTCAATATTCCTCCCATATACTACCTTGCCACCTCCAAAATTCCACGTTTCTCTTAACTTCCTTGTCCAACTCACCCAGGCCTAAGCTTGCTGTGGATTTCATTGTCCTTACTGGCTTAATGCACTCCCAATTTTCAGCTCCCCAGCTCCTCCTTCCGTTCTGCTCCGAACTGCTGTCCTCAATCCTGTCTCAAAGCACCTCCTTTTTCCCTCACAACTTTGGGTATTCCTATTTCTCTCAATTCTCGGGTCCTTTTTTTCTGTTGTAAGGCTCCCAGTGTGAGGTTCTACATTTGTGGTATGTGGATGAGGTGCTCATCTTTAACCTGTTGTATTACTCCTAGCCATTGGCACGTCCTTCTGCCTTCTATCTGAGAACAGCCTGGTATTCCCAAACGTTCTTTGCCTGGGTAAGACTGTCAATTAATAATAAATAAATAGCAGGCAGGGACTAGAATATTAATTGTTGACCCCAATAGGACATAAAGGATAGAAAAGAAGGATCCGTCTGAAAAAAAAATTACCATGTGGTAGCCAGAGGAATGTGAAGACAGTGGCTTGTTTCATGATGTAGTCTGCCTGATGAAGCAAAGTCGGGCCCCTGAGGTGGATGCTTCAGGGAAGGAAAACAGTTGAGGAAAATAGCTCCTGGTTATGTTTCTAGTCTGGTGGCAAGTCAGAAGCTACACTCGGGTTTTTTTGGGCAATGCCAGCTCTGAAAGGAGCAGTGTCTGGGCAAGGGTTTGCTTTTGCATTTATTTTCTTGTTACGCTAAAACATCCTCATCCATGAAAGCCTTTCCCTTTGGTGTTCAACAGGAAATAAATGCAAGGCAAGAAAGGGAAAGGCTCTAGGAACTTTCCTCCCTCCACCATTCGAGCCATAAGCCTGTGCCTTTCTTGCACCCTTTTGCTTTCAGAGGAGATCCCAAAGAAACAATGCTCAAGTTATGCCTTTGGTGACTGACCTTGATACTAACATTTGCAGGTTTCCCTCTTTTCTTGGCCAGAACAGTTTTCCTCATTCCTTTGTCTTCATTACCTGACCTGCCCTGCCAAGTGCTGGATATTTGTGGGCCATTAAAGTTGAAGACCCTGACAACAGCACACCCAGAATGTCTTTGCAGAGCTTTGCTAAGACAAAGATGGTGCTGCCATTACTGAACTGGTGCTAAACATTATGCATGCATACCTCAAATTTATTGTCAAACTAGAGCTTCTACACTCATACCTAGAAAGAAAGAAAAGGCAATTAGCTTTGCAGAGTGGTTTAGTGCCACGTGCTAAGACAAAAAGTTGCATGCCCTGTTAGGTTTTAAGTCTTAATTGATCATTAAATCCAGCTATAAGAGCATATAATGCTATACATTAGAATATATTTCTCCTGCAAAGACATCAGCTGGATCTCTTCTGCTGTGGCAGTGCGAGTAGTGATCAGGCCTGCAGAAGTGCTAGAAAGCAATAGGTGAGCATTTCAACAGTTTGCAGGCAAGATCAAGATCCAGAAGGCCGTCATGTGATGCATCATGAAAGTGAATAAATGTTCATCCTCAATTTCCACATCTAACTTCTGCCACATGAAATTCCATAGCTCTCCCACAGATCCATCATCATTCCTGTCAATCTTTAGTTAATAAATCTGTTAAAATGAACCTTCTCTAATAATTTCAATGAGTAATGGGGTGATTGTACTACTGAGAAGCATCAAGGCACCTGGAACTGGCAGAAAGTTTTGAAACAAATCTTTAAATTTTCTAGAGCCTGTTGGACAGGAAGAAACAGTCAAAAGACAAAGCACCTTAGAGACACCCAACACATACATCCACAGGGAATGTTATGCTCCATCCCACTCTCATTTCATTTTACTCTTGAAGAAATGTTTTGAAAGGCTTTAGAAGTTTAGGGATGGTTCGAGATAACAAACAGTAACAGGCACTGAGACTGAACAGCACTTTTCAGTACAAATGCCATGCTTCCCTCATAATAATCTCACTCAATCTGTGTTTAGATATCATTAGACCATGAAGATTTCATACCCTGCAGTCTGCATTAACTACCTATGAGAAAATTTTATCCCAATTGTATATAGACACTAAATAAAAATGCAACAAGCAAATCGAAAAGTAGTTTGGGGGGAGAGCTGTCTAACCCCACGAATGAGAGTCGAGAGTGAGAAACACTTTATCTTACAAGGTTTTTAGTTGGAAAGGCACAAGCAGAGACCATTCTTCCTCTAGCAGTAATTTTAGCTCTAGTGTTTCAACCTTGACCTCAGAAGAAAGGACAATAAGAAAAAAAGTAAGGCAATCTATTTCTCCTTTGGTAAATGACTTACTCATTAATGTTATAGCAGAAATATCTGAGATTGTTTACAATGATACAGCTCTACAGACTAGAGTTGAAAAAAAAACTCTGTATTTTGTTTTCAAAAAGGAGCACAGTTTTGTGGCATTTGGCCAAGATTAGGTGCCTGATGGTAAGCACTTAATACCAAGGGCCTGGTTTTCAGAGTTGCTGATTGTTACACAAATCTCACCTGTCTCTGTAGTTTGCTGTGCCTCTTGCCATTCCTGGAAATCAGACTGCTTATCTGTGTACCTCGACATTGAATGTGTGCCTCTGGCCCAATATACTTGAGTCTGAAGGGGTTTTTCTCATGACTTCATATCTGAAAAATCCAAGTATGGGAACCAGGTGTACCTTCCTCCTCCACAGGTATGTTCATTCCCTGACCTTGCTAGTATACTTCCCAAGCTTATTGAAAATATACCTGCAGTTCAGCAGTTAGTGAAATGCAAGGAGCCACAAACCTACTAAGGGATCCAGCCATCCAAGACCCATGCCACGTGACTGCTTGTATATTCAGTGCTGCTTTCTAAAGCGAATAGTAGTACAGTGTATTTAACAGTGGCAGATATTAACTATCACTTTCAGACGTTTACAGCTCCTGAGCTCCTGAGCGCCATCAGCCATTTAAACAAGCACAGAAACATTTCCTTTACAGATACTGTACATAGAACTTCAGACTTTCAATGTATGCATGCAACAAATGTAAACTCCTGTATCTGCAGGATAATTGCTGTCATAGACTATGTGCAACTACTCACAAAGTCTTCATTCTCTTTATATTTTTCATATTTTCCTTTATGACTGAATCCCATTTTCCTTGAGTATTCTTAGCATATTTTTATGACTTCTGTCTCTTTCTGCATTTTTTGTGCCTTGACTTACCACTCTATTTTCACAACAGTATCAATAGTCAGCCTTACTTCAGATTGGTTTCCTCTTCCCTTTCATATGTTCTTCACAGGCTAACTAACCACAGTGGTTCAATATAGCCAGTCTTCCCCGGAGAACACAGTCAGGCCATGCAGACAAATGGGTTTAGGGGAATCATTCTGCACAAAATCCCGACATTGACTGCAATTAGTTCTTTCATACTGAAATGATGATTAACATGTGGCTTCTTGTCTCTCAGAACAACCACAGCAATGCCTGTAGGCAGTATGATCTACTAACACTTGCTTTCACTCCATTCTCATACAGAAAAGCAAGGCTTGGATACTCAGAAACACCCAATGTAAAGTAGTCTTGGGACTTCATGCCACAGAATATGTCACTAAATTAATATGAAGTAAAATGGCAGAGAGTAAAAGACTACATAATGTATATTTGTCAGTCAAATAAGTGTTTCCTTAACTGAACAGTTAAGAAATGCAGTCGTAACAAAGACTTCATGAGACAGCTATCCAATAAAGCCTTTTCTCCTCTTTGGGATTCCAATCTTTTTCAACACTGATGATCAACAAGATGATATTAAGACTTTGATAACTGGTTAGAACTTGTGCGTAGTGCTGTGTCTTATACACGCAAGTTTTTTTTGTGAAGAAACAGATCCAATTGAGGGAAGTTCAGTTCACTGCTATTACAGTGGCATAAGAGACTAGTCCAAAATAATAAGCACTTGGAAAGGATGAAATTATGCAAGTACAAAGCACATTGTAAATATCTTTTAATCCTCAGATGTTCCTGTGCCAGTTTCCCCTCCCTGCTTTATAAACCAGGCTGTCCAAGGCCACACAACAAGTCAATAGCTGAGCCAAAACAGACTTCTCGTGCTTAAATTTCATTTTGAAGTCCCAATGTTTCTCTTGTCTTTTACACTGCACCTCTATTTCCACCCTGTGATCACTACTCAAATCTCTCCTTTACTAAAGAAAATGGAAAGACAGGTTATTGAAGCCTTTTTACACCTGTGCCTGGCAAATTCAGTCCTGGGCTGTCATGGAACTTTTGCAGAACATGTTGCTCTACAATTTTGCAGTGTCCATAGTTCAAAGTATCTTTAACACCAGCAGACATCAGATGTTAGCTTCTTTTCCCATATCCCATCTGAATGGCATCTGAATTCATAAATTCTAGCCCCTTAGCAACAATTTTGTCTGTAGACTTGCTGGGAGACAAGCAATCTTAGGAAGAACAGATTCCCAAGGAAAACTAATAAAGCTGCCAGAAGGGCAACTACAGCATTTCCCATGTTGGAGACATGTCTATGTTCATAGTCATGCTGTTATCTTCAAAGTCACCTGATTGTTTCTCTTCCTTCATCATAGCAACAGCTTCTTTCCTCCTAGTCCAGCAATGACATCTTGCATCCTCCCTGTCCATAAAATACATCCCTGCCTCTAGCATTTTGCTGGTGAAGAATTCTGCTTTCCTGATTGATTGCCAGCCAAGACTGCTCAGATACAAGTGAGGGTGATTCAAGCTTTTGGATAAACAGTCTTGAGTTCCTGCATACCTGAATCTAAGCCAAATTCCTGCAGTAGCATTGCTCACTAGAGCTGACTGCCATCTCTAGATCCCAAACAGCATTTGAACTAAGCTCTCTTGAAAGGATGTCAGTGTTGAGATATACCATTAGTACAAACAGAGTACAGTAACATAGAAGGCTGCAAACTACTTGTCTGTATTTATAATATAGACATTTTGTTTAACATCCTTTTTTCTACTTCATGTATTAATGGCACATATTTTGATAAATGAAAAGCATCAATTTGCTACCTTTTAATGAAGTAGTTGGTATACCTAGCTTCAGTTTAGCTGGAATCCTATCAAAGACTCCTTTAATGCTGACCACAGATGCACAGAAATAGAGAGGATGGTTGCTTTTGTTACACTTGAAGGGTATCAAAACTTTATCAAGTCCCTAGCATATTTGTTGCATTTCCTTTCTCCACCATTCTTTCATCTTTATGCTCAAAGCCTTTATCTAAAGTACACTTATTGCATATCTCACGTAGACAAGGCAAAATCTTTCTGCACTCCTTCTATGGTCCCAAGCTAGAAAAAAGCTTTTCAACATGTGCTTATCCCAAAGTCATGAGTAGGACAGGTTTTCTAAAGGAAACTTTTTTACAGAGCAGAGAATCCACCGTGCTTGGTGTGATCATTTTTGCATGAGCACCACACAAGGAAACCATGTAGAGCCTTTCATTCCCTTGCACTTGGCACTGCTGAGAGCACACCTCAAAAGCTGTGTTCAGTTTTGGGCCCAAAAGAAAGACATTGAGGCACTGGAACATGTCCAGAGAAGAGCAACGAAGCTGGTGAAGGGTCTGGAACATAAGTCCTTTGAGGAGTGGCTGAGGGAGCTTGAGTTGTTTAACCTGGAGAAAAGAAGGCTCAGAGGAGACCTCATGAGTCTCTACACCTACCTGAAAGGAAGCTGCAGCCAGGTGGGAGTTGATCGATTCTCCCAACTAACAAGTGACAAGACCAGAGGAAAGGACCTCAGGTTGTGCCAGGGAAGGTTTAGATTGGCTATCAGGAAAAAATTCTTCACTAAAAAGGTGATCAGGCATTGGAAGTGACTGCCCAGGAAAGTACTCAAAAGTCATGTGGATGTATCACTTGGGGATATGATGAACAAGGTGGTGCTGGTTTAATGGTTGGACAAAGTCATCTTAGAGGTCTTATCCAACAGTAATGATTCTATGATTTTATGAGTGTGGCAAATGCAGGAGGCTGGAAGGGAGAATTCAGTCAGAGATGGCCTTGTTCAGAGCATTCTGAAAGACTTACGCGTGAAATGTAAGACAAGGCCAAGTATGCTGTGCAAATGTTATTCTTCAATAGTGTTTGCACTAGGTGGGGATTTGGATTTTGGTTTGTGTTTCAGAGGAGGCTGTTCAGAGCTGGGAGTTTCAAAGGTCGTTAGAGCTGGTTGTCAAAAGTCAACAAAATTGAAGACTTGGTGTTATCATCAAAGGTATAGTATCTTCTGTTCTCCTGAAGATTTTGTAACCTTACTTTAAAATTCATCACCTTTCTGGCACTGTCCTGTGGCAGTTCACTGAATGGAATCTGTGAGTCTGTTCCAGTGCCCACAGATTGTGAGGTTTTTCAAAAATTCTGTGTACTTCTTTTTACTTCCATTTGCCTGTGAATAAAGTACTTGTTGATAAGTAACTGCAGAATGCATTTATCTGAAGGAGGAAAATGAGGCTTTGAAAGACAGGGTGGTGATCCACCCCACAGGAGCACAAACTGGAGTCAGACATGCATTTCTATCTCATATGAAAACTTATGCAAGTCCATCACCTTTATCATTTGCTGGAGCTAAAGTAAAAGCAAGACTTGTGAACATCATGAGATTTAATTTTTTTAAAATAATGTATTTATTCTCAAAGGATGTTTTTATTATGTGTTGTAAATTATTTACTTCAAATTAAAAAAAAAGCTCTTCAAGAGTGGAATGAGACAGGAGTCACGTCCCATGTTAAAGCTGGCACTGGCAACCAGAAGTCCATTTATTAAAAAAAATGGAAACTTCACAGAGTTTAAGATATCTTCTTATCTTCTGCTGTTGAATGACCGACAAAAGCAGGGGAAATGACTCACTATCACTGAAACTAAATGGAAGATTCGTATGTACGTTAATACTTTGTTCAGTTATGAGTTTAGTTATAAATTATTCAGGAAAAGTTGTTTCCTGACAAAGAAATTAGCCTTTTGTGTTCACAATATCCTAGTAATGCTAAAAGACAGAACCTGTATGCAGAAGAAGGAATTGAGATCCATTGCTGAAAATTTAATTTGTTGCTCTCAATCTATTGAAGAAGGTTGTTCAAAATTGTACTTTTGAAGGTGAAAGAAAATGTCATAAAATCCCAGCAGTTTTGGTGCCTGGGCTGTGCATAAGCATAGTTTTTCAAAAAGGTAATATCTAAACTGTGTAGAACACAGAAATATTGAATACTTTCTCAGATGACTGTGAGGACTTTAAAAAGCATCAGCAGTAAATCTTCAGCCTTTCTGGCAGCACGTAGATCTCAGGCTACATCAAAATAATTCAAACTCTTCTTGAAATAATACGGGAGATAACATCTAAATTTTATTTCAATTTTAATGTAGTCTTTTACTTGCTTTAAAGGCCAGTTTTGCACTGAAGTCAGCAGAAATACAAGATGTTATGAGCATTTTCAGCAGTGCAGCACAGGGACTCAAGTTGTTTGAAAGGCAGTAGTAGCCAACACAAGCATAAGAGACACAGTTCACAGAGTACCACAAGTACTCAGCTGTTCAGGGGGCCCCTCCTGCCCTAGAGAAACCATGTCAATGTTCTACCAGCCCAAATGAAGGCCACCCTGGGCCCTTGCATTAAAGAGCTTCCATTAGTTGTTGGGGAAGCAGGACTGAGCACGATTCACCATAGAATTTTAAAGGGGTAGAAAGTGATTAACGTTAGAAAGTGATTAATCTTAGCATAAGCTCTTGACATACTCAGACACCAGCTGGATGCAGCCATCTGCATGGAGGCTGGCAACAGCTGCTCCCACAGTCTGGCAGAGGTCTGTCAGAGCATGGGGAGGAGCCTGTGCAAATCAGGAGTGTATGCTGAAGTGCTTCTTTCCTTTGCTATTTCTCCACAGGAAGAAAAAAATTTATTGTACTTGAAAGCACTTGAAAGGAAGGAGGGATGCTAAGTATTTCACACTGTAAGCCTCTATGATCTGTTAAAAAAAAACAAAAGCCAAACCAAAAAAACCCAGGAGTACTTTATAAAACAGGTTCCAAGAAAACCCAGGAGTACTTTATAAAACAGGTTCAGCTGTAACAGAGGAAGAATGAATTTGAGATCCTGTGCGTAACTCCTGGAAAGATTTCTGCTGGCTCATATCTATCTTCCAAACAACTCAGATTACTGATCATGAGAGCTGGTTCTTCTTCTTCTTCTGTCAAATTTATTCTTGAAATTACCTTCCTGAAAAGTACATATATCAGGATGCAATAAGAAGTCTGGATACCTCTTGGTGATCTCAATTATTGTCCTCTCTCTTTGAGGAAATTAAAATGTCTGATTTTGCTTTTGGCTTCTAAGTGGATTAATTTAAATGAATCATCGAACACAGAGTCTTGTAGCCCTAAATCTTATCCACCCAAGTACCCAAACAAGCTCCATAGACTTTGGTTTAAATGCTATATTTATTTGATATGGATGAGAGTGAGCTTTATTCATCTCCAATAAGCCATTCTTTAAAAATATGTGAAAAACCTCACACTCTAGTCATATTCTTTGCCCTCACACATTTAACTAACAGAGCAATATTACCCATGTAAATAAGTTACATTTTCAAGTATGTAGTATAAATATTGCAATGAGAAGAAGCTAATAAGTTTTCCAAATGAATTTCATCCTTTTTTTGAGGCTAAAAACCTTCTTGTGTTTTAGGGATTTAAAATTTAAAAGGTCATCTTCTTCATCACCTTGCCTCCCTGCAGATAAAGACTCCTGGCACATATTTGTACAACGGGTGCATGTTTGCTCTAAGAAGTGTGGTAGAAATTATTTCTTTCCCTTCAAGGAAATTAATACTTTCCCTTCAAGGAAGGCGTTGGAGGCCCAGCAGAGGCACCCAGAGTACCGGTGCAGTCTGCACACAGAAGGCGTCAAAGACTCATCCAGAAGTAGCCTCAGATGATGTGTAGAGGCATGGCATCTCTGTATGAGCAGTTGAATTAGAGAAGTGTCAGAGATCCCTTCCGAGTCCTCAAGATTTGTGGGTTTGCAGTTTTCAGCTTTCTCTCAGGCATGTCCTTCACAGCGCTGACTGGTGCTTATCACAGTGACAGCCTCATGCAACAATAATGTTTAGAGATGGGGTAAAACTCACTCTTGCAGTCTAAAGACAGAAAGGTAAGACATTAAGCAAACTCTTCCCTTCTTTCCAAATTCTGCTTTTAAAATGGATTTGTTTCCCCAAAGGAGAAGAAAAATCTGAAAGTGAGGTGTAGCCAAATTCTTCTTAGCCTCCTCCTGCCCTTCTTCCCAAGTAACCTTATGAAAAGAAAAATGGTGAAATGCTTTCTTACTTGGCAAGTTCTTCTCATCATTTTCTTTAAGAAGTACATGTACCCACAGTGCCTCTTCCTCTGTTCAGCTGGAGATTCCAAAAATTCTAGATTATTATGTGACAAAATCAGGCAGCAAATAGTGATTCTGACAAGTGACCAGGAGCACTCATCTTCAAATATTTCTCTGCCCTTGCTCAAAAAAGATGCAGCTGAGCAGACCCCACATGGCAAGGAACCTCAAGCACTGCAAGGAGACTCTGCTCTCAAACAAGAGGGATCATCTGTTTTAAACAGCACTTATACTTTCTAATTCTCCTAGGCAGTATTTTTTTCAATCAAGCTATTTTCAAAAATCTACTTTCTTTGATCATCAATAAAGTTCTTTACATGATCAAACTGTCTATAAAGACAATGTTTTTCAACTGGATTAATCCAAATTAAGCATTTTATTCATAGCGAGGCACTGAAGAAATTGATCCTGTTTCCTGAAGAGCTCCCAGGAACTCATACAGAAGAAGAGAAATTAATGGACTAGAGCTTTTTATTTAAGTGCTCCATTTTCAGAATATGAACACTTAAGTTTGGGCCTATATTTTTCCTTAAATTAAAACAAATCTGAAGTGTCAAGAGATGTTGGACACTGGCTAATGGAAAGCTGTCCAGATCAATTTGTCCTGCTGCAACGTAATACAACACATTTTAGCTGTCGTGGTTTTCCTTTGTTAAAAGCTCTCTACAATTAGATCTAAAGCACCAATATTAATCCACAAAGCTCTTTGCTTTTAAAAAATACCACAAATCATTATCCTGTGTTAGTACTACTGTGTTAGTACAACATTGCTGCCCATAATGGAGGTTCTGGGTTGTGAACAAAGCTCCTGTCCCCGTGAACACTCTTGTGTTCCGCTGACCTAGTGGGGAGCTGCTCTGGCCACTGCATTGTCTCACCTTTTTTTTTTTTCCCTTTTTTTTTTCTTTTTTTTTTCTTTTTTAATTTTTCTTTTTTTGAGGAGGAAGAGATGAAAATAAAATACCATGGCTTTTGAATTTTAGAAGTGAATTGAAATTCAAACCTCACATCACAGGAACAGATTTCAAAGATAATATACAGTCCTGCCACACGTTACTGTATTTCATAAACCCATATGCACAACCATCTCTGGTTGTTACTTCAGGCTGAGATCTTCCTTTGCAGTTAAGATAGTACCACTAACTCCTTTCTTTCTGGAAATTACTTTGTATTAAAAATATTTGAAAAGTTAAAAATTAAGTAAGCAGAATAATAATTTTTTTTTTAAAAAAAGCATGAGCAAAAAGGAAAGAATAACTAAAATTCCCTTTTTCTGATACAAAGTAAGTTCCCCAAGGTTTTTCTCATTCAAGAAAGGGAATGAAAATTATTAGAGAAGAACACTGATAGTAAATTTAACAGAAACCAGTGTCACAGTATGTTGCTGTCCTCCTCATCCTCCTCCCTCTATCCTGACTCAACAAGGGCAGCTGTTAATCCTTCCATTTTTAGCACAATGCAAACCTTTCTCTGTTCACTAATCCATCACCACATCAGCAGCATCAGCTGATGTGCAACCCCTTTCGCCTACAACTGCAAACTCCAGTAGTCTCTGCCAGCATGCCTGATCCTGCATACATCTCCTGCCCAAAATTCAGTGCCTTGAAAGGTTTGTGGGGTGAGCAAAACATCACCCCTTGAATCGTGCCTCAGGAGAACTTAGGCAACCTGAGTTTTAGTTTGTTTTCTTTAAAAGGCAGTTTAGTCGAATAGAGCTCAGATTTACGGGATAAAGGGGAAGAAAAAACCCTACTAACACTGTCATTAATCTCACTGCAGTGGTGGAAATAAATTCCATTTGTGTTCCTAGGGAGGGTCTTTGCTTTATGATCCAGCAAATGCTGGATGCTACAAGGCCATTTGAACTTGTGCCAAATTCAGTAGAGACCCACAGCAGTGTAAAACAAAGTCATTTAATTCTACAGTTAACTAAACTTCTACTATAAATTGTAGGGATATACCCTACAATTAAATCCACAGCTTTGGCACTTAGACTCTGTTTGAATTTGAATCCACCTAAATTTTTTATAAATAAATCCTGATTATTTTTTTTTATAGTCAGTAACATGCAAAGAAGGAAAAGCTGTAGAGCCCAGCATTCATTTTACAACTCTTTTGCACCATTTTGGTAATGTGGAGGGCTGAGTACTGATACAGATCATGCAAGAAAGCACACCTCAATGAAACTGAAGAAGGCATACTTAAGCTGCATGCAACAGTATAATATACAAAGGGCAGATCCACCAGTTTAAAAAACCCAGATGAACACAACACAGAACAAACAAACAAAAAAGTCAAAAATCCCAAACAACTCTGCAACACTCTGCACATGGTAAAAGAGCATTTATATACAAGGCCTTACATCCATTTGTCTGGTCCTGAAAAATTGCAGGACAACTTGAATTAGCTGTTCTATAATGCATGGCATAAAACACAGCACATAATTCATTCACACAACACTTTAAAAGCATTTGAATTTTGAAATTCTTTGTGATATCAATAACACGAGGCATTTAACCTTTACAAAGAATGAAATGTACATCTAAAATTAAATTTACTTTTATTCAGCTATAATAACCTCTGTCCTACATCCAGAATATGGATTGTTCCTCTCTCACCCATTATGTTTTCTCCCAAGAAGAACTCTCCAGGCAGAAAATGTCTCCTCTTGTGCTTGCAAACAGCTTGCTCAGAAGCAGCAGGACCAATGCACACATGCAAAGACAGGGGCTGTAGACATATTCCTGCACATAACACAAGGTACTTCAAAGCAATTGGAAGCTGCTTCTGCATCTTCTGCAACCCCCAGAGGAAATGGTCTCAAAAGTGGAATACGGCCTTTGCTGCTGATGGGGAGGGTTACTCAGTTTCAGGGACAGCATACTGCATATTCCTGCAAATTGTCTTGCACCATGGTGTGTACAAAAGGGCTTTTATTACTACTAAAAACAAAAACGACCCAACCGGGAAAGTGTGCGAAAGTACCTGAGAGTTGAGTTATATCAGCTTTGAGGTGGGACACAGTAGCAGTAATTAGGAACAAAACAATCTCAGGAGGCAACTTAATAATGTAAGTGGCTTCTGCATGAGGTCAGAGTTGCTACAAACCTCACCCATCTGTGAAGCACAGTCAGATTTTCTGCTTGGGTTCGGCTTTATCCAGCAAGCCGAGGGAAAGAGGAATATAGAGGATGTAGGCATAAAAAGCTCTGGCTCTTGGCTCTGGAAGAAACAGAAAACAAAATTACATTGTCTGAGGAACTTCCTAGAACACGATTTTTGCAAGACAATCAGATTCAGCTATCGGCAATACAGAGCACTAGTCCATTACCTTAGAACAACAATACTCAAAATTTCACCTTCATAGTTCATCTTGCTGTGCTAATAAGTAAAAAAGAAAAAATAATGCCTTGAGAAAGTGCTAAAAAAAGTCAAACAACAATGTAGAGGGTGATGTAGTACAGCAGGTGTCTGCAATTGTGGCATTATATCTGCTAGCACAGTACTATCTACTGAGCAGTTCATGCAGGAGTTGTCCCAATGTACTCAGGATGTATAGAAACTGTACAATTCAGGACCTTATGTCCTTTTCACGTCAGATTGCATGTATGAGAGAAAATGCCATGCTGTCCCCCAGCCTGCAGCACAAGGGACTTTTCCCATGGAGGAGGAGGAGGAGGAAGGTACTCACCAGGCCTTGTCCTATGACTGCAGGGAGAGGCATCCAGCACATGAACCCAGACTCAGAAGCTCAGGAGCAGGCATGAGGCTCACAGGCTGAGAATCAGATTAAAACCTGTCTG
The DNA here is from genome assembly GCA_013398175.1 of Climacteris rufus. NCBI lineage: Eukaryota > Metazoa > Chordata > Aves > Passeriformes > Climacteridae > Climacteris > Climacteris rufus. Next base: position 2,128,788 of record VZRZ01004928.1, on the reverse strand, counting down.
CTAAAAGCCTCTTCAGATAATCTTGCACAGAGCCTGGTACTCGTGGGCAGTAGGGAGGGAACTCCTCAGTGACTCCATGGGAGGACATCCATCCCTGGCACAGGATAGTGATGTCAGTACCACATTTGTTATTCAGGGAAAGTGAAGGCATCCCTGGATAGACATACTAAATACAAAATGGCTTTCTCAATATGCCTTTTAAAAACTTTCATTGTTCTTCTTCAATGAGAGAGAAAAATAAAAGGTTAAAAATCTTTGTCCACTGGTGTAGAGCACTCTGCATCTGAAAAGCCTCCTCCACTCTTGGCAAATGCACATTATGCCTCTACAAATGGAGGCCTTTCCCCAAAACCCAAAGACAAGCAAAGTCTGCCTCTTCTGGCCAACAAGGACATGAAGTATCCATGGGTTTAGGACTTAGAATTGATCAGCATTTTTTAAAAGAATGAGAAGTTTTTAATATGAGCTTAATTTAAATAAGAAACAAAAGCAAGATTAAAACCAAAATTAAATTCAGTGACACAAAAGGCTGGACTGTGATACACAAATATAAGCAACCGGATTCTTAACAATACATTGATTCAAGTTTCCTTTCTAGAAAAAAAAAACTTCGTTTTCTTTTTAAAAATCAGTATTGGTGGGAACATATTGTCTCAGTAAAGAACATTCGTTACTTTTCTCTTTTCCCCACTCCTTTCCCACCCAGTTATGTTCTCATAAAGAGAAAGTAATTATAACAATTTCACCGTCCAGACACTTGAGAAGATGTTACAGTGAACACAGACCACCCACTAACTTCATCTGCCTCGTTTATGTAGCCCCAAATTCTTTCAGATTTTCCACTGCCCTTGATAATAAAGAACATAAGTTTTTTCTTTACTTTTTTGATTTTTAAATACAAAGGGCAAAATGCAAGGGCAGGTCAGGGAGAATTTGTTGAATGCCAAAAAAAATCCAAGACATCATGCCTGTCCTCTTGCCTGATTAGTGTGCCATCAGCCATAGCATCCTCCTTTCTTTTCCACTCACATTGTAGCTTCAAGATCCAAACTGGTTTCCCACTTAGTTTGCTCTCTAAGGTTGCTAGACACTGACCAATTTCCTTTCTCATATGAACCTTACCTTTCTTAGAAGTAAAATACACAGGTAAAAGAAAAGTGAAATTAGCTCAGAAACACAGCAGTTTTTATGTGATTCTGTGGGTCAATGCCTTTATAGAGCTTTCTCCTCAGAGTGTACAAGTTCTCTAATAATATAAAAATAGTAGTAATAAATATTTTGTTGCTTAACATAGTTTGGTTTCAGTGTTATCACACAGAGCTGTGTTCTTGGAGGGGTCTGTAAATGTGAGCTTACTGCTGACAGGAACAACAGAAAAAGAGACAGTTGAAACTGTATTTCACTGTTGGAAAAAAAAAAATCTAGATAGACTACTTGCTAGTTAACATATTGGCTTTGCTGTTCACTTCCAAAGGTCACCTTCTTCCTGCTGTGGAGCCTTCTGCCACGTCTGTCCAGTCTAGCTATTTTTGCCAGATACTTTTTGTCAGATTAGGTTAATTATTAACCCAAATCACAAAAACAACCCCATCAAAAAATCCCTTTATTTTACTTGCAAACTGGGTACATTACTGACAAAAGCTGAACAAGCTTAATCTACCATAAACAGCAGTCATGTGTTACATTTACATAGCTTTTGTCAGCAGTGCTTCACAAAAACACACACAAATAGGGATCACTTCATCCTCCACTAGACTTAATCAATTTGGAATTGTTAAATGTTACACGATGGTGCTTTGTCAAGCAAAGGGCAGGGCACAACTTCAGGGAAATACAGAAACCAGGGGAAAATATTTTAAGAAGGTCAGGCATCAACGCAAACTGAAATATATCCTGATTCACAAAATAGGTTCCATGTAAGTTTTACTGACTGCAAATAGTCAGGGGCTTTGATTTTCTGCTTCACTGCAAAGGTTCAAACCCACACATCTTATTTTACCAGTAGATAAACATCTACCTCGGGGTAAAGCTAGTCCCTTAGCTGAAACCTGACAGCCTGAATGCTAGCTATCTAGACTTACTGAACTGTGTAGATATCTTTACATTATAATCTGTCTGTAAAAAGATATTATGAATTTCAGTCTTAAACCAGTTGCCTAATTTTCTTCCCTTGACTTACTACTGAATTGCCTACTGTAATTCTGAAGCTTTCAGTGGAAAAGGGTTGATTTCTCATGGGGAAATGCAAGCTAAACACCTGAAAAAGAAAAAACAAAAACACACACCAAAACTCTACCAGTATAGAGACTATGTCCTCAGTAAAAATTTCAAAAGCAAGTATTCTGAATATTGCCTTGTTGAGACTACTTGTAAGAACACTTAAGTTTAAGAACCAGTGCCGGATGAGCAATTTTTATTTCTGCACTAACATTAGGTTTGGGATTGGGGGGTTTTTTGGTTGTTTTTTGGTTTTTGGGGGATTTTTTGTTTGTTTGTTTGTTTGTTTTTGTTTTTGTTTTTAACTTGGGTGCTTTGAGAGGTTTTTTTTTCAACAAAAGGTGTCTCAATATTCTTTTTGATGCGGTCCCCATAAGTTTAATGAAGACAGCATTTAGCTTAGCCATTGTCAACAGGCCAGGTGGTGGCAGGTTTCAGTAAAACACCAGCAGTCAGAACATGCTCTCAGGACATGGTTGCACACACTGAAGCTCACTTTGGTTGCACAGGACCTGTTCTTGAGGCAACAGGGGCTGCCTCAAGTGTCTAATACAGCAAGCATCAGAACAGCTAGAAGACCGTTCAGGATACACACCAAACTACAATTTAACAAGACGAGAACATTCTGGATCCCTGGCAAGAAGATACTTTATCATTGTAGGTAACAGCTCACTTAACATCACTAACTCTAAGACCTTGCTCAGCTACAAAATGCAATTAATCACAGTTTAAATTAGCTTTCTTACAACTCCTGGGTTAACTCTGTGTTCACCTCTGCCAAAACACACTACTCTCCTCCTCTGCAATTCCAAACAATCCCTCACCATAGGTATTTCCCTTGCAGCTTCTCACAGCGCTGTGCACGTAGCTGTAAATTGCACAGCCACACCAAATGATCGGAGGCAGAAATGAATGCATAGAACTGTTGGCTGTGTATCCTGGGAACTGCAGAAAGCTGTCAGCTCTGCCTCAGCACTTCTGCTCTTAGCTCCTCTCCCCCTTGATCCAAAAACTAGACCAAAAAGGAAGAAATATTTCCAGGACCCAACTTAAGTTTCTGCCACCACGGCCTGATGGGTCTCTGCCCAGTCAGCCCCTCATCACAGTCGTTATTCACGTTCCTTTCAGGGAACTGCTGCAATGCCTGGAGCGCTTCCACAGGGAGGGCAAACCAGAGCTGCTGTGGGAATTTAGCAGCTGCCCAGAGGACAGATAACAACAGGATGCCATTTATCCTCAGCAGCAGGGTTGGAGGTCTTGCCGAAGCAGTTAGAGGTCAAAATTAGTTACCAGGCAATGGCTGCTTAGTGATTCATGCAAAATTAGTTGTGACCTCAGCCAAAGTGACTGCGGAGAAGTGTTCACGTGGCACTAATTAGCACTGCCACTGGATGGCTCCATGCAGGTCACAGCCGGGTCTGGATCACACGGTGAATTACCCCATCCCACTAATGACGCCAGTGTTAATGAAGCGAAAGTTTGCTCCCATGGAAAAGTTAAGTCAGAAATTACTGCTTTATCTGACGCAAATACAACAGGGAATGAAGGCTCTGTCCCTTCCAAGAGCATCAGCCAGTGCCTGGTCAGAGAGGGAAAGCAGGAATCCCATCCCAGAAGCTGAACCCCTTACTCCCAACCACTGTTTAAATTAGTTCTTCCTCTTATGCATTTTAATCCCAAAAAGGCACAATTTTTTGTCCTGGAATATGGGAGCAAGCAGGTAACAAGCAATGTGTGGGATTAGTAGTGAGTGCATAGCAAAGGTGTAAGATTTGGAGCCACTGTGAAAACACACTCATACTGAGCTTCCTCACTTGATTGCCACAGTGTGGCTGAGTGCACATGAGAGCAAGAATTGAGTCTATTTTTCACCACATTAGAAGCACTTTCTGAAAAAGTTTCTCTTTTGACGGTGGGGAAAAAAAATTATGTTCTTGGGTTGGATGTATTCAAACACATTATAAGGAAAGAAACACATGGTACATTAAGTAATCTTATTTGTAGATCTTTGAAGATTTAGGCAAATTTAATTTCTAAAGAAATCAAGTTCGCCACCCAGTCCCAATCATTTCAAAACATAAAATCTTATCAGCACACAAGGAGACACGGTGTAGCAGCTTCGTTTTTCTTATTTGGCGATCTGGGGAGAAGTCAGAAAAGAGAAGAGAAAATCCTGAAGACATCCTAGTTTTGGAGAAAGTGCAAACCTAGAGCAGCTAGGCAAGAACCCAGAGGAGCTGAAGCCCAAGTCTAGAGGCAAGACAGCAGGGAGTGACATCTGTGGCAGTACCATGGGATGCAGCAGAACTCCTGGTGGTGGGCAGGCAGTACACTGACAAATCCTGGCCAGAAGACTGTATACCATGCTCTAGAGACCCACGTCCATTTCATTTCAGTAGAAGCCTTGACTTTCTTCAGACCTTATTTACTTAATTATTAAACTTCCTAAGATTTTACTTGGCAGAGAGAAAAAAGGTCTGCAACATTTCCCAGCAGGGTAACTTTGAGCCAGCCAGTGAAACTTGATATGTGTTCTTAATCTTCAAGACTTGTGTTGACATCACAAGCTGCTAAAGTGGAGCCAATGATCAGGGGAGCTGAAGTTTGGATTACATGAAGTGCTCTCTTTTTGTTTTTCTTTCTAAGCTATTATTGCTTTTAGTGCAAAACTAAAGAATTAAAATAATTTTAAGGGCATGGGGAGTTACATCTCTAAATAACAACAGCAGTATAGGATGGCCTTGGATTTCAAGTCAGTCAAAAGCAAAGGCAGAATTAAGAAGGAAGCCAGAGGTACAGAACTGGACTAAAAAGACTGCAAGACCCACATAAAAGAAGTACCCGGGCCACATAAAATGGATGAGATCCTGCAATGGTTAAGACAGCCTAAGCAAAACCATTCTTTCTTCATGACTCCAGGGAGCAGGGAATGCACAAAAGGGGGCAGAATGGCACTGTTTGCTAGCAAAAGTACTCATACAATATGACACCACTGCCCACGGTGTCACCAGCTCCAGTAATGTAGCAGCCTGGATGGGGACAACCTTCACTCTCCTGCATGCTCTGGAGAACCCCAGGCCCCAAGTTCTCCGCAAGGACGAGATGGTCTGGAGGCCTCCCCACCCGGGGCCAGGCCCTGGCTGCTGCCCCAGAGAGGAATGCAGTCTTGTGTGGCCATTGGCCTGGACTGCAGCTCTGGGGATAAACTGATGCCTCAGTTATGGCTCTGGGGCTCTGGGTACCTGGCTGAAGCAAGAGGTTCCCAAGCATGTTGACTTTTCCAATTTATACAAGTTAGACCAACCTTTTAAAAAGCTGAGAAACTGACTATGCATTACAAGCAAGACACAGAGCACCAGGAGTCCAATCCTGCTCTTACTGATGTCGAGTAAGGGCTTTAGTGTTGGCTGCAATGGGGTCAGCATGGCATCCTCATAGCTGAGTAGGGGAAACAAGAAAAAAAGGCAAACTTTTCACCCTAAATAAAACAGCAGATGTCAGATCATACATTTCCCAAAAAAGTTACTGAAATCAAGGGTTTAAAATGTTAATTGCCAATTTTGAATGCAGCTCTTTCCAACAGCCCACGTGGACAGTGGGGTTATAGAAATCTGAAATGCTTTTACATAGGCTGGAGCAAGTGAGTACCTTCACATTACTTGTTCTTTAAGACAGTAGTTAAGATACTTCTAACAAGGGAGGAGAGGAAAGGGGGTAAGTTAACAGCAGGAATAGCTTTCCATATTTTTCACATTGTTTGCCACCAACCTTAAACACACAGAAGTTACGTCCTGAAAGTTCTTACTACAAAAATATGATACATAGTATGAAACACACCTTCTGCTCATTCACAGAAACAGATGTCCTCACTGCCTTGCCAGGCTTGAGAGATATACACAGAGTCTGGAAATCAGTAAATGCTGCAAGAAAACAAAGCTCAGTTTTATAGGTCTGACTCCGTTTATTGACATGTAACTTAATGCCTCTCTTGAAAGAGCTCATCAAATATTTTAAAGACAGCACAAATTTCTTTCATTACTTCTACAGAATAAAAACCCTATCAGAGTGGAAGAGGGCAAGCCTGTGCCATTAAAAGCTTAGACTCCGCTACATGCTCCATTCTTGCTATGTTTGCCACTTACGCAGTCAAGTGAATGACCCCAGACAGCACAGTATGCAAACTTTAGACAAGGGGTAAAACAACCATATCTAATCACAGGTAACACAACACTTTTTTCTGACCACTCGAGTAAAACTCTAGGAAGAAGCCTGTTATGGTTGTCCTCAGTGCTGGCAAACCAGAGAAACATAAAAAAAAAGCAAACAAAACTCTCTGAAGCCAGCAACACAGACTGAGAAAATGTTTTTCCTACTACAGAAGTGCTCAAACTCACTTTTTCCTCACTGCTGAGGCTGAAGACAGCTATTCATTCACCTTTTTACACAATCATATGGGGTCAAATGAGGGTAGTGAAGGCTGAAAAGCTGGAGCTGATGTTAGCACGGTATATTTTTATGACCTTTGGTGTGTTTACAGAATACAGAAGCTATTGTCTGGAATATTTCTCTCCGTGCTGAGGGGGAGGGAGCTAGGAAAGAGGATTATGAACAGTTCTCTGTTGATGTATGAATACCAGAGCCAGCATCCCCACAATGTTGGATTGCTGACCCACAAACCAATTTAAGAGCAGACAAGAATGGTTATATACACACCAACATGTGATGGTGAATGGGAAAACAACATTACTTTTACCAAAAAAACAGGCAACAAAAGAATTCTTAGCTTTCTGCTTGAATTTTGACCATCATTTTAGAGGCCACACAATTCCATCATTTCATATTCTGGACAACTTATGGTAAATACAGCATAAAACAACACAAAAAATAGTGCCTCTGCTGCAGCAACTCAGTTTTATGCCTGTCCTTTCTTACCCATACAAGAAATGTTCCTATAGAAGAGCCATTCTGATTTCTTGGCTGTAGAGGTTCCTCATCACTTCATTTTCATCAGCCATTTCCAATGAGGAATATGAATGAGGAAGTGTTGCTTTCACAAGCTCTTTGGACACAGGTGTTGTAACTGGATGCTCACCCTGGTGCAGCCTGTTTTGATGAAAAAGTATTCTCAGGTCATAGAGAGGCCCCATAAACATGGAAAGGATAGATTTATACAGGTTTATAGGTTCTATGTTTTTCCAGCCATTTAAGAGATAGATTGGTATACAGCTTAAGCAGACTTTCTCCTTCTACATACAGCAATTCCAAGGCACTGCAATGACTGCCTTCCTGTCTGTCTTAGCTATTTGAACTGGAAACTTCTGAAAGCAGAGAGGGTCTTTCTGGAGGCTTGGGGTTTTTTCTGACAGGATGTTTGCATAGCAAATTTCCCACCTGGACTCCCACTAAACATGATACTTCCAGATAACACACTATGTTATTACCATTGTCGCTGGTATGCAAAAAAAAAAAAAAAAAAAAACC